>JAMLFY010000004.1:42500644-42887519 GCA_030441495.1 Dalbergia oliveri | reverse complement strand
TGAATTTCGTTTCTAACAAGGTTAAGTGGTTCTCTGACACCAAATTTGTATAATTTTGTTAGCATAGTTAGATAACTTTTTTAACTTGGAAATGTTTATAGGAGCTTGGGGACACATTTAGGTGTCATGGGGAATTTTTATTGCCTTTGGATTTGTTATTTGGTATGAAAAAGAATTGTGCTACTTGAGTGAAAATCTGCCAATGTGCTGGAATTATGATAATGCCTTGAATTAACGATATAATGACCTTGATTCAAGTTTAATGTGTATGAATGCATACTATGGACTTCAAAGATTGTTTTATGAGGAATGAATGAATAATGCATATGTTTTGAAGCATTAGGAAATTCGAAATTTATGCTAATGCGTATAGTAATGTGATGCCTATATATGAGAGTTTGAGGATAATGTATGTGCTAAGTGAAAATGAAATCCCCTATAGAATATCAAGGGCACGAAAAGGTCCCTTTTAGGACATGAAAAGTCCCCTTTAGTATGAAAAGGGCATGGAAAGGTACCTTTAATATAAAGAGGGCACAAAAAAGTCTCTTTATTATGTGGAGGGCACGAAAAGATAGGGATGGTGTTTCTAGATCCTATTGATGCACCCAGGCACGTAAAGATAAGAATGGTTAAGATGAGATCCCCTTTTGACTTAACAAGGGCACAAAAAGATAATTGAAATTGCCATATGCATTGCGCATATTTTATCAATTATTCCAATTATTGAAAAATGAATTACTATGATCTTGAATGTCATGAAATACACGTTTTAAGTGATTGAATAATAAAAGAGACCCACTAAGAAATTGGTTTTTGAACTTTAAAATGAACCTTTAATATATGTTGCATGCTCACCTTTTCTTAATAAACCGAAGTGGCGGGGATGATGATGATGACATTAATTTTAGAATATGTTTTGGGGATGCCTTATTGAGAATATAGAATTCTCACCCCTATGTGTTTTTGTTCTCGTGTCGTCTCTAGGTTGATCTAGTCAACGGTGAGGTCTAGGAAGGATTAAATTCAAGTTGTAGTAGTTTAATAGTTGATGTTTTTATTTCAGTTGTGCTTAGTTGGAGTTATGTAGGTAAATGTAATGAAGGTATATTGTTTAATGCATTTGGAAAAGCTTCCTTTTATTATGTGTCAGGAATTGGAAAGAGGTAAACCAAAATATTGAGCATGGGCCTTAAGTGTTCTTCAATTAAAGCAAAGGAAGCTTAAGTGAGTAACATCTTCTAATTTCCTCAATTGAATGCTTCAGCTTTGAGTTCCTTGTTAGCTCCTTCTTGAAGATATACTGAGATAAGTTCATTCTTCCACTTCATATTGAAGATTGATTCAACATCCCTTGTTAGAGTAGTATCACACATATTATTGACAATGATGTTGCTTCTTTACTCTTTCAAATGTTTGAGTTTTTCTTAATTCGCTCTAAAGGGAAGTTGTTTTAAGTCTGCTGGAAACTTCGTTCTGAGGTAAGTCCTAATTCTAATGGTTTAGAAGTTCTTTTGATATCTCTTCTTGTTTCTGTTTCTTGTTTTGCCTTCTTTTGCCCTTTTGTTTGCTCCTGAGAGATCTTCTTCTAGATATGGGTCTCTTAGATGTTTCCTTTGATATCTTAGAATTCTCGAGGCTATTTTTAGGAATGATAACCTTTCTCTTTGTTTCTCCCTTTTTTTCTGCTTAACTTTCTTCTTTTGACTTTAGCAGGTGGTTCTCTTTTCTACTTTGGTAACCCTGGTCAGGAACTCTTTCTTTAGAGCTAGTTTTCAAGGTATGACTAAGTTTTCTTCATAGTCCTGATGGAGTATATGGAGTAGTCTATGCCAAGAGATGTTCAATCCACTCTTCAGTAAAGGGTATCGGACATGTTGGAAGATCTTTGTCAATAACATACCATAGGGAACTCCAAGCTGTTCTTCTTTTATCCTTAGAAATGGCACTAAGCATGTAGTCCATTATCATTTTCAACAGATTTACTTTCTTTTTAGACAACAAATAGAAAAGTAACATCCATACCTAGAAGAACATCCATACTTCTTTACTTGGGGAGAATGGTAAGACTGGATAATAGAGGAAACCTTCTCACTTACATTTTGAGCATAGAAGTTTAATGTTGCTGGTTGATGCTTTGTGGAATTGTGAACACTTTGATACTTCTTCAACACTTATCCCGAGTAATTTAAACCATTCTTCAGCTGCGACAAGCAATTTATCCTGGCAGTAGTAGCCCTAACCACTATAGATGAGTAGGACGATCTAGTCTCCATCTAGGTGTCCTGAATAGTGGCTTTGAGAGTGGTTTGGTTCTCATTCAGAAGAGCATAGAAGCAAGTCACCATTCCTGAAATACCTTATCAGAGATGTCTAGAAAGTCTCCCATCCCTGAAAGGTAAAAACTTCTTGGAGTATCTGAACTTGGTTTCGTAAGGAGTTGTTTATCCTTTTTCTAGAGGCTATTCGTTCTTTGAGAGAAGTTTTATTCATAAAACATCCAGATGGGGTTCAGCTTGGACTTGCCAAAAAGTCCCCTTTTTATAGAGGAATGGTTGAGTTCTTTTCCCTCAACCATTTCAGGATGTGTGTAAGGGTAGGGCAAGAAAAAGGTTGAAGCTTGAAGGGATTTGAGGGTGAAGGTTGTGAGGTAAGGTGTGGTTAGAGAGGTTTGAGGGAGAGAAACGAAACGGTTTGAGGAAGTGTATAGTAGAAGATGGATAAAAATGTGACATGTAAAGAGTAGGGAGTTATTTAAGTGATGGAGACATGACACGCTGAAGGTTAAGAGACAGAGAGAAAAACCCAAAGAAGTGGGAATTATCCTGCTTTCCATCTCACTCAAAAAGAGTGAGTTTTGATACTTGAGATCACTTTTTGAAGGAGTTACTTTGAGCGTTGAACTCTCACTTTACTCAAGCCCTACGTAGTCTTATCATATTTCATCAGAAACTCATCTTCATACCCTAAACTTCATAAGGCCATACTTTCCTCATTTTCTGATTTTCAACTTTTCCTTTCTAATTATCCCTAATTCTTCAGCTTGCAAACAATTCTATTCATCTCGTGATTTCTTTGTCTTGCAAATTGATGCCTTTCTTAGGCTTCAAGTTTAGAGTAGTGAAGAGAGAGAGAGTGAGAGAGATGTTTGTGTATGAATGCTTTATAGGATTTAAAAACCTTTAAGTTTAAAAGCCTTTTCAAAACACAAAAACAACTTCAGCTAATGGTTTTGTGAATATATCTATCACTTGGTCTTCAGTATTCACAAACATTAACTCAACATCTACTTTTGAATATGAACCCGAATAAATGATTTTTAATATCAATATGCTTGGATCTAGATCCTTATAGGTTCTTAACAAGATTTATAGTACTAGTATTATCACAAAAGATAGGGATTTTGAAATATCTTAGGTGATAATCTTATAGCTGATTCTTTATCCACAGCGTCTAGACAGTTTGCAACAACTAGATATTTAGCTTCAGCAGGTGAAGTGCAATGGTATTCTGCCTTTTGCATGACCAAGTGATCAAGTTTTTTCCAAAGAAACAATAGCAACCACTAGTGCTTTTTTCTACTCTATCTAGGCGAAATCAGCATCACGGTAACCTACAATCTCACAAAATGTACCTTTCTCATACCATAAGCCAAGATTAGTAGTACCGGATAGATATTCTGAAAATTCTTTTAACGTATTTAAGTGCAATTGCTTTGGGTTAGATTGAAATCTAGCACAAATTCCACAGTTAGTTGAATGTTTGGTCTACTAGTGTAAGATACAGAAGTGAGCCAATCATTCCTCTATAATTACTTTCTATTACCTTTTCGCCATTCTCATCACCTTCTTTTTGTTGTTTTAATTGCAACCCTAGGAAAAATGTGAGTTCACCCATCATGTTCATCTCAAATTTATTATTCATCAAATTGGAAAACTTTTCACAGAGTGAATGATCAGAGGTGCCAAATATAATGTCATCAACATATATTTGAATTCAGAAAGTGGATTATTTTGTTCAAAAGTAAAAAAGCGGTGTCAACATTACCTCTTTTGAACCTCTTCTACAAGAAAGTGCTTAGCCTTTCATACCAAACTCGAGGAGCTTGTTTTAGACCATAGAGAGCCTTTGTTAGCTTGAAGACATGGTTAGGAAAGTCTTCATTCTCAAAACTAGGAAGCTATTTCGCATATACTTCCATAAAGAGGAATGAATTTAGAATGCAGATTTAACATCCATTTGGTAGAATGAATCCCTTGAATGTAGCAAAAACACATAGCATTCTGATGGCTTCCAACTTAGCTATTGGTGCAAAGGTTTCATCACAATCAATTCCCTCTTGTTGATTATAATCTTGTGCAACCAATCTTGCTTTGTTTCAAGTAACTTCCAGTTTCATCAAGCTTATTCTTGAACACCCACTTGGTACCTATGATGGTTTTCCCCTTTTTTCGACAAGTGTTCAAACTTTGCTTTTCGAACTAATTTAGTTCTTCTTGCATAGCATCTACCCAACTTTGATTACTCAAAGCTTCTTCATTGCATCCAAGTTCAATGGTGAAGATGAAAGCGCAGTTTGACATATTTCTATGGGATAATTGTAACATCTTCCCAAGTGCAACATCACCCTTAAGTCATGACATTATGCTTAGGAGTTGTTACTTATAAATTAGCAGACCTCTCTTAGTTATCTATAGTAAGCTCGATTAACGTGTGTAATAACAAAGTGTAATTCTATTAAAATATATAACAAAGAAACACATCATTTATTGAATACATAGTTGAGTACAAAAGAAAACTCTTCTATGAGCTTTAATACATATATGTTCGCTATTACGTTTATAGACATATACATACAACTAAGTACAACGTACTAAAAACACTAACTACTAAACTACTACAATCTGATTCCTTTTGTGTAGGCCAATAGTTCTCTGGATAAACCTGAGATGACATGGAAACACAAACATATAGAGGTGAGAATTATACAATTCTAGTAGGGCAACTCCCTAGTTACACAATCATAATATCATCGTCATTATCCTAGCCACTTCGGTTTATCAAGAAAATGTGATCATGCAATACATATTAAAGATTGATTTTAAAGTTCAAAAATCATCCCTCCGAAGTGGATAGCTTTTAAAAATCAATCACTTAGTGTACATATATCATAATGTTCCAATGAATAGTAAATCATCCCAAACAATCCAGGAATAACATGAGTATGCATATGATAATCGAGTGAAATTACCACAAAGGAACCTGGTTTCACTTATAGCTATAGAAATCAAATCAGTGCATTTTTCTCTTTTTTCGACATAGGAAAGACTTAGTTTATATCCAATGGGTATTTGTAGTGGACAACTCTACAATAGATAGTTTATACCAAATGGTATTTATAGTGGATCACACCATACAATGGAAATAGACCTTGTAAGACTGAGCTCATTCCTATAAGTGATCATTGGACTTCATTTTTTCCATTTCCAAATCACACACAGATTTATTTCTATCCGATACGTCTACCGACTCATAATATCTCTAGGGAAGTTCCTCTTTTTGCCTTCCCCTTTACTTAACATAAGTCTTGTTTTTGTTTTGTCCATATGTCAGAATATGCACGATTGAAATTTATATATTCTCTTTTCTCATATAATTGCATCATGTACTTTTTCTTTTTCCAAATGCATGCATAAACCACATGTAGGCATTCATTCATAATATAATTTCAATCATGCCTTATAAACCACTCTTTATTCCCTTTAGCATGCATTTATATGTCACAAATGCCATGGTCAAATTGTTAACATCAAGTATTCATGTCATACTAGAACCAAAATGCTATTACATTATCAATTCAAGTATTGGGTTAATTTCCAACAATTGGGCAGATTTCACACCATTGTAGCATGAATTTATTTACTTATCAAACAATCAATTCAGATGCCATAAAAATTACCCAAGATACATCAATGTGTCCACAAGGTTCCATAAAAATTTCACAGTAAAAAGAGTTTTCTAACTATGTTAACAAAATTAGACAAATTTGGTGCTTAGAAACCACTTAACCTCAGTTAGAACCCGAAATTCATAATTTTTAACCCTAGAAAATGATTCAATCAATTGAAAATAAAAATTATGGTTGAACTTCAAGATGTTTCCAATACTCTGTAAAAATTTCAAAGGAAAATTCAATCATTTGCAATAGTAAAAAAATTAGACAAATTCACAGCTTCAGTTCCAATAATCCAGGACAGCATAGATACACTTTCGGTTCTTGATTTTGTTTAAGCATTAGGAGTCAAAATCAGAGCCCAAGAAAATTTGTGAAACTAACCTAGGATGTTAGCTTCAATATATAATTTTTATACTCATAAAAATACCACACTGTACTAGAAAATTCGTGAACAAATTCTTCCTGGATAAAAACCAAAATTTCAGCAAGCATGTTTCAAATTCTTTTAGCAAAGGATTTTTCCACAACACCAAACTACTCCACCAAAGCACATACATCTATATATATGTGTAATCACACCATGGAATCAGAAAATATCAATTTCCAACAAGCCAAAACTAAGACAAACAGAAAATGAATAACAAGGTAACAAGAACCCTACTCTTGGAAACTAGTGTATCCTTAGCTCTAAGATACTCCAAGATGGATTCCCTTCACTCCCAAGCTCCCAAATCAAACTCAAACCCTTCCTAAATCAGTGAGGAAGTAAAGTATAAAGGTGAAGATTGATGGAGATTTGAGATTTTAATCGGTTAGATTTGTAGGTATTGATGTGTAGAATAAGTTTAATGAAGAAAACTTATGGATTCAACAAGTCTAGGCTTAGGAATTTGAGGTTGGAATTAAAGTAGAGCTCTTGAGAAATGAAAAATGGTGGCTACTACTTCTCTTCCTATAACACCCTAATATTTAACCCCAATACGCCTAGGACGTATCAAGACTAATTATTAGTTATTACTTCCCTTTAAATTCATTTATAAAATACTTAGCGGAAAATATGGGTAATTTTTTTTTTTTGAAATGAGACATGTAAAACAAAGTGCGAGCCTTTGCGCGTAACATAAACAACGTGAAGCGGAAGAATAAATAAAACATCAGAACATAAGCATTAAAGAACACCTCCATCATAAACATCATTCCTCATCACATTAGATAATATAGTTTAGTACATCATAACAGAAATATAACGAAGTATAAAGTCTTACCCATACTAGTGGGCAGAGCTTGCAATACAATGACATCAAATGATAACAAATACATGAAACAACCCCAAAAGATAAATACCCAACTAAGACTCTTCCCTCGAGCCATGGATGACGCTCCTCCCATCCCTCGGTGGTACATATCCAATGAACTGTGCAAGCTCCTCGGATGCGTGAAGGCGGAAGGATGGGCGAGCATGCCCACCAAGGTGAAGGTGCATCTCTGGACGTCGTGCTAACCTCCGCTGCGTCACCGTCTCCTCGCTACCCATTCCGATGTCCATGGGTAGGTGGGCGGAACCTTCTAGAAAGGATGAGAAGGAGGATCCTCTAATGGGTCGATATCCGAACGTCTCGGGCGAGACACATACTCGGGGTAACCTTGCACCGCGAAGATGCCGAATGGGCGTGACGTTCTGCTTGTCTGGGGTCGCGTCCTCTCAAAAATCATGTCGTCGCCAAAGGGGGAGGTCGGAGTGAATCTGAAGCTGGAGACTGGAAAGGCAAAGGGCGTCCATGTATGCAAAATGCGATGGCACAACGACCCTCGAAGTGGTAGGACTGGTGGTCGGTGAAGTGCAGTTCCACACGGGAGCATCAACGAAAATCACGAACGACGCCATCGATGTCTGAAGACGTAACGGAAAGAAACAGAGAGGGGTGAGAATCTTGCTAAAGAATCTCAGTAGGGAAGTCCTCTATCCTAGTGTCATCGTTTACGTCCAGGAACCTTGGGTTTATTATAAAAAGGTTAAGCATGCAAGGTTCATTATGAGGTTTTCACAAAGGAAATTATCCAAGGTCCATGTCTTTTATAATGGTTCTTAATGCATGTATGCAACATAATAATTCATGGATGCATGGCAATACTTTAGGCAAACAAACAATAGTCAATCAACATATAAGTGGCATGTAACTTCTCTTTGAACATCTTTCTTTTTCTCATACTTGTGACACCAATCATAATAGTAACCGCACCCCTTAAACTAGGCTATGAGCTCATACCTTAACTAGTCGTCACTAGTTCTTACTTATCCTCTTGATAAGCGAATCATAAACATAATCATAATCATCATAAAAATCCCGACTCCCAGAGTACGGGTAGGGGCCTAAGGATCACCCATCATGGGACTTTTTCCTTCTTCGAAACGCATCGACTGGTTAAGAGCAGCGACTTTGTCCGCTTTGGCAGGCTAATGTCTATGCCCTCACGGTTTTACCTTCTCCTCAGGAGGAGGAGTACGTCTCGTGTGTCACCTTAACATCATATTTCTCAAAACTTTCTAAGTCCCTCAAATTTGACGGAAATTCGCAGCATAACAGCTACATTCAGAATTTCCTCAAATTTGAGTGCCACATAATCTCAATCACATGTATCATTCTTTATGAAACTTTCTCAATTAAAAACTTCATAGTTCACATGAGCATACTTTTCAATCTCATTTATACTTCGAAACCTCATGCATCTCAAATACATGGTACGGCACTTCATTATATCGTCATGTCAATTATTTACATAAGGATTCATGCTCAAGATATTAACATAATCACATCATCATAATCATGCTCGAGGTTCATCATCATAATATGCTCACTCGGCCTCCTATCTCATAGTATCTTATGATGTGACCCTTAGGGTCTTAAACTCATATTTTGGTCATTCTAATCATCACTAAGGATTTTTATAACACCTAAGGGATCATTACTTAAAATTCTCACTAAGTTTTAGGCACACTAAAATTCCAAATAGCATTATGTAGTTTGGGCAAAAAAAATATCATATACTTACGGGCTCTAGAATCTCCGTTCGTGACCCTTTTTAAGATCCGTCTTCCTAAGGCTTCATAATCAATCCCTAAACCAATTATGAGGGATTCCTAGGCATGTTTACTAAGTTATAATTCACTTTTCCTCAATTTAGCTTTGCTGGACAGAATCACATTTTGCCATGTCTAAGTGTGCTAGAATTCCTATTTTAAGTCCTTATCATCACCTTAAGCTTAGTAATTAATACCTAATCATTTATGAAAGGTTTTTATGCATATCCTACTGATTATGAACCATTTACACTTGAATTAATTATGCTGGAACAGTTTTGCAAATTTGTGCATTAAGGTGTTCTAGAATTCTCATTCTTGATCCTTTTAAGTTACTTATTCTTTTCTAACTTCTCTAAATCGATCCTCCCTTCACTCAAACATAATTTTACACATTTTAACACCTTACAACAACATTTGTATAGCAGCCAATCATGAAGGGCAAAAATCATAAGCCCATAAAATCACATAATCTTGTAAATTAAAATGCATACAAGTTACTAGTTTTCTCTTGGAATAATTCTAGGATTCAAAACTCTTTTAGAACTCAAATCCTTTCATTAAAATCATGCCTTTACACATAAGGTCAATAGCTAAATTAACTTGCTTGCAAAATAGTTTTAAAGTATATAATTTTATGCATAATGTTGCTTAGGTGCTCCTAAGCTTGGAAAAATTACAAAACACAAACTATGGACACTTGTGATTAGAGGAACTCATATTAAGTCCATCATCATCACCACAAGGCCGAAATGGCTTCTTTAAGAATGCCAATATTTTCTTGAAAACCTTACATAGGATACTTGGGCAAGTCTTTGAGCTCTAGGAGGCTTAGGTGATGACATAAACTTAAACATGATATGCACTCATTTTATTCTTCATTAGAAAGTAAAGTGAGAGCATAAAATAAATATGAGATGCAACCTCATTATTATCTTTAAGGTTAAGTGATGACTTGAAATATAAACATGAAATGCAAGCTTGAAATTTAAACATGATAATGCAAGTCCAATTAATTATTCTTGAGAACTTAGTGATGACATCAAAATAAACATGCTATGCAAGGCATAAAGTAAACATGAATGCATCTTATTTTATCTTAGCTAGAGCTCTTGCAAGACTTTAAAGGAATAAAACCTCAACCCATTATGTATCATAAGGCAAGCTTTAGAGTTCTTAGCACCTAGACTTCAAAGAAGTCTTAAGGTTTGAACTTCATCATCAAGCTTAAGAAAATAAATACAAAGCTCAACACTTTGTCTAAACAAAACACATAAGAACTAAGTCATATTCTTTATTTTATTGCTCATGGGCTTCAATCTAGAGTAAAACTCTTAGAACGGCCGACCAACTTTAAGGTTGGCAAGGGTAAGCTTAGAGCTCTTTGAAAACATGTGATTAATTTTCTTTAACAAAACTTTTGTGATCTACTTTACATTTTAGCAAACTTTGTTCAAACAAAGCAAAGAAACCGAAATCATCCAAGAAAAAGGAAGAGAAAAGAAACCTTTGAGGAAGAAAGGAAAGGAAATGAAACATAAGCAAGGAAAGAGAAAAACACAAGCATGTATGGTCCAAGACCAAGTTGTTTCAAGCTTTAGAGGTTTCTCACATGACATCAACAAGTCATTATCTTGAAACCTCATCATCAAGCTTATGTTATTTTCATAAAATGGCCTCTTGGCCGAAAATGAAAAGAAAGGAAGAAAGGAGTTTGAACCAAGAGAAAACTAGAACTTTCTTTAAGGAAAACAAGTAAAACTTTTAAAACAACCCCTACCTAAGGAAGTCTTTGAAATGGAAGAAAGAAAGCTTGATTCTTGAAGAGTTTGAGAAGACAAAATCTCCTCTTGGAAGTGATGATGGATTCGGCCAAAGAGGAAGCTCAAGGAAGATGATTTTTCCTTGAGTTTCTAAGCTTGGGAATGGAAAGTTTAAGTGTTTGAGAGATGGTTTAAGGTGAGGTAGTGGTGGTTTATGGTTGTTTGTGGTGGTTTATGGTGGTGGCAAGGTTCTTTGAGAGGAAGAAGAAGATGAAGAAGATGAAGAGAAATTGAGAGAAAAGCAAGAAAATGCAAGAAAGCTAAACTTGGCAAAGCTTCTAAAGTGTAACCAAGTTCTTCCAAGCTTGGTATTTATAGAAAATTTGCAACAATGGAGGCTGATTTAGGGGAGATGGCCGACGGCCTCATGGAGGGAAAGAGAGAAAAATATCTCTTACAAGGTATGGCTTTAGGCATGGGTTCAAGCATGGTGAGGTATGGGCAAAGTATGGGCAAGGCATGGCTCTTTGAGTGATAAATCAAGCAACATGTGGCACTTCTGGGGGCCAAGCATTCGGCCAGCCTTTCAGCCAAGGGGAGAGAAATTTGTTCATGTAATTGTGGTTTAATGATGTGTTTAGGTGTTTCTTTGATTAAGGTTTTGGTTAGGAGTTGTAAGAAAGTGTTTAGGTGAGGTAATTGGGTAATTAAGGTTGTTCAAGACTTGATTAGGGAGTGGTCTTACTAGATTAACAATTTAAATTCATTTCTTAGTCAAATGAGGTATGGCACAATTCCTTAATTTAAGGAATTGAGAGAGAAAATACTATTCAAGATTCCATGACTAGGAATCTTGAATTAAAGAATGCAATTAGAGTTTAACTAAGCAATCTTAGGTTCTAATTAACCTTAATAAATTATTTTGACTCTAGATTAATTATCGAAATAAATTAATCTTCGATTAGAGCCTAATATTGCTTAGGTTTGCTTAATTGCGTCATTAGGCTCACTGTACACTGTTCTAGGGGCAAAATGGTAATTTTGCTAAACTACCGGACTTCCGGGCCTGGCTAAACATCAAATATTACTCTAAAACATCATTCTAAACTTCCTGGAAAATTCGGGCTCAAACGGCACCTTTTACCCGTGTAAGCACGGAGGGGGTATTTGGTCATTTTGAGCCGAAAGTTTAGAAAACGAGATTTTACCTCGGATATCAAACATAACAAGTACAATCCCCTTCAAACATTGAGTTGACCCATTGGAGGAGTGCCGGATTGACTTCCTTTAATTTCGAGAAAGAAAATGACCTCAGGGGCATTTCGGTCATTTGTACTCTAATAGTAGAAATCGAGGCGTTACACTTCCTCTTTGGCTGAAATGGTATTGGCTTCAAGAGAAAGATTTGAGTTTGTATTTATCCTAACTTAACTTTACTTTATGTTACATAAATGCATATCTTTCAAAAGAAAGAAAATAGAATGGATGACTAGGATTTAATCTTGTAATTCAAGATTAAATCTTAGCCTTCCACTTGTATTGAATAGATATAAATCATCCATTTGTAGTGATTAAATCATTTTTTGGTGTTATAAATTGCATATCAAAATTTCTCCAAAAGGGTGAAACACCATACCCAAGTAATTGGATATTACTCAAAAATTAATTCTAAGTATAACTTCTTATTCCTTATCATTTCTAATCTTAACCCTCTTTTTTCTCGTCTCAAGCATTTCTAGTCTAAGATTTGGGGTTTAGCTTTCCAACGGGGCCAGATGCCATGCAAGGTCACTATTCACCTGAGCAGGAAATTTTGTTTAACACATCATTGGACCATCCTCATCGTTGCTAAACTGTCATGTTTTTGAAATTACAACTAATAAAGCTCAAATTAAGTTTTAAATAATTTTAGAGTGTTACAATAATCATTTGCGCCCTTCAAAATGTCTCCAAAAAATCTCTTATGAGAAATTTCTTTTAAATCAAAAACTCCTTTGTAGTTTCTGTGACCTTGAGAATTTTGAACTTCTCTTTCATCTTTAGATTACTTTTCTTCGTGTTCAAAAGTATTACTTTATGATTTCTTTGGAATTTTGAGCAAGTTTTTTGATGAATCTATGTTCTGGAGTCTTTCTGAAGGTCTGACTTTCATCTGCTTGCTTTAAGAAGTTTCCTTAGACTCATTTCTCAAGACTTTCTTCCATTTCTTCAAGATCATCAGCAAAGTCCTTCTTAAGCTCCTTGAATTTTATGTGAATAGTTTCTTCTATGCAAAACATCTTTTTGCTTTAAAACTGTATGCTTTAGAGACAGAGGAGTAACCTAAGAAGATGTCATCATCAAACTTAGGATCAAACTTTGTGAGTTTGTCCCTGGTGTAAGGATAAAGCTTAATGAGCCAAAGATATGAAAATATCAAATATTGGGTTTTCTACCATTCCATAGCTCATAGGTAGTCTTCTTGATGATAGGCCTTAGAAAGATTCTATTTTGGATGTAGCACGAGGTGTTCACGGCCTACCCAGAAACCTTTTGATAAACTACTTTCCAAAAGCATAATTTTGGCCATCTCTGCAAGCTTTTGTTTGTCCTTTCAATAACCTCATTTTGTTGGGGAGTTCTAGGTGTAGAAACTCATGAAGGATGCCATGTTTTTTCACAAAACTCTTCAAAAACATGATTTTCAAATCTCTTCCATAATCAGATTGGATGGAGATGATTTTGGAACCTTTTTCTATGCAAGCATGTTTTGAAAAAACTTTGAATCTTTCAACATGCTCATCCTTAGAAGCTACAGAAGATAACCCACGTAAATCTGGAGTAATCATCCACTATAACAAGACAATCTCTTTCCAGCAAGACCTATCAGTCTTAGTTGGTCCAAAGAGATCCATATGTAAAAGCTCAAGTGGTCTGGTTGAAACCACATGCTTATTATGGAAAGAAGCTTTCATTTGCTACTTTTCTCATAGAAATCACAAGTTGAATCATTGGCAAATCTGATCTTTGGTAGGCCTTTAACTAGCTCTTTCTAAGAAAGCTTAGAAATAAGCTTCATATGAGCATGCCTAAGCTTCATGTGCCACATCCACTTTCATCCATAAAGGATGCGAGACATTTTACATCTTGATTTCTTAGGTCATCCAAGACTAACACATATGTGTTATCATATCTCTTGCTAGACAAGATGACTTGTCTTGAGGTAACTTACAATTTTGCATGCATGTGAATTAAAAACAACATTAAAGCCTTGATCAGGAGAACTGGATGATACTTAACAAGTTGTGAGCCAAATCGTCAACAAATAGCATATTAGAAATTTAGTGAGAGTCATCCTTACCAACATTTACAATGCCTGTGACTTTAGCCTTACCTCCATTGGCAAAATTTATTGATCCAGAATGTTTGGGCCTTAGATTTTTGAACCATCTTTTGGATAGGACATGTGCCTAGAACAACCACTGTCCATGTACCATTTATTGTTAAGTTCCGCGTGTTCTTAGGCAAACCTACAACAAACACATTTTTTATTTTAGGTACCTAGACTTTTTGAGTCCTTTTGGGTTAGTCTTCTGGGAAGAAGGTTTTCCAACTTTTTTGACAAACTTCTTTCTCATGAAGCACTTGTCAAGTGGATGTTCCTTCTAAAATAAAAAGTACAAGAAACCTTATTCTTTACTTTCTTAACCTGAGTTGGATTTCCTTCTCATCTATTTTTTCTTTATATCCTAACCCAATCTTTTGAAAATATGGCCTCTAACCTCGAGATTAGATCAAGGTTCTTTGATTCATTTACTATTTTTTCAAGGTTAGATTTATGAAGCTTTGAAGTTCTCTCTAGCTCAAAAATGATTTTCTAAGTATTTTCATTTTTAATTGAGACTTTAGATTCTAAGGCATTAGATTTGCATTTAAAACTCTATTTTCTCCTTTTAATTCTTCTTTGTCAAGCCTTAGAGTCTCAAGCTTCTGTTTTGGCCATTTCAAGTTCTAAAATAATTTTTTGATGTTTTCTCTTAGGTTGAGATAGCAAAAGGAAAGAGTTTGAGAATCCTCAAGCAACTCTTCATACAAAGCTAAAAGTTCATCATAGGAGAGATCAAAGTCAGAGTTATTTACCTTAGGTTCAATTTTTTATGAATATCCTGCTATAAAGCATAGGTTTGCAACATCTAGCTCCTCCTAATCTTCTAATCCTTCTTTCATCTTCTAATTCACTCCAGGTGGCCAGCATGCCTTTCTTTTTGGGAACAAACTTCTTCTGTGGACCCTTGAGTTTAAGGCATTCAGGTTTCAAGTGTCCTTTCTCCCATAGTTGTAGCAAGTGACACTTTCTAGCTTCACCTTGCCTTTTCTGTCCTTCCTGAGGTTAATTTTACTTCTTCTTTTTGTTTTGTACCTCCAGGCTTTGGACATATTCCTTACCAACTT
The DNA here is from genome assembly GCA_030441495.1 of Dalbergia oliveri. Classification (NCBI taxonomy): domain Eukaryota; kingdom Viridiplantae; phylum Streptophyta; class Magnoliopsida; order Fabales; family Fabaceae; genus Dalbergia; species Dalbergia oliveri. The sequence goes on along the minus strand of JAMLFY010000004.1, from coordinate 42,872,290 downwards.
GGAGAGCTCGTCTCCATCTTTTCTTCTATCTCATCATCATATTCTTCCTCTTTATCAAAGGTTTCAGCAACTTTCATTGCCCTAGCTTTATTTGGCTTCTGATAGAGAACTTCAAGGCCATGGATTTGCTCTTCTTGATGGATTCACCATGCATTTCAGAGAGCACTACCTCATGAGTTTTAAAAGACCCAATAGGTGCATCTAAGACTGAGAGTTTGAAGGTCTTTGGCCTCAATAATGGCTGTGACCTAAGGCAACCACTTAGAGGAGACTCTCAAGATTTTTCTAACCATTTCAAGAGTTAGAGTATTTTTTGCCTAGTCCATTTAGCTGGTTTATGATGCATAAACCTTGTAATCATTTCATCAATATTTTCTTGATCTTAATCTCTTTAACTTAATTAGTCATGCAGCATATGTAATTTGTCCCATATCTCCTTTATTATGTCACAAGTAATGATTTTATCATATTCAGCCTTGCTTAGTGCACATGTGAGCAAGTATTTAGCTTGGAGTTACGCTAATTGGCTTATGTTGCTCTGCCACCTGCTTTGGACTTCTCTTGAAGATGAAGGTGCATCTTCATTCAGAACCTCACTTGGAATATAGTCACCTATTTCACACAAGTCAAGACTTGTGTATTTATGAACAACTCCATTTATCTCTCTATAGGCATGATCCTACCATCAAAGAATGGTGGTCTATTGATGGAGTGTTATTATGCTATGTGGATGTTTGTGCCATTTGTCCCTCGATCGCTTTCCTTTACAATCATTAGAATGTTCAACTCCTTAGAGGCAAGATTCTGATGCCACTTGTAGGTAGAAAAGTGCACAAGAAGGGGGTTAAATTGTACTTCACTTCTTTGTTTCCCTTTTTCCTATTGAAACTTCATATAGGATACTATAAAGCATTGAGCTTAAAGTGGGCAAACAATGTTAGAAGTTTCAGAAAGTAACTTTCTGATGAATAGTGCTAACACTAAATGAGTTAAAAATAAACTTTAAGTAGATATTTAATAATAACGAAGGACAGTGAAAGTAAAAGAGATAAGGGAGATGAAGATACTATAAATATTTTTATACTAGTTTGACCAACCTACTTACACCAAGTACTCAACTACCATTAAGATTTCACTAAAAACTTTCTCAACCCAAGAAAGAAACTGAATAGTCTTTACAATAGCCTTCTAAGCTCTCACTTGTGACTAGTAGACAACCCCTACCTGTCACAAACCAAGTAGTTATCTTAAGACCTCTCCAAGTTAACCGGTAGTCTTTGACAAGCCTCTCCAAGCTAAACCATGACCAAGTAAAACAACTTTACTATCTCATTGCAAGTAGTTTTTGACTAGCCTCTCCAAGCTAAACTCACACCGATCACCCAGATTCAAGGATACAACGGTTTGCGTTTGGGTTTGCAACTCAAACTAACCTACACTCAAGTTTCCTTATAATATACAATGAATGACCTGGGATGACTTGAAGAACTTTTTTCTAACTATTCTTTCTTGGAAGAACGTATAAGCTACTTAGAAACGTAGAAAGAAGATTTTTCCGACAAGAAAACTGATTATAAGATGTAATGAACATTACAAGAGATAAGGAGGAAATTTTATAGAGTTTCAACACTTGTGCAGCGTCACTTTTTTTTATTTGAAAGAATATCATCTCTATTTATAAATGGCCTTCATTTTTTACCATTGCCCTTGATCTGCTTTCCAAGTGACATATGTTGATCATTTGTTTGTGTCTTGAAAGTTCTAGAGGAGTAGCTTGACTTTTGTAAGTCTACAAAAGCCGTTGTAAAGGTGAGGTTTTTGAAGTCCTTTTAGAAACAACTTTTTAATTTTTGATCATGGTTTCTGAACTTTTCCTTCTACAAGTTGCGATAGTTGACCAAGTTAGCAGAAAAATGTGACACACCGTCTGTAATTGGTTTTGACTTTAAATTTGAATTTCAAATTTTCCCTCAATTTCCAATAACTTTTAGCATTTCAAGTGAAGTGAACTTTCTGATGTGCGATATTAGTTCCTTGATAAAAAATTTGTCTTCTAGTCTTCAATCAACTTGTTGATAAAAGATTACGAACATGATGATTGAAGATTGTAGAACACGTTGGCTTCAGAGTTTGATTGATATCTTCATTTAAGCTTACTTTCTGAAGTCCAGCACTACTTCTGACGTCCTAAAACTTGGTTTCTTGTCCTGGTCGTATTTCTTCAATCTGTTAAGCATGTATATGATCAAATCATGATATAAATGACTCTTCCATTTGATTCATATCTTTGTATAGATAAATCATGTTTGCATATGTAAAGTGAAAATTTTCATGTTAATGAGTGACAGAGGCTATCGCCTACCTCCTGAAATTAGAAATTTATTTTAATGCTAAATTGCACAAAAAATGTAGTAAAGGGCACAACCTAGGTTGTTCTCAAGGAGGTCTCAAATATCATTCTAATCCATTCTGAAAACACTTATATTAGTAAAGAAATCTACTCCTCCATCTTTGGAGGATTACAACAATGAAGATAAAAGAACTTGAAAATAATAACAACAATCCTTACTACAATCTCCAAGATAAAGCACCTTCACTAAAAGTGGCCACCTAAAAGTGAGTAAAAAGCTAGGGTAAAAGTCTATAACATTTCGATATATGCTCTAAAAATGGGCCTAAAAACATATCACTAAACTAATGTCCCATGATCGCACGAGTGCTATAGCGGTAAATGAGCGTTGTCGTGCTCACCAAAATGATGAGGCCAAAAAATAAATGGTTGTCACTTTGCAGCCAGCAGTTTAAATGAGCACTAACACTCACTTAAGGAAAGCTTTCACAGTTATGGTCCCTTTTGCAATCTCTTGGCTTCAAGCTTCTTATAGAGTTCCCAACCTTGTTCTTAATACTTTGCACTTAATCCAAAGCTCCTATGCACAAAACTATACTCAAAGAGATAAGTCAAACGCAATAGGGTGTAATTACAAATTATTTCAAAATTAGTGCAAAAGCCAATAATAATTCTTCCAAAGTTACACAATGAAGAATAAATCAAAATCCTAACTAATTACATCAATAGCACAATAAAACTCATGCAAAAAGCTAAAGTTTGATAGCAAGATAAGTGACATAAATGGTTCTTGTGCTAATATTCCATCTAATGGTTCTGGTAGAGCATTGCAGCGCTCTAAAATGCTCTTTAGGCTTGTCTTCACTTGCTTCTTTTCTTGTAGGCCAAGTCACTTTTGGAATTTTTCCAGACCTAAAGTGATAGCACGACATTTCCCTTTGGATTGGGCACGGTCACAAGACGGTAACTCCAAGGTCAACCATTAACTCTACTTTTGCTTTGTTTGAGTCACCTTTTTTCTAGCTGGGCATTCTCTTTTCTTATTCCTGCATTTGCTCCATCATCATCTTCATCATTTTAGTCATAATGGGATCTAAGGATGGAGGTGTAGGAAGGATTGCCTTTGATAAGGTGTCAAATACTTTTGCTATGAAGGTTGGCCCTGCTATGAATTATTTCCCACTTCAAATTGGGGTGATTCTTCCAACTGGAATTATAAGTGTCCTAAATGGGAACTACCTGCCATGATTCTAAGTTGATTCATCTTGTAGTTGGGCACATATTAGTGTGATGATTATTTGAAGTACATATGCAGAGATCTTGAAACCACTGGAGTTGCTCCCTAGCTAGCCATCATTGTTGCATAAGGCTAGAAAGTTGCTATAAAGTCTGGGTTAACATTGGATTCTCTGGCTCACTCCATGAAGGCCTCTAGTAGTTGTGGTTGCCCTGAAACCAAATTGCTGAAAATTGGCAACCATATTCTCAATTAGAGCATGGGCCTCTACCAAAGTCTTATCCAGAAGTACCCTTACACTAGCAGTATCTATCATACATCCATCAACAGGTATCAATCCCTCATAAAAGTCCTGAAGAGGCAGGTTATTCAAAGTGATGATTGGGGCAGGATTGCAAGGGGAGTTTGAAGCGCTCCCAACATTCATATAGAGTCTCATGGTCTCACGGATTTGGAGATCTTTTCCTAATAGAAGTCACTGCTGGAGGTGGGAAAATACCTCTCTAGGAAACCAAGGGCTCCTGGTGAACCCAGGAGCAATGAGCTCCAAGTGTCTTGTTCTGATCTCCCATTTTACATTTCTTAAAACACTAAATAGAGATCAAATTTAGATGGTTCCACTTGCTGATGCCTTGCTTGTCTAATTTTTCTTAAAGTTTGCTCAATTTTAGAGTTAAGAGATATCAAATTTCCAACGGGCAGGGAAAACCTCATACGAGGGAACATAATTTGTTTTCATTTTTTTATTTGCAAAAAAGATTAAATAGGAGATTAAAAGCGTAAATAAATAAAAATAAAATAAAAACTGGAAAACATAAAAGTAGAAAAAAATGAACAACTAGGTTTTAATGCCTCCCAGCAATGACGCCAAAATTTGAATGGAGGTTATCGCCTATCTCCTCAAATTAGAAATTTATTTTAATGCTAAGTTGCATAAAAAAATATAGTAAAGGGCACAACCTAGGTCGTTTAAGGAAACTCAATACTTAGTTAGGAAGATTTGGGGCTTTTGAGAATTAAAGCAAATAATTTAAATTGAAAGACGATAGCAACAAGATAATAGCAATAATAAAGAAAGCACTAGTGCAACATATTCCTGGGATTGGAAATTAATTATCATTGATCAAAACTTAAACCTATTGGTGGCTATTGGTAATAAATTATCGCAATTCTACTATTAATTGATCGACCTCTAGAATTTGACCAATGTAAATAACTAATAAATGAGATCTCAATTTAATTAGAAATTACATTTATTTAATGAACCAATTGCTATAGCTTAATCATCAATGAAAAGTTAATTATAATGTTCTCCCTTAAACATAAACCAACAGATCTATCAATTTATACCAAAAGGGTTCCCCTAAATGATGATCGAAAAATTTAGTTATCCCAATAAGATTATATCAATCACCACAATAATTATAGAATAGAAACTGTAGAACATTAAAAAAACCAATGCATTTAATATCAAAAGGAGGTCTCAAATATCATCCTAATCCATCAAAAACCCTTACACTAGTAAAGAAATCTACTAGTTCTATCTAAAGGATTACAACAATGAAGATAAAAGAGAACTTGAAAATAATAGCAATAATCCTTATCACAATCTCCAAAATAAAGCACCTTTACCAATGGAATCTCTAAGAGAGAGAAACAAACAAGAGAAGAGATGTAGAGAGAGAATAATAGCAACTAAAAATGGCAACCTAAAAGTAAGTCAAAAGCTAGGGTAAAAGTTCTGTAACATTCCTATATATACCGCTCTTTAATAATGGACAAAATGGGCCCAAACAGATCACTAAACTAATGTCTCGTAATTGTACGAGCGCTGGATGCTACCAGAACAATGGTTGTCACTTTGCCGAGCACTGCAACACTCGCGGAAGGCAAGTATTGGTTGTGTTCCTTTTTTGCAAACTCTTGGCTTCAAGCTTCTTCCAAAGAGTTTCCAGCCTTGTTCTTGACACTTTGCACTTAATCCAAAGCTCTTGTGCACAAAACTATACTCAAAGAGACAAGTCAAATGCAACATGGTGTAATTACAAATTATTCCAAAATCAGTGCAAAAGCTAATAATTCTTCCAAAGTTACGCAATGAGGAATAAATCAAAATCCTGATTAATTACATCTGTAGCACAATAAAACCCATGCAAAAAGCTAAGGGTTGGTAGCAAGATAAGTGATATAAATGTCTGTTATCAATGAGCCATGTTATGCCAATGAAAGAACCTATTTGCTACTTTAAGAAACTCAAGGTAGACATCAGTCATTCTTCAAAATATTTTCCTTAAATTAGTTTTGTTGTCATTCAAAACATATTATCCTGAAGTTTTCTGAAGGGTTCTGGAGCTAACACTTACAAACGAGGACTTTTGATCATTACCTTGTGCTGAAATGCTGAAGAAATTTTCTTTCATCTTCTTAAAGCTATTGAGCTTCTAATCAATTTCATCCCTATAAAAATCTCCTTTCTAAATTCTATTAGATTATACTTTCTTCCTCTCGAAGAATAGTTAGAAAGAAGTCATCCAAGTTTTCAGCTTATAGTCTATTTCATCTATAGAAAACTTGAGTGTTTGTTTGTCGTTTGAGTGAACCATCCCAAACATATTCTTTGTAATTCGATCCAGGTAATGATCATCTGAGGTAACTTAAAGAGGCTAGTCAAAGACTACCTGGAAGTGATAGTAGAGTGAGCTACTAGTAACATGAGATAGCTTGTGAAGGCTATTAAAAGACTATTTGACTTTCTTAGGGTTGAGAAAGGGTTGGTTAGTAAACTGAACGGTTGTGAGAACTAGATGTCCAGGTGAGCAAACTAGAATAAAAACTCTTTGCAGTATCTTCTCTTTCCACAATCCCCTTTATATTTTGTTTTGTGCTTATTATATTTGCTCTTCTAAAACTTATCCAAACTTGTTTTTCATATCTCTGTCTAGTTTAGAAAGTCACTTTCTTATATATATAAATCTAATTTCTGCTACATTTCAAGTTCCCACTTGATAGTATTTGTTTAAGTTTTTCAAAGACTAAAAAGGAAAGAAAATCTAAAGTGAATTAAACCCCCCTTCTTGTGCACTTTTCAACCTACATCAAGTGCAACATCATCCTTAAGCTAAGATATCAAACTTAGGAGTTGTTACTTATAAATTAGCAGACCTTGTTTAAAAGTATATATAACATATTCGATAGAGTCGTCCAAGTAACTATGTTGTAGTTCTACTTAAATATAGATAATGGAAAATAGAGTAGTCAAAGAAATATATGTTTGAATACATGAAAAAGCTCTTGTATGAGCCTTAATATACATTTGTTTCTTAAATATTCATAAAAAACGGATTGAAGGTGGTCTTGACCATCAAGCTATTATGAATCAGGCACTTCCAGCATATAGAACGCTTATTCTCTCGCGAGCTATCTTGAGAATGACACAGGACACACAAACATAGGGGGTGAGAATTCTGAAATTCACACTAGGGTATCCCCAAATACATAATCAATGTCATCGTCATCGTCCCATCAACTTCAGTTTATTAAAAAAATGTAATCATGCATTACATAACAAAGATTCATTTTAAAGTTCAAAAATCATCCTTCGAAGTAGGTTTATTTTAGCATTCAATCACTTAATTTACATATATTATAATGCTCAAGCTTATAGTAAATTATCATAGGAAAATAATTTAGTACAATATGAGTATGCATATGATAAATGCAATGACTTTCTTCACTCCCTCAATTAACCTCATTTACTTTCCTTTACCTTGATATTTTCTCAACTCCACATGCCCTTGATATGTCAAAGGGTCTTTATATATTTCTCTCAACTTCACATGCCCTTGACATATTGAAGATGATCTTATCTTCGTGCCCATGACATATTGAAGGGATCTCATCTTTACATGCCATTGACATATAGAAGGGGACATCATCTTTATGTGCCCTTGACATAGTGGCTTTGCCCACTCCAAGTTAATAGACTCCTTATAAGGACTGAACTTATTCCTATACATGATTATCGATTTCTTTCTCTTGACTCTCACATAGTACTATTCCTAGCCAACCTTACTTTCCTTGAAATAAGATAGAAAAGGATCTCTTATTCATTATATAATACTTTAACAATTCGTATTTCACGCTCCATGTCATATGTACAAGCATCATAGTCATATATGCATAACATCAACAATTAAATTATATAGTGTACGATGTATAAAGTCATTGATATGTTACTCATAATCACAATTCTAGCTCAACAGCACTTGTTAAGAATTTCAGTCCCAAAGAAAATTCTAATTAATTAATCAACATCACTAAACGAGTTGAGTAATTTCCAGAGCTAATTCAGTATATCTATGAGGTCTTGTAAAATTTTAAAGCAAAGTACGATCTCTAGCTATATTAACAAAATTGTACCATTTTGGTGGTATGTAACCACCTAATTCCAGCCAACAATTAGAATTCCTAATTTTATTACCATAGCAAATGAACTCAATAAATTCTATAAAAATTCGGGGTTACACCTCAAGGTGTTATAACAACTTGTAAATTAGTGCAAATTTGGTTATTTTGTATAGTAACAAAATTAGACAAATTCAAAGCTAAAGCTGGCTTTTCAAATAGCAACCTTGACCACCTTAGTCTTTGAATTTTTAAAAATGTAAAAGTTTTCAAATGAACTTAAGAAAAATCTTGGAGTTACCTTAATGTTACCTTCACTATAAAAAAATCTAGATAAAAGAAATCCCCAATGTGTTTTAAAAATCACACAAGCTTTCTGCCAAACTCAAAATCTAAGTTTTCAACATACCAAACGAAGATGTAAGTTGCTCAAAAAAGCATCCTAACAACATGTAAACCAAATCATGCATATTCATCAATATTTGAACTATATCATATGATAACAAAACCAAACCTTAACTTAATTCATTGAAAAATCTTCATAAAACAAAACTAGATTGAAGAAGGTTTTAAAGAAAACTCTATCTTAGTTAGAAGACTTTTGCAATTGTCTTGATTCCGTCAAGTGTTCTCCACCCAACTTCAACCCAACACCAGCCAAATCCTTCTCATATGTAGGAATATAGTAGCTCTTCTTGATGGTAAGGTGAGATAAGAATTTGTTTTCAAGTTAGATAATGAAGGTTTCAAGAGGTAGGTTATGTTTTGTGTCTATGGTATTGATATTTGGTATTATGCAATGAAGAAGAAATGTGAGAGGGTATTAAGGAAGAAGAAGGTCGAAAATTGAGGGAAGAAGGTGAGAAATGTGATTTGTGTTATTGATATAAAAGATGTATTTAAAATATTTACCATAAAAATATTTGTAATAAAATAGGATATATTTGTGTGGTTGTTATTCTGATCTTGCTATGGATAGGAGATGTGGCCATTTTCCTTGCCATACATTTTCAAGAAGCTTGCTCTCTAAGTTTCATGGAGGCAAGAAATCGCGCATGAAATTTTGCCGATGGGTAAGATATTGGCCCAGGTGAAATTAAAATTAATGAAAAACTATAATTCAAACTTGCTTACTAAGTTTTAATTCATGTCATCCACTTGATAAAAATGTGGTTGGTAGTGGTTACTTTGTCACAAGGTCACTGTTATGGTGTCAAAAATTGGATATCAAAACTTTATTGACGTATTATCCTTACTATAAACCTAAAATATCTTTATCGGGTTCCAGACCAAATATTCTATCTCGACTTTCTAGTCTAAGTTTCCCTTGGCTTGATTCCAAAGTTACTATTCATCTGTGGGCTCGAAAATCATTACTCATCCGGTTCTCGGGAAAATTTTTTTTTCCTAGTTTTCATTATCACAAAGCTTACCAAAATTTTAAGATTTTCATTGATAAGATTTAATTAATTTTGGAATAATTTTAGGGTGTTACAATACCACTCTTGTGAAACACGTCTATCAGTTAAGGACATTGAATGCACTAAGGATGGTTGTTAATGTTAAGATGCGGTATTAGTTAGTTTTGGGAAAAAGAGGAAAAAGAGGCTTTTCCATTATTCCATGGTCGAACACCCTTCATGACGGGTCTGGCTAGGCCGGCATGGGTCGTCTTCTCCTTCTCTAGGAGCAACACGGGTTGATGAGGCTGCTAATCGTCCTTTGTGAAAGTCCAGGTACTTAGATTTGAAGATCAGGGTCATTGAACTTTGTCTCCTCCGGTAAGGCCCAACATGGCCGATCTTCAACCACTGAACGGCTATACTAACTAGTTGCCATCCTCCATTCAATGTCGAATGTCACCAATCTTTCCAACCACTGAATGGCCATACTAGACTAGTTCCCATCTCCTCCATTCAATGCTCATTGTCGCCAATTTTTTCCTGTCTCTGTTGGGGGATGATGTGTGGGGTTCCTCCTTATGTCAATGGACGACTTTTCAAAGGACAGGGTCTTTCAACGTGTTGTAACCTCGAGGCGCTCATGAAAAACTTCGCAGAGGTGGCCCAGGAATTACCCCAAGTCAATCACGCGCTCGCTAGACCTTCATGATGGGCTCCAAAAGAAGATACATCTTTGTGGCATAGGTAGTATCGATCAATTCATATAAGTTTCAGGTTGACTGTTAGTTAGGTACATGTATAGACTAGATCCATCTCGTGAGGTGTATAATGGTTCGTCATGCAGGGCACTTGAAGGCGGAGCCGGCTAACTGTTCGTGCCTTCTCGTCCTGGCGATCACTCACTGCGTCGTCAGGGCGTTACATGATGTCTTCTATGTCACGTTTGGTTCCTGTCTTGAGACGGAAATATAGGGGACGAGCGGAAACCCGGGCAAGTGGAGACGGAGACAAAGAATATTGTCCTTGTCGTGTTTGGTTGGCAGAAGGTGGGGGCGGTGACGGGCGTTGATCGGTGGTTGGTGAAGTTCGAGGATCGGAAGGCATTGAGGACGGTGGGCGTAACGGGTATTCACGGGTGGTGAACTACCACAGACTTGATGGTTAAATTTGCCTTTTCTAATATCATCCATCACTTCTTGGAAGGATGAAAATCCAAAATTTTGTCTTTGAGGCGGAAATTTTTGCGTACCCATACCTGATTTATTCAGTCGACGTAATCCAGGACCTGCACCAAAATTTTTTACTTTCCTTTCAAATTTCAAATTTTCTTCACTTTTATTTATAAAATGAATTGAATATATTATAACAAAAATATAAAAGATACTTTTTATTAAATTTATATTTAATTTTCTAATTTTGATAATAATTTAAACACGAAATATAACGGTCACTAAATCATCTCGTTACAAAGGTTAACCGGTTCACTAACCTCAACCACCCAATATCATCATCCAACCACACTGGAACCCACATGTACAAGTGTCATCTCCCTATTGAACAATTGGCCGACTTCACCATTTGCATTGACTGGCGATCACACACCTGAGACCTCCCCTATCTGCATCGGCGAATACCACTAACGTCCCATACAAAAACTGCTCTCGTGAGTCGTGACAACTTTGAGCTGCTGTTTAGTTTAGATTAGATGCTAACCAAACAATCAATGCTTCCTTCTCCCGTTTCGCTTCGTGGGTTCTTGTTCCTATGTCCCAAGTCCTATTCCCCCTGCAACTTCATACATCAAAATTTTCCCAACCCCATTTCGAAGAATCATAAGGTAATGCCAAATCAATTCCAAGAAGTTGTCTGCTTGATTATCTTTTCATGTTTCTTTTAAGCTGAAAAGATCATGCCTTTTGTTTTTCTTCCCCTTTTTCTGTGTTCAGTTACTAAGTAGACAAGTGAGTTTGGTTGCCTTCAATAGCACTGCAGTGAACTACGCGTATGGCCACGAATGAACTTCCAGACGGGAAAAATGGAGAAGGGATGCAAAGGGAATTGATCTCTTGCATCTCATGGAAGAACGTGGGGTTCAGGCCAATACTCAGACCTATTTGTGGTTGTTAGAAGGGTGTCTGAATTATGGGTCGTTTTCTGATGGGTGGAAGCTTCATGGGAAGATTCTAAAGATGGGTTTTTATTCAGAGCAGGTGTTGTGCGACCGTGTTATGAACCTGTATATTGCATTTGGCGACTTGGATGGTGCAGTCAAGGTTTTTGAAGATATGCCCATTAGACCCTTGTCTTGTTGGAATAAGATTATTCATAGGTTTGTTGCGGAGAAGTTGAGCGGTCAAGTTCTGAGTTTGTTTCAGCAAATGATGAAGGAAAAAGTGAAACCTGATGAGAAGACTTTTGCTGGGGTTTTGAGGGCATGTAGCGGTAATATTCCTTTCACTGCGTGGAGCAAATACATGCCAGAACTATAACTCATGGTTTCGAAACCAGTCCATGGATATGTAATCCTCTGATTGATCTATATTTTAAAAACGGTTTGTGAATTCTGCTAGGAAAGTTTTTGACAATTTACTGAAGAAGGATAGTGTTTCTTGGGTAGCTATGATCTCTGGTTTATCACAAAGTGGGTACGAACAAGAAGCCATTATTCTATTTTGCCAGATGCATATGTCAGGAATCTGCCCTACTCCTTATATATTTTCTAGTGTTCTTAGTGCCTGTACAAAAATAGAATTTTTTTATTTTGGAGAGCAGCTCCATGGCCTTGTTCTGAAGCAGGGATTCTCTTCTGAAATATATGTGTGCAATGCCCTTGTCACATTGTATTCACGTATGGGGAGTCTGATATCTGCTGAACATATTTTTAATGCAATGTCACAGAGGGATGGAGTTTCATATAACTCACTCATCTCAGGACTAGCTCAAAAAGAGTATGGTGACAAGGCTTTAGAGTTGTTTAGAAAATGCATCTTGAGAGCCTCAAGCCTGATTGTGTTACAGTTGCAAGTCTTTTGAGTGCCTGTGCATCAGTCAGGGATATTCTGAAAGGAAAACAGCTCCATTCATATGCAATAAAGGCAGGAATGTCTTCAGACATAATCCTGGAAGGCTCACTTCTTGACCTTTATGTTAAATGCTCAGATATAGAAACTGCTCATGATTTTTTTCTTACAACAGAAACAGAAAATGTGGTATTGTGGAACATGATGCTTGTGGCTTATGGTCAATTAGACAATCTACATGATTCAGTTCAACTATTTACACAAATGCAGATGGAAGGCATTGTACCTAATCAATTTACCTATCCAAGTATTTTGAGACTTGCACCTCTTTGGGAGCTCTTGATCTAGGAGAACAGATTCATAGTCAAGCACTAAAAACTGGTTTTCTGTTCAATATGTATGTTTCCAGTGTGCTTATTGACTTGTATGCTAAACATGGAAAACTGAATACTGCCATGAAAATCCTTAGAAGACTGAAAGAGAAAGATGTTGTTTCTTGGACTGCAATGGTTGCTGGTTATGCACAACATGATATGTTTGCTGAAGCTCTTAACCTCTTTAAAGAAATGCAAGATCAAGGGATACAATCTGATAATATAGGATTTGCCAGTGCAATCAGCGCATGTGCAGGTATCCAAGCACTTGATCAAGGACGGCAGATTCATGCGCAGTCATGTGTTTTTGGTTATTCAGATGATCTTTCAATTGGTAATGCACTTGTCAGCCTTTATGCTAGGTGTGGGAAAGTACAGAAAGCATACTTTGCTTTTGATAAAATATTTCTAAGGATAATATATCATGGAACTCCTTGATATCAGGCTTTTCACAAAGTGGACATTTTGAGGAAGCACTGAAACTATTTGCTCAAATGAATAAAGCCAGACTAGAAATCAATTCATTCACATTTGGCTCTGCAGTTAGTGCTGCTGCCAATGTTACTAATGTTAAACTAGGGAAGCAGATTCATGCCATGATTAAAAAAACTGGTTATGATTCAGAAACTGAGGTTTCTAATGTTTTGATCACGTTATATGCAAAATGTGGTAGCATTGATGATGCTAAGAGACAGTTCTTTGAAATGACTCAAAAAAATGAGGTTTCTTGGAATGCTATGATTACAGCTTATTCTAACACGGTAACGGATTTGAAGCTCTATGCCTTTTTGAGGATATGAAACAGCTTGGTTTATTGCCAAACCATGTCACCTTTGTGGGAGTTTTATCTGCATGTAGCCATGTGGGTTTGGTGGATGAGGAATTAGCTACTTTAAATCAATGAGTGAAGTGCACAGTTTGGTTCCAAAGCATGAACATTATGCATGTGTTGTGGATCTTCTCGGGCGGTCTGGTCTTTTAAGCCGTGCAAGGAGATTTGTAGAGGAGATGCCAATTCAACCAGATGCAATGATATGGAGGACCCTATTAAGTGCATGCATTGTTCATAAGAACATTGATATTGGAGAGTTGCTGCAAGACATCTTCTAGAACTGGAACCCAAGGATTCAGCAACTTATGTTCTGCTTTCAAATATGTATGCAGTGACTGGGAAATGGGGTTGTAGGGATCGGACAAGGCAAATAATGAAAGATACGGGTGTCAAGAAGGAGCCTGGTCGTAGTTGGATAGAGGTTAATAATTTAATTCATCCATTTTGTTGGTGATCAGAAACACCCTTGTGCAGATATGATATATGAGTATCTCAGAGATCTGAATGAACGGGCAGCTGAAGATGGTTATGTACCGCAATGCAATAGCCTTCTGAATGATATAGAACGAGGTCAGAGGGATCCAACTCAAATAATTCACAGTGAAAAACTGGCAATTTCGTTCGGATTGCTAGTTTGTCTAGCTCCACTCCTATCCTTGTTTTCAAAAACCTTCGTGTTTGTGGTGATTGCCACAACTGGATTAAGTATGTTTCTAAGATATCAAATCGAGTGATCATAGTTAGAGATGCAAATCGCTTTCATCATTTTGAAGGCGGTGCTTGTTCATGTAAAGATTACTGGTAAGATGGAAGAAGGTTGACTAAAATTAATGAAGTCTGGACTTTTGGTATGGACCACAATTTTTGGCAAGTATTGCAGAATAATTTTCTTAAGTCACCCAAGTCTGTGGTAGAACTTATCTGAACCAACTGGTGAGTTTATAGGACAGTGAATGAATGCTTCTAAATTTGTGCATATATGGTTCATATGTTCTGTTTAGCCTTTTTTATATCTTTACTTCATCTGAATCAGGTTTTAGAGTGCTTTATTAGACCTGTTATATTCTAGATCTTCAACATCAAGTTAGTTGTTTTCAAATAAACATCATGAAGTCATATTTCTTTGTTCTTCTTTTCAGGTGAACAATAGCTGAAGCATTTCATGAGCTCTTTCTGCATGCATTCCTTTTGACCCATATACCGTGCTCTAGTGATTGGTGACTGTTGCCTTAACCATAATGCTGATGTTGATATCTCATCCATTGATATCAATACTCAAAACTGAGGACCTTAATATAGACTTGGAGGTATCATTGTGGATTCTTGTAGGAGCTGTGCCTGAATCATCTGCTATTATTTTTCTGAGTGTGAAAGTGTAAGATGGCAGAGGTTCCTCCTTTGATACTTGCAACTTCATGTTAATTTAGACCAAAAATTTTTGGTTTCATGAGCTATGGGGCAGTAGAGTTCATCAGAGTGGTTTCTTCTCTTACACTGGTCCTCAACCCAAAATAAGTTATAGTCTAGGTATATGTATAAATGTACAATACTTAATCCTCTAGATAGTTTAGTTTCAAATTTTCAAATTTGATATTGTCACCATGTCCATTTTTTTACAGATGGGATGGAATGGGATTTGCAACCCTGATTCACATTATGATGGTCAAGAAAGAATGATGCGCTGTATCTTGTTAAATCCTTTTTCATTATTCTACCTTCTTCAGTTCAGAAAAATATTCAGACAATCCTGTGGGGAATTTTGAAAAGGGGGTGGCTACAGTTGTGCGCTTGCATGTGTAGTTTTTAAAATTGTTAGAAGATTAAGAACTCCATGTTAATATGTTATGTGTTAGAACAGTGAGGAGGATGGCTGTATTGTGCAATTTGCATTATGGAGGGAGTTTTAGGGGTTTGGCATTGTAGAAGTTTTACTGTTGAGTCCATCATACTGCATATTCATTTTCCCTAATTGTCAACCTCATTCTTCCATCTTGTTTGTGGGATTGAATCTTCTTCAAATTCAATATGATTTGCACTGTGATATTTTTCCCCTGGATATCATCATTGTGTAACAGACCGTAGGTTGGGTTTGGGCCCCAATCACAATGTTAGTAATGAGGCCCAAACTACGACTAAGTATAAGCCCACTTATGATAAGGTTTACACCACAAAGGGGCGGTTGGGTAAATCTATATAATTATTAGGTTAAGTAGCTATTTTATTAGGATTAGTAGTAGATTGATTAGGCATTCAGACAATTACTTAAGAATAATCAGGAGAGTTGGCGGCCTCTCGAAGTGCTACCACCACTCATTGTTAGGAACCCAAATCCCAATTTGGGAGATATTTCTTTATTATTCTTTTACTATTCGGAAATAAACACTCACTTCCCTCTATCTCTCTTGATTACTACTGGTGGCATTACACATTGTCTTATCCATGATTTTGGCATTGAACAAAATGTATGCATGTTTCCAAAAACAGTAATTTTCCCACAATCATTTGCCCGTGTAAACAGATGTTTGGTTGTGCATTGTAATCTACCTTTAAACTTGCTGTGACTGAATTATTTCTCCACAGGTAATTATTCGCCACTACTTGTGTGTTTGGTTGGGAGTGAAAAATGGGGGTAAGATCCATGATAACTTACTCTTCATTTTTACTCCCCAAGTAAACACACCCTATTATATTGATATCTGAATCACTACTTAGCCTTGCTCCTACAACCCGATTGCACGTGAATGCTGGTAGCAGTTAGGGTAATTCACCTGTATGAGTTCATTTTTCTCTCCATATCAGGAAAGAGACATGTATCAGAGTTGATGAGATTTGTCTGATCTTGGGGTGTAGAATGTGAAGCTGGAAGAACCATGAAAGCTTGAAATTACTCCTAGGTGAATGTAACTGTTCACCATAGTTGGAGAGGTGGAATTTGTGAGCCAAAAAACAGCCATATTTTACAACATTCCCATGCTGGGTGAAGGGATCGACTTCTGAGGGCACGGAAGATTGGCCCATCCACAACCCGAAGATTGCCTCAGAGTAGAGTGAGCTTCATGCCTTGTGCTCGTGTACGGTAGTTTGGACCATTCAGAGTTGGTGAAGCTGGGAGCCCCAGGGAATTTTATTTGGGTGAAACCAAAAAGGATTTGAAGGATCTAAGTGCATTTTCCTGTATGTTCCATTGCACGGTTGTTATATTTCATATCAGATCAGACATAAGCTCTGCCGTTCACCATCTTAGTTGTTCTTTGGTTCATTCTATACAAGAGCATCATGATGCTGCCACCAGTTTCTTATGCTACATTAAGAGCAGTCCTGCCCCAGGTCTTTTCTACCCAGCTGCTTCTGAAATGCAGCTCAAAGCATTTTCTGATTCTGACAGGGCAACTTGCCCAGATGCTCACTGATCTTTCTTGGTCCTGCTCTTATTTCCTGACATTCAAAGAGACAGCATACCATTTCCAGATAGTGTCCCAAATAGAGCGTTAGAAACCACTATTTACACAATGGTTAGTTGCTGTTATTGACCGTTGTGTTCCTCAGCCAAAGTCCATCTATGTTGCTAGAACTTCACTTTTCAAAATTTACAAGAGACACAGTTAAACCGCCATCTTGTAGATAAACTTCCTGCTGGACTCAGTACACTTGCTTCCTATTCCATCTGTTGCACAACTTGTTGTTACCGTTACTAAGCCTCTGACAGGTGTCCTTTTGAGCGACTCATTTCAAAGCTGGGATATGTGAGGCACTTCTTCTACTGTACCTGATTGCACATGAATATAGCCGGTATTATCTTAGTGTATGTTTGTGAGTTTGGTGGTGCAACCAAAAGATAAAAATAAATGAAGAAATGTGTTGGACGGGTACGGAGCAGTAGCTCATTGTTTTCTTATGTGAATATTGCTGAGTGGTTTGAACGTGTTTACTAGTAGTGAAATATTGTGAATGAATTTGTTATTGTGAACTAGGGTGCTCCTATGTAGAGTTTTGCAGAAAATCTATGACCAAATGGCACCCTTTTACAAGCGAGTAAAAGTAACATTTTCTTTTAAGTAAATTACACTTCGTTCTTCATAAGGTTTATAAAAATATAACTCACATCTTCTTTAGTTGTCTAATCTATATTCACACTTCTCTAAATGTCAAATTTTAAGTATTTATATTACACTATATCCCTCACTAATAGAGCATCATTAATAGACTTAATAATGATATTTTTGTTATATTAACTATTTCTAATTAATAAAATTATAAAAAAATTTTATTTGTTCAACAACAAGAGTAGGTAAAAGTATCTTTATAATTTTATTAATTAGAGCAGTTAATATTATAAAAATATATTTTTAAGTTTTTCCTAATGGCAAGGGGTGTGGGTGTAATATAAATGCTTAAATTTATAATAAGGGGATGTGAGTGAGGTAAGACAATTAGAGGAGGTGTGAGTTATATTTCATAGAACTTAATGAAAGTGAGTGTAATTTACCTTTTCTTTTAGTACTTATACGGCTACATAGACGTGCTTATACGACATGATCGCACGTAACCTATTTGTAGTTATACGCACTGGCGTGATCCATGGGAACTATCTCTCTCAAACTAGTGATTAAGAGAAAAAAAGAACAAATGATGACGACGTGTCTATATATATATATATATATAGACTTGATATCCAAAGTATTAATACCTATTTTATTTTATTTTATTAATATTTTAAAGGTTTAAACAAAAATTGAGTTAATATTTATTTTAATCCCTTATTTTATCCTTCGAGTTATTTTAGTTTAACTTTTAGAATAAGTCAAATTAGTCCATATACATTGTAAAATGTGAGTCATATTAGTCCTCAATCCATCCTTATAATATTCTATCAATTAAATGATGATAAGTAATATTAAGTGATAAATTGATACCTATATATCATCTGAAGTAGAATAAAGTTTAAAATAATTTATTTTAATGTCTAAAATTACATAAAATGAGTCTTTTAAATATTCATTGTGAGTTATAAAACGACTCATTTTGTGTAATTTTATATACTAAAATAAGTTATTTTAAATTTCATTTACTTAGATGACACATGGTATAATAAGGTATTACTTAACGTTATACATCATCATTTACTTGATAAAATGTTAAATAAGAGTGAATGAAAACTAATTTGATTCATTTTAAAAATTAGAGATTAAAATGACTCATTAGTGAAAAGTCAAGGACTAAAATAAACATTAACTCAAGGAAAATTTCTATATGTGTTAGGCGAATTTACTGCTTCACTAGTAGGAGGATCTTGCTTATAACAAAAACCATTATGAAATTTTAATAAATCCACTATATTATTTGTGTTTGATGGACAATGGACTATGCTTCACAAGAAAAAAAAATAACATCTATTTTTTAAAATATTAAGTTATTGGTAACTTGGTAAGCAATATTGATTTTCAACATTAAATAATATTTTAACTTTATATATGTACAAATCCTAATTTAAAAGTAGTATGAAAAATTTGAGTAAAATCTCGAATTGGTTCTCCAAAGGATGTAGGATATTAATTTGGTCTTTGAAATGTTTGTGATATCAATTTGGTCATTGAAAAACTTGTGGAACATCAATTTAGTTCTCAAAATATTGAAATTTTAATCTTTTTGACTAATTTAAAATAAAAGTTAATCTCAAGCAAATCAAATTGATATCACAAATCTTTGAAAATCAAATAGATATTACAAATCTTTCGAGTAATCAATTAATATCCTACAACTCTTTCAGAATCAATTTGAGGTTTTAATCACAATTTTATCGGCCTCATTGTCTTGCATAGCTTACAATTATATCTATTAGATTATATGCTTTGAACTCTAATGAGGAATATTTGTTATGACTAAACTTGATTGTAACTAGCATATGAGGATAGGGTCCCTAGGAAGCATCTAGCTAACTTGACTAGCTAAAATGCATAAATAATGTACTTTTCATATCAAAACTTATTTTAAACATAAATCATAAATTTTCATAAACCAAATTCATATGGATAATTCTAAAAGCTGAGTTGCTCCAAACATAAATCACGAAGTCAAACTAAACAAGTTTGGCTCATACCATAACAAAACATTAGTGTAAAACTAGCTAAATACATATTAAAATAAATGCATAGTTCAAATCTGTCTGTATAACTATTGGAGCACTCTATAGCTAACATAGACTTATCTAAGCTTCACTTTGAAGTGAGAGCAAAGTGAAGCTCTCCATGGGAACATTTTGTGGCAACAAAAAGAACCCACAAAATCACATAAGAAGATAATAACAAAATATGATGAAAGAACAGAAGGATTTAATGTAGTCGGCCTCTTCAAACTATGTCCATGACCTCCCCCCCCCCAAAACAAAAAAAAAGGGGTAAAAACAACCTCACTAATAAAATTCTCAACTTATAACTTTTGTATGGCTAAGGTTGCAAACCTTTCTACTAAACTCACCACTCAATGGCCCAAATACATCCTTTTTCTATTGTATAGACTTTCTCACTTGTATGTATTACAAACAAATACTAAAGTTTTTATTTATAAACAAAGTCCTTACCTTCCTTTATAAAAACTTTTGATGTGGGACTTGGCTCACATACACAACAAATCATTCCTTAAGCCAAGTTCTCAAATACCTCAATCTTCTTCTGAACTCATTTATAGTATTTGACATCTTTACTTTACTATCTTTAGGCATTTCCCTCATGAGGTGACCTTCCAAATAGAAAATGTTCTTCTCGCCTTTCTGCCTTGTAGAATCAAGAGACTCCCCTTGTACACTTTGCTTGTCTTTCCAATTCCCACATACTTATAGCCTAGTGATTCATCTATCATAAAGATAATGTTGACATTGGCATTAGGCACGTACCTAAATTAAAAATATTTTGAACTTTACCAATGTGGAGCTTTAGGCGAAGTCTTCCAATGCCTTCAACTTTCATCTATGATTTCTTGCCCACTTTGATAAGCCAAAATTTCCATCTTTGTGCAAAGTAGTAAACATGGCATGCACATTAGCAACAAAATCTACCACTTATTTAGAATGATTTTCAACAAAATCATTATGAGTACTCTCTACATGATATAGATCTCATCATTTGAGGATTCAGCTACATCAGCTTTTCCTTTGAAATGTCTTAAACTCCTCAAATTTTCTTTCATTGTTGGATATTAATACGATATGTGCCTTTTCTCCTCATAGTCCTGGCATGTCACCTCAATGAAATCTCTCTATATGCTTTCCTCATTACTCACCTTTCCATCGTGAGTTGTTCTTTCCTCTTTGCGAACTTTCCAGTTAGTAATTTTCCACCATCACTAGTTTGGTTATCCCTATGCATTCTAACACCTCACAAGATAGTAGCCACATCATCTAGCTTGATTATACTCTTCCAAATCAATAGGGACCTTACGAATAATCTATAGGATTAAGGTAGCGAAGCTAATAAAATGGTAGCTTGCTCTTCATCACTTAATTTCTCTCCTACATTCAACAATTGACAAACTAGGCGATTAAATTCATTAATATGATAATGTAGATTACCTTCTTCTTCTATTCTGGATGTGTACAAATCTTCTTCAAGCGGAGACTGTTGCTTAATGATTTTGACATGTAAATCTTCTCCAATTTTTATTGACATATCCATCGGTGTTGTCTCATTCAACATTGTATATTTGATTGTGAGAGTAAAAGCCAACCTAATTGTAACACTCCAAAAATTATTTAAAAATTAATTTGAGCTTTATTAGCCATAATTTTAAAACTCTCGCAGTTTTAGCAACGATGAGGATGACTCAACGGACGTGTTAAAAGATTTTGGACCGGGCATGAATAGTAATTTTGTAGGCCCAACGCTCGTAAGGCAAATCCAAGTCTGAGACTAGGAAATGCCAGGGACTAAGAAAAGAGGGTTGAGGTTAGAAATAGTTAAAAATGAGGATTTTATATCTATGATTAAATTTTGGGCAATATTCAATTACCCAAGTCCAGTGTTTTACCCGTTTGGTAAAATTTTGATGTGCGATTTCTAACACAGAAAGATAATTTAATTTGTACAAAAGGATAATGTGTATCATTTTGAGGCCAAGTGTAAGGTTAAGATTTAATCTTGATAACAAGATTAAATCCTAGCCATTCCTTTGTTTAGGAAAGAAAGAAAAATCAAACTTTATCTCAATTATTATACAAGATTATCTAAGAAGCCACCAAGCTTCTCCATCAAGCCTCATATATTCGGCAGCCAAGGAGAGTGCAGCAGCCTCCATTTCCATTCCTTGAGAGCTCATAACTTGATTCAAATGCTTAAAATCCTAGCCTAGACTTGATAAAATTACAAAATTCCTTCACCATAGTTATTCCACTCATCAATACCTACAAATATAACCGATTGAAATCTCAATTCTCCATCAATCCTCACATTGATACCTCACTTCCTCACTGATTTAGGAAGGGTTTGGGTTTGAAATGGGAGCTTTGGAGAGAAGGGAATCCATCTTGGAGCATCTTAGAGCCAAGATCCCTAAAGCTACCAAAGTAGGGCTCTTAAACCTTTTTGGTTTTCAAATATGTTTTCTGAAGTTTGGTTACTGATTTGCTTGAGTATTGATTGGTGATATATAGATATTGATATATTAATTTTGGTAGAGTGTTTAGATGATGCTAGAAATCATTTTTGTCAAAGGAATTTTAGACTATGCTGCTAGATTTTCGGATTTCTCCTAGGCAAGGATTGTTCACGATTTTTCTGGTCTAATTGTAGGTATTTTTATGAGCTAGAAAAATTATATGTTGAAGCTAACATCCTAGGCTAGCCCCACAAATTTTCCTGAGCTCTCTTTTTGACTCCTAATACTTTAAAAAAATCTAGACGAGATAGTAAATATGTTGCCTGGGTTGTTGGAACTGAAGTTGTGAATTTGTATAATTTTGTTACCATAGCAAATGATTAAATTTTTCTTTGAAATTTTTAATATTGGACACATCTTGAAGTTGAACCATGATTTTTTTTTGAATTGATTCAATCATTTGCTAGGGTTAAAAATTATGAATTTAGGGTCTAAGCTAAGGTTAAGTGATTTCTAGCACCAAATTTGTCTAATTTTGTTAACATAGTTAGAGAACTCTTTTTGCTTTGAAATTTTTATAGGAGCTTGGGGACACATTAAGGTGTCATGGGGAAATTTTATAGCCTTTGGATTGGTTATTTGGTATGAAAAATAAATTGTGTTACTTGAGTGCAAAATTTGCCAATGTGCTGAAATTATCCTTGAATTAATGATATAATGACCTTGATTCAAGTTTGATGTGTATAAATGCATACTATGGACTTCAAAGATTGTTTTATGAGGAATGAATGAATGATATATATAAGTTTGAAGTATTATGAAATCAGAGATTTATATTAATGCATATAGAAATATGATGCATGTATATGTGAGCTTGAGGATTATATGTGTTGAGTGAAAAATGAAATCCCCTTAGTATATTAAGGGCATGGAGAGATCCCCTATAGCATGTTAAGTGCATGGAAAGATCCCCTTTATTATGTCAAGGGCACGAAAAGATAGGAATGATGTATATGAGATCCTTTTAAATATATAAAGGGCACGTATAGTTGAGAATAGAATACTATGAGGTTGAGTAGTATGACTTTGTATATTAAGTGGTTGAATAATAAAAGAGACCCACTTCAGAGAATTGATTTTTGAACTTTAAAATGAATCTTTGACATATGTTGCATGCTCACATTTTCTTAATACACCGAAGTGGCTAGGACGATGATGATGATATGGATTTATTTTACTATACCTTTGGGGATGCCCTCCTGAGAATTTTAGGATTCTCACCCCTATATTTTGTGTTTGTGTCGTCTCCAGATTACTCAGGGAGATATGAAGCCAGCTTCATAGAAATCAAAGGCGTTGAATCCCAATAGCTGCACTCTCTCTTTAACTTTATTTTGTTATGTACATATGTTAGTAATTATGTAAACGCAGACATATATAAGAGCTCATATCAAAGCTTTTCCTTGTATTTGTATTTATACTTAATGGATATTTTATTTCCTTTTTATATGTTTTCGATAGAATTACAACTTCAGTTATTATACGAATTAACCGATCTTGTTATAGATATTTAAGAAATGTTCGCAAATTTATAAGTAACAACTCTCGAGTCCGATATCATGACTTAATGATGAAGTTGTACTTGGGAGGATGTTACCCTAATGGTACTATAGCTTTCCTCTAAATTGACTTCCATGCGCTATCCTTAATTACTTCAGGCTTTATTTCATCTAAAGCTACAACTAGATCTTATTGCACTAGAAGATCTTTTATTGTGCATTGCCACATATAGTGAAATTTCTATTTGTGCAAAGAGCAAAACATCAAATTTATCGCATTTTCCATAATATATTAAATACTCCTTCCTACTTACAAACCCACAAAATCCAAAAAAGCAATAGAAAAAAAAATACTTTGAAAAAGATATTGCTAATGGGGCACCCTTGATGACAATGCGATGATGTTACTAATAGCATCATCCTATTTGCTTCCTACAATGACAACTTTCTTCCTTCTCGAGCCAAAGCTATGATGCCACTATATGGCCGGGAAGAACCCACAAAATCACACAAGAAGAAAATAATAAAACATAATAAAAGAACACAAGGATTTAACATGGTTTGATCACTTCAACCTACATCCACAACTCCAAAATAAAAAGGATAATAATTTCACTAATTAAATTGTCAACTTACAACTTTTGCACTACTAAAGTTGCAAAGCTTCCTACTAAACCCAATGGCCCCAAATACATCCTTTCTATTGTGTATAGACTCTCTCACTTGTGGTGTGTTACAAATAAATTCTAAAACTTCTATTTATAAGAAAAGTCATTCCCTTCCTTCCTCAAAACTATCAATGTAGACTTTGCTCACATACACAACGAATAGTTATCACGCTATAGAAAGGAGGAATCTGAGAAGTAACTGGAACCACAACTGTCTATAAGGGGAGAGAAGCAAGTTATTAAGCACAATAAATGGATTTGCACCCACAACCCACGTAGGATAACTCATTTAATATCTACCTATATAATTATACTGAAAAAATATTTAAATTTCACAAAACAACAATTAATAGAGAAGCATGAATCTAAAAATGAATTGTACTAAACTTTAACCGAACTGATATCTATATTTGAAAGGGGCACTTAACCAGGTCCCATAAGATGGACACCTAACAAGATACTGTGACTATAACTAAGGAGTGAGATTGTCCTCAAGCAAAGAATTTGATACTAAGATTAATGATCGTGTTAGTTGTTAACTCATTTCCTGTCCTCATTAATTACCGTCTAAATCTAGCATTGATGGGTTGCATTCATGCACCGTTTTTCTCTATAACTCCAGGTATATTGCATCATTTTATGTGCTAGAATGATTGACATTTGGTTGATTTGCACTTAGTCCTCATTTAGTATCATTGAGTAAAATCATGGTTATTTTCAGCATTTTGGTGAATAAATATGTTTTGAAGTTTCATATGCTTTTAATCCTCTTTTGTGAGTGTTATTTGGATCAGGGACATATCATGTTGGTGCATGAAGGTCATAAAGGAGTTTGGAGCAATTTGGAGTTTTAGTAATATTAGTAGAGACCGCTATAATGGTCTATAACTGCTATAATGGCTATTGCGTTCGCAGAGGATAATTTTATGCTTTGTTTGGTTGGAAGAAATTTGGAAGGAACGAGAGGCGATGAGTGAAACGGAGGAATGATACCATTTTACTTTGTTTGTTTGAAAGGAAAAGATGGAGGAAAATAAAAAATAGTGAAAATTGAGGTGTGAGACCCACCCATTTTTATTCCTCCACAACCAGATGAAAAAAAGGAAGGGAGATTGCTTAATAATTTTACATTCCACTATAACTCCTACGTTAGCTACACAATCACGAGCAAAATCCTTTGTAAACAATGGTATGTTACAATTGACATGGTTTTCGATTTTTAAAATTTTAAAATGACCACAAGTCAAGTGTCTATTATATTTATATGTAAATAATTTTAACAGCTAATTTTTAGGATATATTCTTAATGGGCAACGAGTGTGAACTAATAATGGATAGTAGTGCATACAGTGTTAAACAAAGTTTTTGCATAATATAATTATTAAGAATTTAGTATATTTATAACATTTTGTTATTTGCTCGTTGGCACCTAAAAGTTAAATTTTTATTATGTTCATAAATAAATTTATGAAAAAATTGCATTAATTTTTATGTTTCTATTAACTTTTAACATGACTATATTTTGATTGAAATAATCTCATAAAATAACATAAGGGTAAAGTTGTCATTTGATATATTATCTTTTTCTTCCATCTCACTTTTCCACTCAAACAAACAAAAGAAGCTAACTTTTCTTCCATTTTCTTTCCTCTCATGTTTCTTTCATCCAAACATACTCGTGGAAAGTAAAATTCCACTCAATTTCTTTCCTTTCAATTTATTCCCTCTTTATTTCTTTTCTTTTCGAAACATAGCATTAGTGATAGGGTAGTTAGTTGTTATAGCGGTCACCAGAGACGAATTTTTTGTAATGCTCGATTTTTCTCGGACAAATTGTCAAATACCCTAAGGTAAAATTAGCGCAAGATTGAGGATGATCGAACTCGGTCATCATTAGAGGGTTAGTTGAATGTATGAAGGAGATTATGTGAGGTATTGATGATACACGTGCGTAATTTGTAAACACCCAGTTTTTCCATGGATGAAATTACCAAAATATCCCTAAGGTAATTAAGCAAATTGGTTATGGCAGGAACCATCACTGAGTTTGCCATGGTTGATTGATGGGGATATATGATGATTAGTTGATTGGTGATGGTAATTAGGATTTAATCAGGCTAAGTAACCATTAATTAGCACTAATTAGGGCTAATTGAGATTAATCAAGGATAATTAAGCTTAATTAAGAGTTAATTACCTTGAATAATTAATTAACAGATAATTTAATTATCTTTGATTAAATATAGCTTCTTAATGATTAATTATACTTAATCTTATCCTTAATCAAGATTAGCAAGAAAAGACAAAAAGTACATTATTAGACAATAAAGTAAAAAATAGGGGACAAAATTACTTTTTGATTATCTTTTTCCAAATTTGTAGGAAAGATGTTTCTTTTGAAATTCAAAGTAATAATATTATAGTATATGAAGGAAAGATATTTCATTTAACAATTATATGATAATTATTTTTATCCTACAAATTATTTAAATTCTCTTACAATTATTTTTAATTCTATAATCTTAAAGATAATATATTTACTCTTTTGTTCAAGTTCTTAACTTTAATAACTTTGAAAACACTTACTAAAAATATGGATAATTTTTTTTATTTAAAAATAAAATGTGAGCTACATAGACATAATAAAACTCTTTGTTCGCATAGTACACGAATAAAATGATCAGTTCACATTCGCATGCATATAACACAAACCATATCACCCATATACATCGTTCCTATTAGATGTACATCATATATAGCTAATAAGTAGTAATGCCCATCAATAGTGGTCGGGCTAAGTAGTCATCTAGCAAAAGAAATATAAACATAAACATAAACATAGTCTCATGAAATCCTTGCTAAGCTATGCCTACCAAGATGTGCCTAAGTAATAGATAATCCCAAAACCTACTAAACATAATGGGGGCTATTATAGCTACATTTCTGCACTAACACTCCAATCCCATGGCTGGCACCTAAGGCAAGTAACCCTAAAAAGGAGGAAGATAACCAATCATGCAAGCAAGGTCTGTAGTGTGGCAGGATGATGGCTGGTTGAGCATGGGCACCTTTATCAGACACATAGCTCTTCTATGTGGGCGCATAGCTCTTCTTAGCAATTGCAACATCATAGCCTCACTGTCATTGTAGCCTTCCATCCCATCTGAAACTGAAGATCTGAATGTAACACCTTGATGTTTCCAAAATTAATTTGAACTTTATTAATGATAATTCTAAAAATTTGGCAGACTTAGCGATGATAATGACGACTCAAGGAACAAGTTGAAAAAAAATTAAAGGCTGGATGTCAATAGTAACTTTTAGGGTCTATAGATGAATAATAACTCTAAAATTGGGACCAAGGATGACCCTGGGACCAGAGGAAACTAAACTAGAGGACCTAGATAGAGTATTAGGCTTAGGGCCCACATAGAGTATTAGGTTTGGGGCCCACGTAAAAATATTTTAAGTTTTCGGGAAAGGTGTTTTACCGTTCGATAAAGTTTTGATGTGTGGCTTTTAACATCGTAAAGGTGACTTGAAGCCCAAGTAATCACTACTAATTACATCTTGCTAAGTGGATAGTATGGATTAACAATTGGCAAGCAAGTTTTAATCTTGGCCTTTCATTTATTATAGTTTTACTAGGGGGCCAATATCTCATCCGTTCGGTGAAATTTTGGTGTGTGATTTTAACATCGAAAAAGTAACTTGCTCACTAAGTCTAAGTGAGCCACTTATCTTAAGCCAAGTGGATGACCAAGATTCATTCTTTGACCAGCAAAGCAATCCTAGCCATTCATTTAATTTCTTTTTCAAAAAGAAAGAAAGAAAAACTTGAAACTAGATAAAAGCTACCAGAACTTAAGATAAACACAACACAACCAACCTTATCACTCCATCATCATCATTTTTGGCCAAGAGGCAGAAAACACAGCCCCTCCATTGTTCTTCTCCTCAAAACCTCACCTTTGCTTTCAAATTCCCAAAACCCAAGCTCAAAATCACTAAAACAGTAAGATTCCTTTACAAAACATGTTCTACTCTCTATAATCTACAAAACCAACCAATTAGAATTTTGGATCATCTCCATTTTTCATCTTGAGATATCATACCCCACTATTGAAGGAAGGTATTTGAGCTTATTGGAAGAGCTAGGAGTGAAGAAAACCATTATTGGAAGATCCATTTGAGCTAAAAGCTCGAAAGCTTCACAAGTGGGGCTTTTGTATCTTTCTTTCTTTCTCAATTCTGTTTTGGAAAGTTATTCATTGTTTGAACTGGATATTTTTGGTTTTATTGATTGGTTACACATAGATATTGATGTATGTGCATGGGTGGAGTAGTTTGATATTGTTAGAAAATCATTTTTTTCAAAACAATTTTCAAATTATGCTGCTGAATTTTGGGTTTTTCATAGGTAGAAGATGGTTCATGATTTTTCTTAAGTATTTGTAGATATCTTTTTGAGCTGAAATTTTATATGTTGAAGCTAAGATCCTAAGGTAGTTCCATGATTTTTCTTGAGCACATTTGAAGACTTCTACTATTTGTTTTTTTTTTAAATTGATGCTGTTTGGGTTGTTGTCTAAATAGCCAATTTGAAACTATGAATTTGTCTAATTTTCTTACTCTACCAAATGATCCAATTTTCCTTTGAAATTTTTACAAGGTGTTGTATACACCTTGAGGCTTATCCATGAATTTTTATTGAATTTACTGAGTTCATTTGCTATGGTAATAAAATTAGGAATCCTAGTTGTTGGTTGATATTTGGTGGTCACTGACCATCGAGTTTGTACAATTTTGTTAATATAGCTATAGAGGTTGTTTTTCCTTGAAATATTTATAAGAACTTTTGGACACATTGAAGTATCATGGATAATTTTTGTAACTTTGATTTTGATTGTTTGATATGCAAACTAATTTTGCTTTTGAAGCGTGAAATTCGCCTAATGTGTGAAAGTGTACAAATGCATTAAATTGATGATGTAATGGCATTTGACTCAAGCGTGATGTGTATGAATACATGCTATAGACCTTAAAGATTGGTTTATGAGGAATGAATGAGAATTACTTGTCAATGAATATCTATATGTGATTAACGCATGCATTTGGAAAAAGAAAAGTAAATGATGCATATATATGACAAAAGAGAATGTATGAACTTCAAATGTGCATGTTCTGAATATATGGGCAAAATAGAAATAAGACTTATGTTGAATGAAAGCGAAGGAAAAAAGAGGGGCTTCCCTAGAGATATTATGAGTCGGTAGACGTCCTGACTAGGAACATATCTATGAGATTTGAAAGAAGAAAAATAAAGTTTGATGATCACATATAAGAATGAGCTCAGTCCTAATAAGCAGTCTATTACCCATGTATGGTGTTATCCATGGATACCAGTCAGTATGAACTAAATCTTTCCTGTGTTGATGAAAGAAACAAAATGCATGGAATTGAGTTCTATGGTGACAAGTAAAACCAGAAATCCCCTTCAATATGTCAAGGGCACATAAAGATGAGGCCCCATTTGATATGTCAAGTGCACATGTAGTGGGGAAGATGTATAGAGATCTGCTTCAGCATATCAAGGGCACGTAAAGATGAGAAAAAGATATATGAGATCCTTTCGATATATCAAGGGCACATGAAGATAATATCACTACTGAAATAAAGAAAATCATTGCATTTGTAGACGTATACTCATATCATACTGAATTATTTGCATATGATGATTTACTATGTGCTTGAGCATTATGATACATGTGAATTAAGTGTTTGAATGGTAAAAGAAACCCATTTCGTAAGGATGATTTTGAACTTTAAAAATAAATCCTTGTTATGTAATGCATGATCACATTTTTTTTATATAAACCAAAGTGGCTGGGACGATAATGATGACATTAATTATTGTGTATTTGGGGATACCTGAGAATTTCATAATTCTCACCCCTATATATGTGTGTTCCTGTGTTTATCTCCAATTGCTGAAGCGAATAAGAAAGCGGTTATCATGGAAGTGCCTAATTTATGGTAGCTTAATGGCCGAAGACTACTATTAGTTATATATATATATATATATATATATAAGTTGAATTGCGACATAGTTGTTGTATGACTCTATCGTTTACACTATAGATACTTAAGCAAGGTTCGCTAAATTTATAAGTAACAACCCCTAAGTCTAATGTCATGGCTTAAGGATGATGTTGTACTTGGGAGGGTGTTACATTATGGTATCGAAGTCATCCTAGTTAGACCTTGAGGATTGGGCTGGCTATGCTTCTAATGTGTAGATAAGTCATGCCTTGAGTCACACTTGTATGATAGGATATAGGGTTTAGATATGCATGATAGTCTAGTAGTGCTGTAGTTTGTTGCTATTACACTTAGCATAGTGTTGAGCCTAATCAACTCAATAATAATATCTTTTGTTTGGTGTATTCAGGAACTAATGAGAGTAGACATACTAGGAACGAGAATGTTGAGTAAAAGACATGATGAGTACTTTTCATGAGATCGCTGGCTATGAGGGAACAAGCTGCGGTGGCTAACCGAATGATGGAAACATTGGATCGCAATGAGAAGCAACCCGACTAGGAATGTTTGGGGAGCGGGTAGATGTGGAATATCATAAATTTGCTTAGTTCAAGTACGTAAACCCTCTGCGTTCTGAGGAGCTTTTTATCCAAACAAAGTAGAAGAATGGATTAAGCGGTAGAAAAGATTTTCTCAGTGCTTCCTTGTATGGAGACTCAAAAAGTGGCCTTTGCTACTTATATGCTGAAGTGGATGTAGAATTCTGTGGATTGGCACTAAAGCCTTTCGAAGCCTCTCAGATTGAAATCACTTAGGATGTTTTTAAGGAAACTTTTTACTATAAGTATTTTCCTACTTTTGTGAGGAATGCAAATTAGCTAGAATTTGTGGCACTTAAGCAAGGATCCATGAGTGTAGCAGAGTACATAACAAAGTTTGAAGAGCTCTGAAATTTCTGTATCTACAGCTTGATCCTGATGAAGCTTGGAAGTCCATGAAGTATAAAGGAGGTTTACATGAGGACATTGAAGTAGCTATGAGTCTCTTAGAGATAAGAGATGCTATTTTGGTAAACAAGTGTTGGCATGTAGAGCAATCCAACAAGAACCAGCAATTGCCTAATCTACTAAGGACAATTTTAATAAAAGAAGCAATTTTGACCTAATCCGTATAAGGATAAACAACTACAAAAGTCAACCATTCGGTAAGATTGCCCAAGATGTGGGAAGAATCATGGGAGTTGACCTTGCTTGGTTGAGCAATACATATGCTATAGTTGTGAAAAATCGGGGCATAAGATTTGGGAGTGTCTAAAGAAATATCCAAAACCTACTTGGAAGCCACCACACTAGAGTATTAAGAGCTAAGGGGACATCACCACTTGACAATTCGATCCAAGGTAGGGACGTTTTTACTACATCATATGATTTGATTGATACTTTTGGATTGACTATGTTTGAATTGCTTATTTGATTTGTGAAAAATATCTTTAGAAATTAATGTCAAATGAATTTTGAGGGTAAAAATTCCTTTTAAGGTGGATGGTAATATAACACTTCGAAGATTCAAAAATTAATTTGAATTTTATTAATGAGAATTCTAAAAATCTGGCAAACTTAGTGATGATGAGGACTCAACGGACGAGTTGAAAAAAAAATTTCTAGGCCAAGTATGAATAGTAACTTTTCAAGTTCGTAGATGAATAGCAACTCTAAACGGATCAAAGATGACCCCAGACAGAGGAAACTAAATCCGAGGACCGAGATAGAGTATTAGGCCTAGGGCCCATGTAAAGATATTTTAAGTTTCCCGAGTATGGTATTTTATCGGTTAAAGTTTTGATGTACTATTGTTAACATCAAGGTGACTTAGAGACCAAGTGATCACTACTAATCATATCTTGCCAAGTGAATGGTATAGATTAAAACTTGGCAAGCAAGTTTTAAACTTGGCCTTTCATTTATTATAATTTTACCCAGGGGCCAATATTTCATTCATTCGGTGAAATTTCGGTGTATGATTATAACACCAAAAAGTAACTTGCTCACTAAGTTTAAGTGAGCCACTTATCTTGAGCTAAGTGGAGAGCCAAGATTCATTATTTGACTAACAAATCAATCCTAGCCATTCATTTAATTTATTTTTCAAAAAGAAAGAAAGAAAAGCTTGAAACTAGATAAATACTATCATCGAACTTAAGATAAACACAACATAACCAAACTTGTCACTCCATCATCATCATTTTTGGCCTAGAGGCAGAAAACAAAGCCCCTTCATTATTCTTGCTCTCAAACCCTCAACCTTGCTTTCAAATTCCTAAAACCCAAGCTCAAAGTCACTAAAATACTAAGATTCCATCATAAAACTTGTTCTACTCTCCGTAATATACAAAACTAACTGATTGGAATTTTGAATCATCTCCATTTTCCACCTTGAGATATCATACCCCATTGTTGAAGGAAGGTATTAGCACTGATTGGAAGAGCTATGAGTGAAGAAAATAATTTTTGGAAGATCCATTTGAGCTAGAAGCTCAAAAGCTTCACAAGTAGGGTTTTTGTATCTCTTTCTTTCTCAATTATGTTTTTGAAAGTTATTCACTGTTTGAACTAGATATTTTTGGTTTTATTGATTGATTACACATATATATATCGATGTGTGTTCATGGGTGGAGTAGTTTGATGTTGTTAGAAAATTATTTTTGTCAAAACAAGTTTCAAACTATGCTACTAGAATTTTGGGTTTTCACAGAAGATAATTCATGATTTTTCTTAAGTATTTGTAGACATCTTTTTGAGCTGAAATTTTTATATGGTGAAGCAAAGGTAGTTCCATGATTTCTCTTGAGTCAATTTGAAGACTTTTACTATTTTGAAAATGTCAAAAACCAAGGCTATTAGAGTTGTTGTCTAAATAGCCAATTCTAAGCTCTTAATTTTTCTAATTTTCTTATTTTATCAAATAATCAAATTTTCCTTTGAAATTTTTACAGGTTGTTGTACACACTTGAGGTTTAACCATGAATTTTTACTGAATTTATTGAGTTCATTTGATATGATAATAAAATTAGGAATTTTGGTTGTTGGCTGAGATGGTAAGTGACCTTGAATTTGTACAATTTTGTTAATATAGCTAGAGAGCTTGTTTTACTCTGAAATTTTTATAGGACCTTGTGGACACATTAAAGTGTCATGGATAATTTTTGTAGCTTTGATTTCTATTGTTTGATATGCAAACTAATTTTGCTACTGAAATGTAAAATCTACTTAATGTGCTGAAAGTGTACAAATGCATTAAATTGATGATGTTATGACATTTGACTCAAGTGTGATGTGTATGAGTGCATGCTATAGACTTTGAAGATTGGTTTATGAGGAATGAATGAGAATTACTTGTAAATGAATGTCTATATATGATTAATGGATGCATTTGGAAAAAAAAAAGTAAATGATGCATAAATGTGATAAAAGAAAATGTATGAACTTTAATTGTCCATGTTTTGACATATGGGCAAAATAGACACAAGATTTATGTTGAATGAAGGGGAAGGAAAAAGAGAAACTTCCCTAGAGATATTATGAGTCGGTAGACGTACCAGCTAGGAATAGATCTATTTGAGATTTGGAAGAAGAAAAATTAAAGTCTGATGATCACGTATAGGAATGAGCTAAGTCTTGATAAGTAGTCTACTACCCATGTGTGGAGTTATCCACTGGTACCAATTGGTATGAAATAAGTCTTCCCTATGTTGATGAAAAAGAAAAATGCATGAAATTGAGTTCTATGGTCACAAGTAAAACAGATATCCCATTTGATATGTCAAGGGCACATAAAGATGAGATACCCTTCGATATGTCAAGGGCACATGAAGCTAATATCACTACCAAAGTAAAGCAAATCATTACATTTATCAGATGTATACTCATATCATACTGAATTGTATGCATATGATGATTTACTATATACTTGAGCATTATGATACATGTGAATTAAGTGTTTGAATGCTAAAAGAAACCCACTTCGAGAGAATGATTTTGAACTTTAAAAATAAATCCTTATTATGTAATTCATGATCACATTTTTTTATATAAACCCAAGTAGCTGGGAGAAAACGATGACATTAATTATTGTGTATTTGGGGATACCCTACTAAGAATTTCATAATTCTTACCCCTATATTTGTGTTTTCCTGTGTTGTCTCCAATTGAAGGGAACAAGGAAGCGGTTATCATGGAAGTGCCTAATCTATAGTAGCTCGATAGGAAGACTACTATTAATTTTCTTTTGGATATACATATGTTTGTAAGTTAAGAAGACAGATGTATATCAAGGCTCATATAAGAACTTTTGCATGTACTTAAATATGTATTCCCTGATTACTTTTGTTTCCATTATATATATAAGTTAACTTGCAACATTGTTATTGTACAACTCGATCGTTTACACTATAGATACTTAAGCAAGGTCTGCTAAATTTATAAGTAACTACTCCTAAGCCTAATGTCATGGCTTAAGGATGATATTGTATTTGGGAGGGTGTTACATTAACCAAAAGGATGAAAGGTGAGGTGATGAACAAGGAACGTAATCTAGGCATCAAAATTTTACAAAAGCAATAGGGTGGATATGAGAGAAATACTCCATATGGAGGCACGCATGCTCAAAAGCAAAGTCATCATCAAAGGGGGTAGACGTAGAAAACCAAAAGCTAGTAACCAGGTGAGTGAAAGGACAATCCAAGTAGATGAAGAGCCGCACTGAGCAACGACCAACAAAATGACATGATTGGTTACTCTGGTTGAAATGCTCCCATGTTGACACATAAGTAGAGGACGGAGAACACCACCAACCTCTAAAGATGAAGATGGAAAGAAAGAGAATGAGAAATTTATACAAGAATCTCAGTAGGGTTTTCACCTCCATACACGTGCCATCATCATTGTTGTAACGCCCAGGATTTTCCTGCTGTGTAAAATGACCAAAATGCCCCTAAGGTCATTTTTGCTCGAAAATTGAGGGACGGCCTAGTTATCCTCAAGAGGTCAGTTCCATGTTTGAAGGGGACTAGATGTGTTTTGGATGACAGTAGATGTGGAAATCTCAATTCCTGGTTTTTCCATGCGCATAATTACCAAAATGCTTCTAAGGTAATTTAACATAGGATTGAATGATGGCGAATCGATAATCACTCAGAGTTGGGAATGTTAATTAAAGAGTATATGTGATATTTAGAATGGTCTCGGAGGACTTGAAGAGTTTTTGTGTAAAATTATCATTTTGCCCCTAGTTAGTGTTGATTAAGCTTAATTAAAGTAATTAAGGAAATATAGCCAATATTAGGCTTTAATTAAAGAAAAATTAATTTTATTTATGAATCTTGAGTCAAAACAATTAATTGAGGTTGATTAGGGCCCAAGGTTGCTTAAGGAAAGTTTAAACCCCTTTCTTATTCAAAGAATGCTTATGAGACCAAAAAACATAAAGTAGAGACAAAAAACATTTTCTCTCTTTCTTTTCCTAAAGATTAGGACATGTGTTGCTATTTAAATTTGAAATTAATCAAGTTTAACCTATTTAACCTTGCAAGACAACTCTTTAACCTTGTCTTGAAAGCCTTAACCACCACATTACAACTCTTAACACCAAATTATCAATTTTTAACCAAATCCTAATTATAATTACTTAAAAACCCTAATTCCCACACCCAAATAAAATGAAATTTCCCTCCCAAGCTCCCTAAGTGGCCGACGGCCACACATACTCTTTCCTTCTCTCATTTTCATTTTTCAACACTCATATGCTCACAAACTCCCATTTCTGACTATCCACTTTGGTAAAGTCTTGCTCACCAAGACTTGTTAAAAAATACTCTTGCTCTCTCAAACCCAAGCTTTCTTCTTCTTCTTCTCCTTCACCTTCAGAGACACCATTGTTGCTCCATAACCAAGCTTCCAAACTCAAACCAACACACTACCACCATAGATCAACCCCTAAACATCTAACCTTTCCATTCCCATACACAAGAACACAAGAAAAATTCTCCTTCTACCTTACCTCCACTTGGCCAAAACCATCATCACTTCAAAGGGAAGATTTTTTCTTCTTATTTGATCCCAAAGATCAAGCTTTCTCTGTTGCAACCAAGAAACCTTCTTGGTAGGGATTTTATTTTATGATCTTCTTCCTATTTCTCTTTTTGTTTTTTGGGTTTGTTCTTTTGTTGGGAGTCAAGACTATGGCTTGATGAATATGGTTTTTGATGATGGTTGTGAAGCCATCATGTTCATGATCTTTAGAGCCCAAAGTTTGATTCTTTGTTTTTTTTAGAAAAAGGTTAAAGAATGCTCATTTGGTTTCCTTGTTGTCTTTGAGTTTGATGATGAGTCCAAGAAATGAGATTATTTGAACCATGGGAATGAAGGACTCTAACAATCATTTTCATTTTGTTGAGATTTATGGGGTTGCAAGTTTTACTCTTTAGAGTCTTGAGTTGATGAGATTTAATGAGATGTAAAAATGGACTTGCATTCATATTTATTTTTCAAGTCTTGTATTTCCATGTTTATGTTTCAATGCCTTGCATACCATATTCATTTTCCAAGTTGTCACCTTGTAATGTTGAAGATAAAGAAATGAACTTGCATTTTTATGCTTATATTTCAAGTCTTGTATTTCATATTGTCACCTCCTAATCTTAAAGACTTAAAAATGAACTTGCATATCATGTTTATGTTTCAAGCCTTGCACATCATGTTTATATTTCTAAGTTGTCACCTTATAATGTTAAAGACTTAAAAATGAGAGCATGGCATATTTATGATCTAGTCATCACCTAAGTCTCTAAAGCTCAAGACTTACCCTTTTGATCTTAAATGGAAATTTTGATCATGGACACCTATGTACATATATTTCAACCATGTCCAAATAGTAGGATTAAAGTTGGTTTTCTTTTATTTTGAGACTTGAATCTTGTGTTTTGGGTGTACAAAGGAATGTTGAAAGAAAGTAGTATTAAAAGGAGAAAAAATGTGATTTTAAATAAGTAAAAAACCTTATTTATGAGACTTTTAGTTTTGCTACTTATTTGAATGATAAAAGTTAATTTCTAAAAGGGACAAAATGATTCCATGTGTCTTAAAATAGTTTTTGAGAAAAACTAATAACTAGAAAAGGATAAAAATGCAATTTTCAAGCCTTTTAGAAATTTTAATTTCTGGGCACTACTCATTACTATTCACTACTATTCACATGGTTAAAAATATGTTAAAATTTTTTTCATGTGCCTTAGATGCCTTAGAATGGCTTTTGGAAAAAATTAGTAATTAAAAAGGGTAAAAAATATAATTTTCCAAAGCTTTTGAAATTTTAATTTTCTGGTCCTGTTCATTACTATTTTGGTACTATTCATTATTGTAGGGTACTTTTCAGATGCATAAAATTTATTAATAATTGTTGTAAAAATTATTTGTAGCATTTTAGGAAAAACTGGTAATTGGAAATGGTCAAAAATGTAATTTCCTAAAGCTTTTGAAATTGTAATTTTGGTCCTGTTCACTCCTGTTCCAACACTGTTCATGAATGGGGTACTGTTCACATACATAAAATTCATTAATAATTGTTGTAAAAATGATTTTTGGTGTCTTAGGTGCTTAAAAGAATAATTACAAGTGTTAGTTTGGACCATTTTGCAAAATACGGAAAGTTGTGCTTTAAACTATTGTTATGGAATTTTGGTTAAATGGATTTAATTAGAGTTAGTAATGATTTTGAGTATGTCCATGTATTCAAAATACCATTTGTGATGCTTATAAAAAGTTTTAGAAGCATTGACACTTGTTAAGTGTTAAGAATGTGAAACTTTACACTTTGACCCCTAAAATCTAACAAAATTTGGCCAATGGGCCAAAATGGTTTTTGTAATGAATTTAAATGATTTCTAAGTGGTATGGGTCTCTTAAAAGTGTAAATAAATTTTGAGGATCATTAGTCTAGAAAATGTGTTGAAAGGGGAAATTTACACTTTGACCTACAAACTCTTAGAAATTAGTTTGACCCTTTTTAGGGCTAAAGTGTAATTATCAACACTTGATGATATGGCTATGTTCAAATGATTTGGTTGGAAATTATATGACTTGAAATAATTGTGCAAGATTATGTATTGATGACTATGCATGCTTGATTCTTGAACTATGTAAGTAATGATTTTGATTATATTATATATATCCTATTGAACATGACATATGCATTAGTTGAGTTGGTCTTTGATATCTGACATCCTTTGGACCATGTGTACTTTTCAATGAGATATTGATGATAACGTGTTTATGGATATATGCAAAGAATGTGATGTATGCTTGTGTGATCAATTACATGATAACTTGTGGCATGTTATGATTATGAACGTATGATTAAGATGAATGATTGATGTGTTCCATGGCATAAAGAAAATTTGGAGAAGCTTCATTCCTAGCCGTTATGCTGAGATTTCAGCCAAATTTGTGGACTTAGAGAAATTATGAAGTTTATGAGCATGAAATGTTAAATGATAAGTTATGATGATGACTATGATTATATGATCATGTTTGCATCTCTAAATAACATGCCAAGACTAAAGGTGACATAAGACACATGGAGATGACCCTAGACTCCAGGAATTAATGGTTAGGAGAGGTGATCCAATAGGGTAATCCTTTAGACTTTGGAATTAATGGTTATGAAACATGGTCCTATGCCCCTATGGGTCTGGGAGTCAGGAATTAGCTTATCAAGAGGATAAGTGTAGACTAGTGATAACTAATTAGGTATAAGCTCATAATCTAGAAACTCTCAAGAGGATAGAGTATTAGAGTGGCCCCATAGAAAAGAATAAGAAGGTTAAGTCACCTAAGAGGACAAGAGAGAATGATTATGTTATGTTACTCTACGTATCTTATTCTATGTTAAATTGCTATGACTCTTGTGATATGTTGCATAAAGTATTGACATGCATTCATAATATGGTATGATGCATTCATGACATTGAGATTCATGCTAAAAGACACGGGTCTTGGTTAAGGGTATTTGGAACTTAATAAATTAACCATATACATGTCCACCATTTTTATAATGAAACCCAAGGTTATTGAGGACAAAGATGATGACATTTGCATGGAGGCGCGATGGTAATGTTCGTGATCTACATTGATGCTCCCACCTGGGAAATACACTTCAATCCTGCCAACCAAGTCTAATCATTTTGTGGGTCGTGTACCGTTCATTTGTTTGTATTCTTGGATCGTCCTTTCGCTCACCCAGTCACTAGTTTTTGGTTTTCAACTGCTACTCCTTTTCCTGATGACTTTGTTTTCAAGCTTACATGTCCACATACGGAGTAGTTTCCTCGTAGCCACCTACAGTTCGGTCATCTGTGACTTCCTATCTACATGCTTCGATCTGTGCCTTGTAAAGCCATGGTCAGATTGGTTAGAGGAGTCACCTTCCCAGCACTCTTTGGGAGATTCCACACCCACTATTCCCTTGGAGGTAGGGAGCCTATGAGAGGAGCCCATGTCGAGGAGCCTATGAGAGAAGCCCAACACGTTCGTAAGGGAGCCACTCGTCCATGTCGAGAGCTCAAGTTTGTCAGTGGGTCGTCTTGCTACTCCTCCGACCTTACTCGTGTGCTCGACTAGCTTCCTTCTTCTCATCGAGTGCTTGTGCATATCTTGTGGAGAGGATATCCTTCTTTTGATATTTTTGTTAGAGGTTATCTACTCTAGGCACGTCCAGGTAGGAGTGGTGGGAGGAGAGGTTTAAGTAGGTTGTTTTAGTTTCTATCCACATACTATTTATGACTTTTTTGGATGATTGTACCTAGCCCAACCTCTAATGGTGGGCATGATATTTTTAGTAGTTTATTTTGGTGCGTGATGTGGAATGGTTAATACTTATGATATATATATATATATAATGGGATTATGCTCATGAGATTGATGTTTTTGGACTTTGTGTGTGCCGTGTATTGTTTTTATTTCACCTCTATATGTACGAGACTGATGGGTTTTTCTTAATATACGCGCTCACATTTTGTTTTCAAAGTTAAAAAAAATTTATCTATAATTTTACTAAAGTATTTTCAAGAGTTAAAGACAAGGACTGAAACAAAAGAGTAAATTCTAATAATTAACTTAAATGCGTCCTAGGCGTGTTGGGTTAAATATTAGGGTGTTACAATTGTCCCCATGAACCTTGGATTTCGTTATGAAAATAGTGGACATAAATAAGATTCATTTATGAAGTTTCAAACACAATTAGTCAATGCCCGTGTCTTTGAATATAAGTCTTAATATCATGGATGCATCATACCATATCATGAATTCATGTCAATACCTTATGCAATACTAGAAGCTGGTAATCACATACTATAGAAGCATAAAGCATATAAACAACCATTGCACACAAATTTCCTCTTTTTTCTTTCTTAGTGACTTTAATTTCTTAATATTTTATACGGGTCACCCTAATACTCTCCCCTTTTGAGATTTCTAAGACTATGAGCTCATACCTAGTTAGTCATCACCGTCTTACACTTATCTTCTGTTAAATTTTCCTGACCCCTGAGGTGCAAGTTAGGGGGCATTGGATCACTTTCCATTAGGCCTGGCTCGTAAGAAAAGATCAATATCCTTGGATCACCTTATGCTAGGTCCGGAGTTCTCTAAGTCCACAAATTTGGCTGGAATTTGGCAATATAATAGCTGTGAATAGAGTTTCCCCAAATTTGCTTCCTATCAAATCACATATCAATTATGCATCACAATTATTTGTACACAATCTTATGATGCCACAATCATCATTTCATTAATCACATAAGCATGCATCTCATACTTACATGTATCCATAAATAAGTTATCAACAATATCTTATTGAAAATATAAGCATGCTTTGTAATATCCTCCCAAGTACAAACTCATCCTTAAGTCATGATATTGGACTCGAGAGTTGTTACTTATAAAGTTGCAGACCTTTCTTAAATATTTATAGCAAAATCGGTCAAATCATGTAGTAACTAATTCGTGGTTCTATCAAAATAAATAGCAAAGAACTAAAGTATTTATATAAATACAAGGTCAAATACCAAATGACACTTTTCTAAGAGCTTTAGTACATCTGTTATCTCTTATATTTATAGAAATTTGCATATAACTACGTACAAGGTACGTCTTAGGCACTAAACTACTGTAATTCCTATTTCTCTTGTGTAGTTGCCCCATAGTGCTCTGGATTAACCTGAAGACGACACGAGAATTTAAAAATACAAGAATGAGAATATTATATAATTTTCAATAGGGCACTCCCTCAAACATAATCATGACATAATTATTTAATTTCACTCATACAAGTAATTTTATGCAAAAACATATGCAAGGACAATAATTAGTCATGTGTTCACTCTTATAATAGAACTCAATTCCGTGCATTTTTCTCTTTTTATCAACATAGGGAAAACTTAGTTTTATACCTAATGGTATCTGCCATGGATAACTCCACGATAAGTAATCTATACTAAACGATATCTGCGGTAGATAACTCAACAATGGGAAATAACCTTAAGACTGAACTTATTCCTATACATGATCATCGACTTCATTTTTTCTTTTCTGAATCATACACGGTTCTATTCCTACCCGATACGTCTATCGACTTATAATATCTTTAGGAAAGTTCCTTTTTTTGCCTTCCTCTTTACCCAACCTAAGTCTTGTTTTTATTTTGCTCATATGTCAGAACATACACAATTGAAGTTCACACATTATCTTGTCACATATATTCATTTATCACCTTTTTTTTTTCATCAATGCATGCTCCAATCACATATAAAAATTCATTCACAATGTAATTCTCATTCATTCCTCATAAATCACTCTTTAAAGTACATGGTATGCATTTATACCCATCATACTTGAATCAAAAGTCATTACATTACCAATTTAAGGTTTGGGTTCATTTCCAGCAATTGGGCAGATTTCACACCATTGTAGTAGAAATTTATTTGCACATCGAACAATCAATTCAGAAGCTATAAAAATTATCTAAGACACTTCAATGTGTTCACAAGGTCC
This sequence comes from Dalbergia oliveri, assembly GCA_030441495.1. Lineage (NCBI taxonomy): Eukaryota > Viridiplantae > Streptophyta > Magnoliopsida > Fabales > Fabaceae > Dalbergia > Dalbergia oliveri. The sequence goes on along the minus strand of JAMLFY010000004.1, from coordinate 42,829,714 downwards.
TGTAAAAATTTCAGATCAAGAATCATTCTCTAAATATATTAACAAAATTAGACAAATTTGGAGATCAGAAACCCCTTATTTACAGCCAACAGTTATAGTTCCCAATTTTATTACCCTATCAAATGAACATATCAAATCATACAAAAATTCAGAGTTGGACTTCAATATGTCCTCAACACCTTGTAAAAATTTCAAAGGAAAAATCAATTATTTGCTGTGGTAACAAAATTAGACAAACTCAGAGCTTCAAAATTGGTTGTCCAGACAACTCAACAATAGTCTTGGTTTCTTCTTTTTAGAAAATAGTAAAAGTCATTTTTAAGACCCATGAAAAATCATGAAGTTGCCTTAGGGTATTAGCTTCAACATATAATTTTTATAGCTCATAAAAACATCTACAAATACATCAAAAAATTAGTGAACCATAACCTATCAGTACAAATCCTAGAATTTCAGCACATGATTCAAAACTTGTTTTGCCAAAATGGGTTTTCTAATATCATCCAAACACTCCCCCAATTAATATATCAATATCCATATATCATCAGCCAATACAATAAAAATTTCAAACTAAAACCAATCAGAAATGTTCAGAATAAATTTTGAAAGAAAAGACCAAAGAAAACCCTACTTTGAAACTTTAGAGCTTTATAACTCCAAAGGATGTTTCAAGTGATTTCTTTTCACTTTAAAGCCACCAAATCAACCCCAAACCTCCTTAGGCAACAAGGTAATGAGATATCAATGTGAGAAATGGTGAAAAATCAAAATTTCAATTGGTTAGTTTTGTAGGTGGTGATGAGTAGAACAAGTTTTGTCAAGGAAGTTTGAAGTTTTAGTAAGTGTAGGTTGTAACATCCTCCCAACTACAACCTCATCCTTAAGTCATGACATCATACCGAGATTTGTTACTTATTAATTAGCAGACATTTCTTAAATATCTATAGCAAGCTCGATTAATGTGTGTAATAACTAAGTGAAATTCTATTAAAATATATAATAAAGAAACACAACATTTATTAAATATATAGTTAAGTACAAAAGGAAGCTCTTCTAAGAGCTTTAAGACATATACATTCTCTATTTCATTTACATACATATAACTCCAACTAAGTACAGTAAAGTAAAACATCAACTACTAAATTACTGTAATTCTAGTTCTTTCACATAGTAGCCACATTGTTTCTGGATCAACCTGGAGGCAACATGGGAACACAAAAACACATAGGGATGAGAATTATACAATTCTCAGTAGGTAACTCCCAATTACACAAGTCATAATGTCATCATTCGCCCCAACCACTTTGGTTTATCAAGAAAATGTCATCATGCAATACATATTAAATATTCATTTTAAAGTTCTAAAATCAACCTTCTGAAGTGGGTAGCTTTTAACAATCAATCACTTAGTGCACATATATCATGAAGCTCAAACACATGGTAAGTAATTCTAATCAAGAGATTACATATGATATGATTATGTATATGCTAAATGCAGTGAAATTATCCTAAAGTGACCTGGTTTCACTTATAACTATAGAAATCAAATCAGTGCATTTTCTCTTTTCATCAACATAGGAAAAACATAGTTTATACCCAATGGGTATCTCCGTTGACAACTCTATAATAGATAGTTTATACCAAATAGTATTTATAGTAGATCACACCATACAAGGGAAATAGACCTTTTCAGAATTGAGCTCATTCTTATATGTGATCATCGGACTTCATTTTTTCTTCTGAATCACACACAATTCTATTCCTCCGAAACGTCTCCTGACTCAAAATATCTTTGGGAAAGTTCCTCTTTTTGCCTTCCCCTATAATATATCTAGGGAAGTTCCTCTTTTTGCTTTCCCCTCATTCAACCTAAGTCTTGTTTCTATTTTGTTCATATGTCAAAACATGGATGATTGAAGTTTATACATTCTCCTTTCCTTTTCCAAATGAATGTATAAAGCACATGTAGGCATTCATTCACAATACAATTTCAATCATGTCTCATAAACCACTCTTTACTTCCTCTAGAATGCATTTATGTCAGAAGTCACATGGCCAAATAGTTAACATCAAGTATTCATGTCATGCTAGAACCAAATTGTGATTACATTATCAATTCAAGGTTTAGGTTCATTTCTAGAAATTGGGCAGATTTCATACCATTGTAGCATGAATTTATTTGCTCATCAAACAATCAATTCAGAGGCTATAAAAAATACCCAAGACACTTCAATGTGTCCACAAGGTCTATAAAAATTTCAGAGCAAAAAGAATTCTCTAACTATGTTAACAAAATTAGATAAATTTAGTGCTCAAAAACAACTTAACCTCACTTCAAACCCAAATGCATAATTTTTAACCCTAGCAAATGATTGAATCAATTCAAAATAAAAATCAAAATTACACTTCAAGATGTTTCCAACACCCTGTAAAAATTTCAAAGGAAAATTCAATCATTTGCTATAGTAAAAAAATTAGACCAATCGTAGCTTCAGTTCCAATAATCTAGGCAGCATGGATACCATTTCGGTTCTTGATTTTTTTAAAGATTAGGAGTCAAAAACAGAGCTCAAAAAATGTTCAGAACTAGCCTAGGATGTTAGCTTCAACATATATTTTTTCTAGCTCATGATAATATCCACAATTCCCTAGAAAATTCGTGATCAGTGGTTGCCAATTCAAAAACCGAAAATCCAGCAGCATGACTCAAAATCTCTTTTCACAAAAGTGAATTGTCCACAATAACAAACCACTCCACCTATGCAAATATATCAATATCTATATATCATCAACCAATACAACTAAAAATATCAATTTAAATTGGTGATTAAAAATAGAAAAATGGATTTGAAAGCAAAAGAGGTTCAAAAGCCCTACTTTGGTGGCTTTAGGGATCTTGGCTCCAAGGTATTTTGCTTACTTCAAGGCACCAAACCCTTCCTTAGGCACCAATAGGTAAGGTATCAAATTGAAAAAAAGGTGAGGATTTGAAATTCCATTCGGTTAGTTTGATAGATTATGAGGAGTAGAACAAGTTTTGTGAAAGGATTTTGGTGTTTTAGTGACTTTGAGCTAGGGTTTTCCAAGCTTTGAAGCTTGTCAATGGAGGTTTAGAAGAAAGAAACACAGAGGATGTATTTTTTTGAGGTCTTGGCCGAAATGGTTGGTCTTGGAGTGATAAGGTTGGTTAGCTTATCTTTATCTTGAGATTAATGTAGTATTTATGTAAGTAAAGTGTAATTTTCTTTCTTTTTGGGAAAATAAATTATATGAATGGCTAGGATTTGTTTTCTTGGTCAAAGAATGAATCTTGCCCATCCACTTGGCTCAAGATAAGTGGCTTACTTTAACTTAGGGAGTAAGTAGCTTTTTTGGTATTAAAATCGCACACGGAAATTACAGAATGGATAAGATATTGGCTCCTGGGTAAAATATAATAAATGAAAGGTTAAGATAAAAACTTTCTTTTCAAGTTTCAATCCTTGCCATCTACTTGGCAAGATGTGATTGGAAGAAGTTACTTGGCCACCAAGTAACTTGTACGTGTGAAAAACCGCACATCAAAACTCTACCGAATGGGTGAAACCACTAGGTAATCAAACATTACTCGAAAATTAATGCTAGGTATAAAATTCTCATTTCTTACCATTTCTAACCTTAACCCTCTCTTTTCTCAGTCCAGGGCATTTCCTGTTCCCAATTCTAAGGTTTAGACTTCCAACGGCCAGGTAAGGCCTGCAAGGTTACTATTCACACTGGCCAGAAATTTTTTTTAACACATCCGTTGGGCCATCCTCATCGTTGCTAAAATTATCAGATTTTTGAAATTATGATTAATAAAACTCAAATTAATTTTTACATAACTTTAAGGGTGTTACATAGGTTAGGTGTTTTGAGGTTTGAATCAAGTTCTAAGCTCTTGAAGGAAATAAAAATGGAGGTTGCTCTTTCTTGTTCATGGCCGAGAATGTGCTTCAAGGTGATAAGGTTGGTAGCTTTTTAATGATATTAGATTAAGGTGTAAGAATTATATAATATAAAGTCTAACTCTTTGCAAAAGAAAATAAGATAGATGACTAGGATTTGATCTTAGAAATCAAGATTGAATCTTAGCCATTCACTTGATTTAAATGGATAGACATTATTCAAATCTTAAAGATTAAGCCATCTTTCTGTGTAAAAATTGCACACCAAAATTTTACCAAGGAGTAAAACTCCTTATCCAGGTAATCAAACACTGCCTGAAAATTATTTCCAGGTATAAAATATTCATTTCTAACTATTTCTAACCTTAACCCTCTATTCTTTAGTCTTGAGCATCTTCTGTCAGGAATAGGGTTTAGCTCCAACGGGCTCATGGGGCCCAAAAACGTATTCATGTTTTTTTTAACACATCCATTGGATTGTCCTCATTATTGCTAAAATTATCGGATTTTTGAAATTCTCACTAATAAAGTTTAAATTAATTTTTAAATAATTTTTCAGGTGTTACATGTTCCTTCCCAATTGCTTGAGATCAAGGGACCAGACTCAACTAATTCATATTCTATGCTCAATAGGATATGTGCAATAATCAACAATTCATAATTCAATATTTCAAGCATACATATTCATCAATTCCCAATTTCACATAATATCCTCAAGTGATTGAATCAACAGTCAATTCACATAATCACAATCAATATAATGTGTTAATCATAATAATATCATAAAGCTATTGATATTTATAGCATAGCTCATAAGGGGTAAAAACTGAAATTTCCATAAGTATACAGGTCAAAGTGTAAATTTCTCATCTTAATACTTTTCTTAAAACTAATGGTTCTCAAAATAATTTTACATTTATAAAAGACCAATTACCACTTAGTGTCATTTTAAAACAACTTTAAGACAAATTTGGGCCCTTGGCCAAAATCACAAAGCTATTGGGGTTAAAATGTGAAAAAGTGCAAAATTCCACTTTTGACACTTAGTGAGTTCCAAAACTTCTAAAAGCCCTTTTTAACTTTCTCAAAGACACTTTACACACATAATCACATGTAAGACAATTTTAGACTCAAAATATACCCATTAGGTAGAACATGCATACACGAGGAATTTCAAAGTGTAATTTTTCATATTTTACAAAACTACAAATGCTTAACACTTTTACAAATCCTTTTGAACACCTAGGATCCTAAAAATTATTTTTACAACAATTTTTAACATCCCAGACACCACAAAATAGAAGCAAACAATAGCCATATTGCAATACCCTCCCAAGTACAACATAATCCTTAGGAGTTGTTACTTAGAAATTAGCGAACCTTACTTAAGTATCTATAGCATATTTGATCATTTTGAGCAGTAACTAATTTGTAGTTCTACTAAAAGATATATGAAAAGGAAACAATGTATTTATTGAATACAAATCCAAATACAAGGAAAAGCTCTTATATGAGCCTTGATATGCTTCTATCTTGTTTAACATTCATAAATACTAAAAGTAGTCTTCATCCTTCAAGCTACTTTGAATCCGACATTTACAACATGAAGGCTTCATTATTCTCATGACCTATCTGGAGACGACAGAAAACACACAAACATAGGGGTGAGAATTGTGAAATTCTCCATAGGGAATCCCCAAATACATAATAATCCATGTCATCGTCATCGTCCCATCCACTTCTATTTATTAAGAAAATATGATCATGCAGCATACAACAAAGATTCATTTTAAAGCTCAAAATCATCCTTCTAAAGTTAGTTTCTTTTAGCATTCAATCACTTAATTCTCACATATCATAATGCTCAAGATCATACTGAATCATCTTAGGGAAGTAATTTAATATAATATGAGTATGCATATGATAAATGTAATGACTATCTTTAGTGATATTATCTTTACATGCTCTTAATATGTCAAAGGGATCTCATATACATCTTTCTTATCTTTACGTGTCCTTGATGTGCCAAAGGGATCTTATCTTTTACTTGCCCTTGGCACACTAAAAGGGATTTCATCTTTATGTGCCTTTGACATATCGAAGGGGATCTTTGATTTTACATGCCCTTAACATATGGTGGCTTATTCCACTCTTGGGTAATAGATTGCTTATTGGCTTGAGCTCATTCCTATACATGATTATTAGATTTACATTCTCCAACTCTCACAAGATCTATTCCTAGCTATGTTTACTTTCCCTGACCCAGGTCAGGGGATCTTTTATTCATATTTCATGCTTCATGTTACATGCATAAGCATCATAATCATATATGCATAGCATCAACAACTGAGTTACATAGTATACCATGCATACATATTTCTCATGTTCACAAGTCATAATCTTAATCTTCTTTTAATATAGGAGCAATTGTCATGAGCACTTTACATTTACATGTACATAACATCATCATCAAGTTCACATAGTATACAAAATAACAAGCTATTAACATTTCATCATAGTTTTAAGTCACTAACACGCTATCTATAATTTCATCCTTGAAGGAAAATTACAATTAAATTATTAAACATCATGAATACAGGGTGAAATAGTTTTCAAAGTTAGTTTAATGTATCTATAAGATCCTGTAAAATTTCAAAGCAAAATAAGAACTTTAGCTATATTAACAAAATTATACAAATTTTGAGGTTAGTAACTACCTAATTCCATCCAACGTTCAGAATTTCCAATTTTGTTATCATATCAAATGAACTCAATAAATCATGTAAAAATTTAGGGTTGGACCTCAAGGTGTCCACAACATCCTATAAAAATTTCAAGTCAAAATTCTATCATTTGATATAGTAACAAAATTAGACAAAATCAGTGTTTCAAAGTTGACTGTCCAGGCAGAAACCCTAACCACCTTGGTTTTTGAAATTTTAAAATAGTAAAAGTATTTAAATGAACTCAAGAAAAATACTTGAGATACCTTTATATGTTAGCTTATCATTGATAAGGGGCATTTATGCCACTTATCTTACTACTAAACCTTAGTTTTGTGCATGAGTTTTATTATGTTATTAATGCAATTAATTAAGATTTTGATTTATTCTTCATTGTGTGATTTTAATAGAATTATTGGCTTTTGCATTGATTTTGGAATAATTTGTAATTACACCTTATTGTGTTTAACTTGTCTCTTTGAGTATGGCTTTATGTACAAGAACTTTGGATCAAATGCAAAATGTCAAGAACAAGGCTGGAACTCTCTAAGAAGCTTGTAGTTGCAATCAATTTGGGAGAATTTGAGAGCAAAAAAGAAGAGTTCTTGAGCTTATTTGAGCACAGTTACAAAAAGCATTGTAATGGAAAATCTATATCTCTCTACAAGTATCTGATTGAGACAAATAAATATCTTTTAGAAAGCTCAAGAAGTCCTCTAAAACTTTCAAGTTCTGCTCAAATTCAAGTTCTAAGAGCATCTTGGTGAGAATTGAGTTTCAAGATTAAAGGTTGTTGATATCCTGATACTGTCCTACTTTACCTCCAATTAGTATTTTTCCAATATCTTGAGCTATAGATGTCCAATTGAGGTGATTTTGTTGGTGTTGGAAAATTTATTCAAAGGACTACAATCGCTATTTCTAGTGTCAAGGACATATTCGGATGTTTAAGGGGAAAATGACTAAATACATGAAGATGTCAATTTTGTCCAGCGTTGTAGCGCTAACAGGACTGAAAAATGATTTTTATCAGCATAATGACCGCTAAGCACCGCAACGCTCATACAATGGCATTTTAAGAGTAAATTAACCAGTTTTTGGGCCCCACTTTGACTTATTTTAGAGAGCAGGATTTAAAGGATTGGTAGAGTTTTTACCCTAGCTTTGGACTCGCTTTAGGTTGTAGATTTTAGTTGCTATTCTTTCTCTACATCTCTCTCCATCTTCTATCTTCTATTCTTCTTTCTTAAGGGTTCCATTGGTGAGGGTGCTTTGCCTTGGAGATTGTGGCAAAGATTATTGCTATTATTTTCAGGTTTTCTTTTATCTTCATTGTTGTAAATATCTAGACATGGAGGACTAGATTTCTTTACTAGTGTAGAGATTTTCAGGTAGATTGGGATGATGTTTGAGACCACTTTTGATATTAAATGCATTGGTTTTTTTTAATGTTCTAAGTTTTAATTCCTTTAATTATTGTGGTGATTGTTATAATCTTTATTAGAATAACTAAATTGGCGATTATCGTTAGGGAAACCCTTTGGGCATAAATTGATAGATCTATTAGTTTATGTTTAAGGTTCAACATTAGAATTAACTTTTTGATTGGCTGTTAGGCTATAGCAATTGGCTCATTAAATTAATGTGATTTCTAAATAAATTGAGATTTTGTTTATTAGTTCTTTGCATTGTTCAAATTCTAGAGGTCGATCGATCACTAGTAAAATTGCTAGTAACTTATTACTAATAGCCACCAATAGGTTTGATATTTGGCCAATGATAATTAATTTCCAATCCTAGGAATACCTTGCACTAGTGCTTTTTTTGTTGTTGCTATTATCTTTTAATTGTTTAATTCTCATTCTTAAAAACTCCCAATTTCCCAACTAAGTGTTGAAGCCTACTTGAGAGACAACCTAGGTTGTGCCCTTTACAACAGTTTTGTGCAACTTAGAATTAAAATAAATTTTTAATTTAAGGAGGTAGGGGACAGCCTCCGTTCAAATTTTGGCGCCGTTGTCAGGGACACATTAAAACTTAGTTTTTTTTTATTCATGTTTTTATTTCAATTTATTTTATTTTTATTTATTTATTTACTATTTATTTCATTTTGCACAAAAATAAAAATAAAAACAAAAAAAACAAAAAAAAAATGAAAATTTTGTTCCTTTGTATGAGGCATTCCCCTTCTCCTGGAAATTTGATACCTCTTGACTCTAAGATTGAGAAAACTTTGAGAAAAATTAGACAGGCAAAGAGTTAACAAGTGGAACCATCTAGCATTCTAATCCTCTGTTTAGTGTTTCAAGAAATACAAGTGACATGGGAGATATGAATAGGACACTCAGGGAGCTCATTGCTCCTAACTTTATCCAATAGCCCCTGACAATTGCATACCACAGGCTTGACAATGGCTTTGAGCTCAAAGGGTACATGGTTCATGCTCAGCCCAAGTTCCATGGGGTCCTGGAGAAAACCAGCACCAACACCTGAAGAAGTTGCATATGGTGTGTTTTGGCATGGGACCCAATGGGGTGGAGGTGGATGATATGAACTGAGAGCATTCCCCTTCCCCTAAAGGGTGCTACATAAAATTGGTTCTTCATGTAACACCCAGAAAATTATTTAAAAATTAATTTGAACTTTATTAGTCGTAATTTCAAAAATCTGACATTTTAGCAATGATGAGGTGGCCCAACGGACGTGTTTATTAAAAAAATTTCGGGCTAGGATGAATAATAACCTTGGGGCCCCACTGGCCGTTAGGACAAGCCAAAACCCCAGATCAGGCAGGAAATGCTCAGACTGAGAAAAAGAGGGTTAAGGTTCGAAATGATAAGGAATGAGAAGTTATACCTAGAATTAATTTTTGGGTAATGTTTGACTACGGAATGTTTTACCCATTTGGTAGAGTTTTGATGTGAGTTTTAACACCATACAAGTTACTTGATAACCAAGTAACATTTACCAACCACTTTATGCCAAGTGAATGGCAAGGATTGAAACTTGAAAAATAAGTTTTAGTCATGGCCTTTCATTTATTATATTTTACTCGGGAGCCAATATTTCATCCGTTCAGTAAAATTTCAGTGTGCGATTTCTAACATGAAAGATAGTTTAATCTTTGTAAAAGGATAATGTTTATCCTTTAGAGCCAAGTGTAAGGGTAGGATTTAATCTTGAATTACAAGATCAAATCCTAGCCATTCATCTTATTTTCTTGGTCAAAGAGTATAGATTTTATATTAAACAATTCTTACAACCTAATTTAAACCATTTAAAGCCACCAAATCTTCTCCTTGAAGCCAAAATTTCTTCTTCTTCAAGATCATTTTCGTGCAGCCTCCATTCCATCTCAAGAGAGTTCAAGCTTTCATTCAAATGCCTAAACTCCTAGCCTAGACTTGATAAAATCACAAACTTCCTTCACCAAAGTTATTCCACACATCAATACCTACAAATCTAACCAATTAAAATCTCAAATCTCCATCAATCCTCACCTTGATACCTTACTTCCTCACTGATTTCATAAGGGTTTGGGTGTGATTTGGGAGCTTTAAGTGGAAGGAATCAATCTTGGAGCAACTTGGAGCCAAGAATCCTTTAAACACCAAAAGTAGGGCATTTTAAACCTCTTTTACTTCAAATTTACTTTTTTGATTTGCTTACTGATTTGGCTGAATATTCTTAGCTTCATTGGTTGTTGATATATGGATATTGTTGTATGAATTTTGATGGAGTGTTTGGATGATGTTAGAAAACCCATTTTGGCAAAACAAGTTTTGAAGCATGTGCTGGAATTCTGGATTTGTACTAGCAGGTTGTGAATCACAAATTTTCTGATATATTTGTGGATGTTTTGTATGATGTGATATGTTCATTTGATTGGGTGATAAAATTGGCGACTATGACGGTTGGCTGTAAATAGGGGTTGCTAACCTCCAAATTTGTCTAATTTTTAACATAGTTATAGAAATCTTTTTATTCTAAAATTTTTATGGAACCTTGTGGACATATTGAAGTATCTTGGATAATTTTTATAGCCCCTGAATTGATTGTTTGATGTGCAAATAAATTTATGCTACAAAGTTGTGAAATCTACCAATATGCTAGAATTGAATCCAAGTATTGATTTGATGATATAATGACATTTGGTTCAAGTATAGTGTATGAATGCATGCTAGTGACTTAAAAGTTGGTTTATAAAGCATGATTGAAATCACATTGTGAATGAATGCCTATATGTGTTTTATGCATGCATTTGGAAAAAGAAAAGTGAATGATATATTGAATTAAGTTCTATACCCATAAGAACCATGAGATCCTCTCTGACTTGTCAAGGACAAATAAAGAAACGTGAGATTCTCTTTAACTTGTCAAGGGCAAATAATGTAACATAAGATCCATTTGACTTGTCGAGGGCAAATAGAAAGGCTAGAACCTTTTGACTTGTCAGGCAAATAGAAAGGGATGAGATCGTTTTTGACTTATTGAGGGAAAATAGAGATAGATGAGGTCCTCTTCAATTTATCAAGGGTAGTTAAAGATAATTTCGCTATAGTTGGCATCTACATAATTGTATCATATTGAATAATTTTGTTTACCATTATTACTGTGATTATGAGCTCATGATAAATGTGTACTAAGTGATTGATTTTTTAAAAGTAACCCACTTCGAAAAGATTGACTTTGAACTTTAAAAATGAATGGTTATTATGCAATGTATGATCACCTTTTTCTTAATAAGCTGAAGTGGCTTGGACGAATGATGATGATACGAATTTCAGTATATGTTTGGGACGCCCTCCTGAGAATTTTAGAATTCTCACCCCTATGTATTTGTTTTCTTGTGTCGTCTCAGGTTGATCTAGAAGACGGTGAGGCCGCTCAGGGAAGAATAAATGGAATTTGCAGGAGTTAGTAGCGGAAACTTATTTCCGTTGTACATAAGTATATGCAAATGTCTTAAATATAAAAGATAACATATGTACTATAAACTTCTTAGAAGAGCTTCCTTTTGTACTTGACTTGTATTAAATAAATACATTGTTTCTTGCAATATATTTTGATAGAACCACGAGTTAGTTAATACATGATTTGACTGATTCTTGCTATAGATAATTAAGAAAGGTCCACAAATTTATAAGTAACAACTCTCAAGTACGATACTATGTCTTAAGGATGAGGTTGTACTTGGGAGGATGTTACACTTCAACCTTCCTAATGGGGTTGTAAATAACTAGACCGAAATGAAGAGGCTTTTCCTAGAGAGGTATTTGCTCGCTCTAGAATGGCTTCTATAAATAAATAAATAAAAAAAGATCCTTAGAATCCACCGAGTGAGAGAAGACTTTCCATGAGTCCTGGGAGCATTTCAAGCACCTCTGCCAGCCTGCCCTAACCATCAAATCCCAGGTTTCTGTAACATCCTCCCAAATACAACATCCATCTTAAGCCATGACATTAGGCTTAAGAGCTGTTACTTATAGATTAGTAGACTTTTCTTAGATATCTATAACAAGTTTGACTAATTCGTATAATAACTAAGTTGTAATTCTAGTAAAATACATAACAAAGAAACCAAAACATTCATTTAATACAAAGTACAAAATATAAAAAGGAAGCTCTTCTATGAGCTTTAATACATATCTGTTCTCTATTACACTTACAAACATATGACTAAGTATAGTAAAGTAAAAGAAATATATTAACTACTAAACTACTTCAGTCCCGCTCTTCACGTAGTAGCCCCATTAGTCTCTGGATCAACTTGGAGGCAACACGGGAACACAAACAAGCAGGGTGAGAATTATACAATTCTCAGGAGGCAACTCCCCGGTTACACACTTATAATGTCATCGTTATTGCCCCAGCCACTTCAGTTTATCAAGAAAATGTGAGCATGCAACATTTATTAAAGGTTCATTTTAAAGTTCAAAAACCATCTTTCCAAAGTGGATTTCTTTTAACATTCACTCACTTAACACACATATATCATGGAGCTCAAACACATAATAAGTAGCTCAAATCAAGAGGTTACATGCGATATGATTATGCATATGTCAAATGTAGTGAAATTACCTCAAAGTGACATCGTCTTACTTATGGCTTTAGAAATCAGTGCATTTTCTCTTGTCATTGACATAGGAAAGACTTGGTTTATACCCAATGGGTATTTGCCTGGACAACTCCACAATAGATAATTTATACCAAATGGTATTTATAGTGGATCACACCACACAAGGGAAATAGAGTTTGTAAGGACTTCATTCCTATACGTGATCATCAAACTTCATTTTTTTTCCATTTCCGAATCACACACAGATCTATTCCTAGCCGATACATCTACTGACTAAAATATTTGGGGAAGTTTCTCTTTTCAATTTCTTTCCCTCATTCAACCTAATTCTTATTTCTGTTTTGTCCATATGTCAGAACATGCACAATTTAAGTTTATACATTCTTTTTTCCTTTTCCAAATGCATGCATAAAGCACATGTAGGCATTTCATTCACAATGAAATTTCATTCAAGCCTCATAAATCACTCTATGTTTCCTCTAGCATGCATTCATATGTCACAAATCACATGGCCAAATCGTTAATATCAAATATTCATGCTATACTAGAACCCAAAATGTCATTGTTTCATCAATTCAAAACATTGTTTCATTTCCAGCACAATGGCAGATTTCACACATTCATAGCCTAATTTATTTGCACATCAAACAAACATTTCTGAGGCTATAAAAATTGCCCAAGACACTTCAATGTGTCCATGAGGTTCCCTAAAAATTTCAGGGAAAAAGAGTTCTCTAACTATGTAAACAAATTTAGACAAATTCGAAGGTCAGAAACCCCCTATTTACAGCCAATAGCCATAGTTCCCAATTTTATTACCATATCAAATGAATATATCACATCATATAAAAATTCACAATTGGACTTCAATATGTCCTCAACACTCTATAAAAATTTCAAGTGATAATTCAATCATTTGTTGTGGTAATAAAATTAGCAAAGTTTATAGCTCTAGTTCCAATAATCCAGGCAGCATACAGTTCACTTCGGTTTCTGATTTTAAACCATTAGGAGTCCAAATTAGAGCATAAGAAAATTAGTGGGACTATAGGATGTTATCTTCAACATATATTTTTTCTAGATCATGAAAATAACCAAAAATATACCAGAAAATTCGTGAACAATCACTGCTAGTAGGAAAACTGAAAATCCAGCAGCATAGAGCAAAACCCCTTTTAACAAAAATGATTTTTAACATCATTCAAACACTCTACCAAAATTAATACATCAATATCAACATATTATCAACCAATACAATCAAACATTTTCAGACCAATACTAATCAGAATTGTTCAGAATAAATTTGGAAAGAAAAGGTTAAAGAAAACCATACTTTTGGTGTCTAATGGATCCTTGGCTCCAAGTTGCTCCAAGATTGATTCCCTTCACTCCAAAGCTCCCAAATCAAACCCAAACCCTTCCTAAATCAGTGAGGAAGTAAGGTATCAAGGTAAGGATTGATGGAGATTTGAGATTTTAATCGGTTAGATTGATAGATTATGAGGAGTAGAACAAGTTTTATGAAAGGATCTTGGTGTTTTAGCGATTTTGAGCTAGGGTTTTTGAAGCTTGAAGCTTGTTAATGGAGGTTTGACAGGAAGAACAATGGAGGAGAAGTTTCTTGAGTAGGCTAGCCGAAATGATGGAGTGGTGGTGATAAGGTTTGGTGCTTTTACTTTATTTGGTATTAAATGTAGTCAAAATGGGTATTTCTTCCTTTGAAAAAGAAATAATGAAATGGATGGCTAAGATTTGGTTTGTTGGACAAAGAATGAATCTTGGCAATCCACTTGACTCAAGATAAGTGGCTCACTTTAACTTGGGGAGAAAGTAGCTTTTCATGTTAAAATTGCACACGAAATTCCATCGAATAAATGAGATATTGGTTCCGAGTTAAATATAATAAACGAAAAGCCATGATTGAAACTTACTTTTCAAGTTTCAATCCTTGCCATCCACTTGACATAAAGTGGTTGGTAAGAGTTACTTGGCCACCAAGTAACTTGTACGATGTCAAAAACCGCACATCGAAACTCTACCTAATGGTAAAACACGGTACCCGGGTTATTAAACATTGCCCGAAAATTAATTTCAAGTATAAAATCCTTATTTCCAACTATTTCTAACCTTATTCCCATGTTTGCCTAATTTTGGTAGGGTTTTGACTTCCCGGTAGGCCCGTGGGCCCGTAGGGTTACTAGGTCCAAATTTTTTTTTTGACAAGTCCGTTGGGCCACCTTCAATGTGCTAACTGCTAGATTTTTGAAATTGTGACTAATAAAGCTCAAATTAATTTTTAAATAATTTTTAGGGTGTTATATTACCACCCACCTTAAAAGAATTTTGCCCTCAAAATTCATTTGAAAATAACTCCAAAAGACAAATTTCATAAATTAAACAAGAAATTCACACATAGACAAACAAAAGACAAAAATCGAATCCTAAAACGACCCAACCTTAGATCGGATTTTTAGGTGGTAACGTCCCTTCGACACTTATGGTGAAACTCTGTGTTGTGGCTTATGTTCTCATATTGGTAGCCATCTCACGGAGAGTATTCATCATGTCATCCGGTCAGCCTTTGTCCCATACGTCTATGGTCTACCATTAGTTCTTGAACACACCAAACAAAGATATAGAGTTGATCAGGCTCAACACTCTGCTAAGTGTGATATCAACTAACTACAACACCACTAGACTGTCATGCATATCTAAACCCTATATCCTATCATATAAATAAGATTCAAGGCATGACTTATCTACACTTTGGAAGCATAGTCGATTCATTCTTCAAGGTCTTACAAGGATGAACCTTCAATACCATAATGTAACATCCTCCCAAGTATAACATCCATGTTAAACCATGACATTAGGCTTAGGAGTGTTACTTATAGATTAGAGACCTTTCTTAGATATCTATGACAAGTTCGACTAATTCGTGTAATAACTAAGTCGTAATTCTAGTAAAATACATAACAAAGAAACCAAAACATTCATTTAATACAAAGTACAAAATATAAAAGGGAAGCTCTTCTATGAGCTTTAATACATATTTATTCTCTATTACACTTACAAACATAACATATGACTAAGTACAATAAAGTAAAAAACAATATTAATTACTAAACTACTTCGTCGCGATCTCACGTCAAGCTCATTGTTCTGGATCAACCTGGAGGCAACACGGGAACACAAACAAGCGGGGTGAGAATTATACAATTCTCAGTAAGGCAACTAGCCAGTTACACACTTATAATGTCATCATCATCGCCCCAACCACTTCGGTTTATCAAGAAAATGTAAGCATGCAACATCAATCAAAGGTTCATTTTAAAGTTCAACAACCATATTTTCGAAGTGGATTTCTTTTAGCATTCACTCACTTAATGCACATATATCATGGAGCTCAAACACATAATAAGTAGCTCAAATCAAGAGGTTACATGCGATATGATTATGTATATGTCAAATGTAGTGAAATTACCTCAAAGTGACATGGTCTCACTTATGGCTATAGAAAATCAGTGCATTTCTCTTTTCATTGACATAGGAAAGACTTGGTTTATACCCAATGGGTATTTGCTGTGGACAACTCCACAATAGATAATTTATACCAAATGATATTTATAGTGGATCACACCACACAAGGGAATAGACGCCTGTCAGGACTGAACTCATTCTTATACGTGATCATCGAACTTCATTTTTTTCCATTTCCGAATCACACACAGATCTATTCCTAACCGATACGTCTACCAACTAAAATATTTGGGGAAGTTTCTCTTTTCAATTTCTTTCCCTTCATTCAACCTAAGTCTTGTTTCAGTTTTGTTCATATGTCAAAACATGCACAATTTAAGTTTATACATTCTTTTCCTTTTCCAAATGCATGCATAAAGCACATGTAGACATTTCATTCACAATGAAATTTCAATCAAGCCTCATAAAGCACTCTCTATTTCCTCTAGCATGCATTCATATGTCACAAATCACATGGCCAAATAGTTACCATCAAATATTCATGCTATACTAGAACCCAAAATGTCATTGTTTCATCAATTCAAAACATTGTTTCATTTCTAGCACAATGGCAGATTTCACACATTCATAGCCCAATTTATTTGCACATCAAACAAACATCTCTGAGGCTATAAAAATTACCCAAGACACTTCAATGTGTCCACAGGTTCCCTAAAAATTTCAGGGAAAAAAATTTCTCTAACTATGTAAACAAATTTAGACAAATTTGAGGTCAAAAACCCCTATTTCAGGCAATAGTCATAGTTCCCAATTTTATTACCATATCAAATGAACATATCACATCATATAAAAATTCACAATTGGACTTCAATATGTCCTCAACACGCTGTAAAAATTTCAAGTGATAATTCAATCATTTGTTGTGGTAATAAAATTAGCAAAGTTTATAGCTCTAGTTCCAATCTCCAGGCAGCATATAGTTCACTTCGATTTTTGATTTTTTTAAACCATTAGGAGTCCAAATTCAGAGCCTAAGAAAATTATTAGGACTAGCCTAGGATGTTATTCAACATATATTTTTTCTTAGCGCATGAAAATACCCACAAATATACCAGAAAATTCATTAACAATCACTGCTAGTAAAACTGAAAATCCAGCATAGAGCAAAACCCCTTTTAACAAAAATAATTTTTAACATCATTCAAACACTCTACCAAAATTAATAAATCAATATCAATATATTATCAACCAATACAATCAAACATTTTCAGACCAATACCAATCAGAATTTTCAGAATAAATTTGGAAAGAAAAGGTTAAAGAAAACCCTACTTTTGGTGTCTAATGGATCCTTGGCTCCAAGTTGCTCCAAGATTGATTACCTTCACTCCAAAGCTCCCAAATCAAACCCAAACCCTTCCTAAATCAGTGAGAAAGTAAGGTATCAAGGTAAGGATTGATGGAGATTTGAGATTTTAATTAGTTAGATTGATAGATTATAATGAGTAGAATAAGTTTTGTGAAAGGATCTTGGTGTTTTAGTGATTTTGAGCTAGGGTTTTTGAAACTTGAAGCTTGTTAATGGAGGTTTGAGAGGAAGAACAATGGAGGAGGATTTTCTTGAGTAGGCTGGCCAAAATGATGGAGTGGTGGTGATAAGGTTTGGTGCTTTTACTTTATTTGGTATTAAATGTAGTCAAAATGGGTATTTCTTCCTTTTTGAAAAAGAAATAATGAAATGGATGGCTAAGATTTGGTTTGTTGGTCAAAGAATGAATCTTGGTCATCCACTTGGCTCAAGATAAGTGGCTCACTTTAACTTGGGGAAAAAGTAGCTTTTTCTTGTTAAAACTCACACCAAAATTTCATCGAACAAATGAGATATTGGCTCGAGTTAAATATAATAAATGAAAGACCATGATCCTTGCCATCCACTTGGCATAAAGTGGTTGGTAAAAGTTACTTGGCCACCATGTAACTTGTACGTGTAAAAATCGCACATCGAAACTCTACCTAACGGGTAAAACATCATACCCGGGTCATAAACGTTGCCGAAAATTAATTCCAAGTATAAAATCATTATTCCCAACTATTTCTAACCTTATTCTCATGTTTGCCTAATTTCAGGCACCTCCAAGGCTGAATCTAAGGTTTGGTTGTCCCAATAAGCCTATGGGGCCTGGGTTACTATTCATCCCCCAAAATTTTTTTTTTTTACAAGTTCCGTTGGGCCACCCTCATCATTGCTAAGTTCAGATTGTTGAAATTATGACTAATAAAACTCAAATTAATTTTTAAATAATTTTTAGGGTGTTAGCTTCTCCTCCAATACTTTTATGAAGATGTTGTACTTGTTGATATGTGCATGATTGATTCTGCAAGTGGCACTCTTGAATAAGACATGAAAAAGCCCATGCTTCATGAAGTGAGCAGACAAACAATCCATGTTGACCCAGACTTTATAGCAACTTTTGGCCTTATATAGCAATTAATGGTGAGCCAGGCAACAAAGGTGATCCAACTGTGGCTTATATACCTCACATGACCATCACACTGACATGTGCCCAACATTATAAGAAGACTCAACCACTAGTGTAACGTCAATTTTTACTATCGTTAGAAATTACCAAATTATCCTAGGTAATTTTTATATAATTTGAGACCAAACAATCCTCAATAAAGGAATATAACATTAGAAAAGAGGTTATGAGCGATTCATGCAAGAGTTGCAAATCAGATTTCTGTACGTGTAAAATGACCAAAACGCCCCTGAGGTTATTTTACTTAGAAATGAGGATCGTGGGCCTCGGCCATCCTTAAGGGATGTTTTGAGGATAATAGGGGATTGTTTGTGTTATGTATGTTAATAGAGGAGAAGAATCTCAATTTTGAGTTTCGATACGCGAAATGACCAAAACGCCCCTTTGTTTTAACTCAAATTGCGTGACTTAACCCAAACCTCACTAAAATGTTTTAAAAGATGTTTTTAAGCCATGATTGACCATTGGTTAATTCCAAATGGTCCGGAAGTTTTAAGTAAAATTACCATTTTGCCCCTCTTTGTGCATTTTGAGTATTTTGAGATTTTGATTTGTCTACGAAACCTAAGCAATATTAGGCTCTAATTAAAGGTTATTAAATTTTAATTGCTAATCTAGAGTCAAAATTATTTATTTAGATTGATTAGAACCTAAAATTGCTTTAAAACACCTAAATTGCTTACTAATTCACCTAAACCCTTAATTGCAAATTCTCTAAATTGCAAAGATACCTTACCTACACATACATAATAAATGGAATACACAAATTTTCTCTTCCTTAGGCTGTAATGGCCGAAATTATATGTCCTAAATGCATTATTACAATTGTCCAAATTTTGTGCAAAGAAGAAAACAAAAATACCCTAAAACATGCCATAAAACATGCCTTGAACAAGGAAATGATTTTCCTCCCTTTGTCCTCCCTAAAATCAGCCAACTATGCCTCCTCCATTTGTCCATTTATGAGCTTCAAAATCTCTATAAATAGGCATGCTTAAGGATGTTTTAGAGGCCTTAGTTCATACTTGCACATTTCTAGTTTTTACAAACACCTAAAGCTTTCTTTCCTCCTCCCCCTTGGCCGAAACTCTTCTTCACTTTCTCAAAGAGATTTTCTTTCATTTCACTCCAAGAAACCAAGTTCTTTGCCTTTCCTTCAAACCAAATTAGGTAGAGTGTTGTTTCTAAGTTCATTTTATGCTATGACAAGTTGTGTTTCTAGCTCAAAATGTTGAAATCAATGAACCTTTTCTATGGCTTTATCAATTTAGTTTTCCTTCCCTTTTTTTTTAATGGTTTCAGCCAAATGGCCTAAGTAGGAATGAAATGATGGCTTGATGATGAGGACCTTGAGTGTGGGTTGTAAATCTATCACCAGTTAGGCCTCTAAAGATTGAAAGTTCCACTTGATGCAAAACTTTAAAGAATGATATTTTTATGCTAACCTTGAACTTAGAACTCTATGTAAAAATAGTTTTCATTATGATTGATTTCAAAAATGTTGATGTTCATTTTTTAATCCATTTCTTTGAGCTTGATGATGAGGTTCAGGCTATAAGGTTATCTTTGACACTTTGGCATAAAGAACTCTAAAGTTCACTTTGTCTTGCTAAGATATATTAGGTTGAATTTATATTTCTCTAAAGTCTTGGAGGAGCTCTAGTAAAGAAATAAAATGAACTTGCATCCATGTTTAAGTTTATGCCTTGCATAACCATTTTTACTTTCTATGTCATCACTAAATTCTCAAGAATGAATAAATGAACTTGCATTCTCATGTTTAAATTTCCAAGCTTGCATTTCATGTTTATATTTCAAGTTGTCACTTAATCTCTAAAGATAATAAAATGTTGCATCTCATATTTATTTTATGCTCTCACTTTATTTTATAATGGCTAAAAGAATCAACGCATGACATGTTTATTATTATGTCATCACCTAAGAATCCTAGAGCTCAAAGACTTGCCCAAGTATCACAAGCAAAGTTGGAACCATGGTAATAAGAACTCTAAAGCTCACTTTCAATTTCCTTAAAATTATTGGAGTAAAGAATTCATTCTTTAAGAAGTCTTGAGTTTGGAGCTTAATAAGATGTAATAAGAATTCTCTTCTCTCTTCACCGTCCAATGCGGACTACCGCCGCTCCTTCTTATTTTCTTTTATTAAGATTCTCTTCTCTCTACATGGTCATGAACTCCGCATTCCAGTTTCTTATTTATTTCAAGCTCTTGCATCATGTTTAAATTTCCAAGGCTACATAATCAATTTATATTTCAAGCAAATCACCTTAATCCTTTAATATAATAATATGAACCTGCACATCATGTTTAAATTTCAAGTCTTGCATATCATGTTTATATTTCCAAGTTATCACCTTATAAATACAAGATTAAAATGAGGTTGCATAGTATGTTTATGATTCTAGTTATCACCTAAATCTCTAAAGCTAAGACTTGCTCCTTTTATCTTAAGTGAAAATTTTAATCGTGAAGATTCTTTCAATGTATAAATCGGCCTCATGATTAAGGTAGGCCTAAAGTGATTTTAAATAAGCTATTGATTTAGTTCTAAAATTTCTTTCAAGAGTAACAAAAAGAATTAGTTTTTAAAAAAGTTTTAAGGCTTTGCAAAGATTTTACGGGATACTAGTATCTTACTTGTACTTCAAAATGTGATTTTAGCAATTATGTGAGGTTCATGATTCAGCCACTGATCTGAGTTTAGTACTACTATGATGATGATTTGATATGTTTATTGTTGAGGAACAATTCTATGCATGTTAGAAGGGAAACTAGCTACATAAAACAATGGAAAACTAGAACTTAGCTAGTTTTTGATCCCTTTAAATTTAGTCACTGCCAAATCTGTTTTAGTATGTTATAATTCTGCCTAAGATTGGTTATCCATGAAAAATTTGGTAACAATTAGTATAGGATTGAATTGAACACTAAAAAATGAAACTAGCAACTAGAAAATGTAAAAGCAAAATTTCTAAAACTCTAAAGAATGGAATTTATACATTCTATCCAGAACCCTTAGAAGTTATAAGAATCTGGTTTTATTATGTTTAGATAAGTGAGAATGATTCATAATTGGTTTAGTAATTAATTTTAGCTTCATAAGGAAAGCCGTAAAGAAAAAGGGTGAAAACGCAACTTCTAGCACATGTAAAACCTTGAGAAAGATTTACTGCCTATGCTGCCTTATATAGTTTAATAATGTTCTTAAGGCTTATAATTAATGGTAATAATAGTAATGAGTCCCTTAGATACATAAGAAATTAGTTTGATAATTAAGGTTACCTGATTTTAGAGTTCGATTGTTTAAGGGAGCTTTAATGTGAGAATTTTAGATGACATCTTTTGATGCTTTAGAATGACAGTTTATATAATGATGTAATGCCTATTGAGAATTTGATATTATTAAATGATTTCATGGCTTGCATGGTATAGTTGCTGTTGCAAACAATGAGAATGTTTACACATGAAATATGAGAATATGTCATGATAATTATGAATGATGAGTTGCATTGTGATATAACATGTAAAGACTTAATGATGACCTAAAATTATAGGAAATGATCCTTTGGACCCATCAGACTATAGGTGGTGAAAAGGTGAATCTTGCCCCTAGCCCGTTCTCTCAAAAGGGTAAAGTCGGAACTTTAACCTATCAAAAGGGATAAGTATATGCTAGTGACGACTAGTAAGGTATAAGCTCATAACCTAGATTACTCCCAAAAGGGTGGAGTTAGGGTGGCCCAGGAAAATGATGATGAAAGTAACTTTAAGTCACCTAAAGAACTAAGTAACGTATTATGTGATTATGATGTTCTTCTATGCACATTATTTATGAGATGATGATGAGAAATATGATGTTCTTCTATGCATAGTATTTATGATATGATGATGAGGAATATGATATGGTCTTATGCATAGCTATGTTATTATGATATGATGAGATATATGATAGGAAAAATTCATTATAAATATGACATGCTAAGTTTATGATGCATTACAAGACACATGATTAAAACTAACGGTTCTGGAAAGTATATTTCCGAACTTAATAAATGAATCTTAGCATGCTCACTATTTCATAATAACCCAAGGTTCCTGAGGACGATGATGATGACACGATGCATATGAGGTGAGTACCCAAGATTCTTTTATAAGTTTCTCACTCCCTCTTTCTTTCTTTCTTTCCATCTCGTCTTTAGAAAGTGATGGTAATGTTCGTGATTCCCATTTATGCTGATATGATCCAAACTCCATGAATCACAAGAAGGATCTACCAAGATTGGAAAACAGATACAATCCGAAATTAACACGGCTTCTATCTCAAGCTAAGGTCTTGAATTTACGATTCAAAACGAGAAGAAACTGACGTTCTGAAACTCAATTTAGGCTCAAGAATCATTGAAATCTGATTCGTATATCTTGAGATATGGACGAGAGTAAACAAGGCGCCACAATCAAGAGATTGATAAGCCTAGGAACGCCACAAGGATGAGCACCCTTGATAAGTTCAGAGAATTCTATGAAGAACTAAGAGACAAGTCTCACAAGCAAATATGACTGAATTGCCTCTAAAAGTTAGGGTTTGCCTTTTATAATGAGCAACAACTTACAAATTTGCTTAGACCTAACCCAACGCTTACTAATTCAGCCCAACATGGATAAAATTCATGCTCCCTCATATGGGCCTTTCAGCCCACTAAAAAAAAACTTAATAAAAATTAAAGAAAACAACCCAAAATCCAAGCTAAATTCGTATGCCCATAGGACAGCCCAAATATACTTATTACAAACTTTATTTAGTAACATAAAAAGGCTTAAAAAGATGGTGTCAGCCCATATAGCATAAGGGGTCTTCAAGTGGGGCAATGCAATGCACCATTTTGGGCTTCAAGTCTTCCAACTTAGGGCAGCCTCAGAATTGTTGCTACAACTTGTTTTAATGCCTCCTTTGCTTTCCTAGCCCTTGATCTTGTCATAGGTCCCCAAGTCCTTGAAGTGCCTTATTGTCCTTGCCACTAGCCGTGTCCTCATCATCCCCTCCCTCTTGAAGAGGATTTGACCTCAAATCCAAGGCCTCATCACCTGCATCAAAAAGACAAATCAGCAACATTAAAAGTGGCACTGATATTATACTCACCAGGCAAATCAATTTTGTAAGCATTGTCATTGATCCTTTCTAACACTTGGAAAGGACCATCCCTCTAGGTTGGAGTTTGGACTTTCTTTGTTCAGGGAACCTCTCTTTCCTCATGTGCACCCAAACCCAATCTCCAGGTTCAAATACAACTTTCTTTCTTCCCTTGTTTGCTTGTTTGGCATAGCTCTCAATTTTCTTCTCAATTTGAGCTTTCACATGCTCATGCAGCTTCTCACATAGTCAGCCTTAGCCTGCATCCTTATGCTTAAAAACAGGTAATGTTAGGCATAGGTAATAGATCAAGTGGTGTCATAGGGTTAAATCCATACACAATTTCAAATGGTGAACAATTAGTTGTGCTATGGACAGCCCTATTATAAGCAAATTCTACATGAGACAAACATTCTTCCCAAGACTTAAGATTTTTCTTTAAAACGATCCTAAGCAAGGTGCCTAAAGTCCTATTCACTACCTTTGCCCATTCAGTTTGTGGGTGACAAGTAGTAGAGAAAAGTAATTTAGTACCAAGCTTACCCCACAAAGTTCTCCAAAAGTGACTTAGGAACTTAGTGTCCCTATCACTTACAATGCTCCTAGGTAGCCCATGGAGTCTCACCACTTCCCTGAAAATAAGTCAGCTACATGGCAAGCATCATCAACCTTTTTGCAAGGTATAAAATGTGCCATTTTTGAAAACCTTCCACAACCACAAAAACAGAATCCTTGCCATTCTTTGTTCTAGGCAGCCCAAAACAAAGTCCATAGATATATCAATCCACGAAAATCAGGAACAGGTAGAGGAGTATATAAACCATGTGGCATCACTTTTGATTTTGCCTTTTTACAAACAATGCAATGCTCACAATATTTATGCACATCATGTTTCATATGGGGCCAATAAAAATGTTCATGCAATATGTCCAAAGTTTTATGCACCCCAAAATGTCCCATTAATCCCCCTCATGTGCCTCTTTCACAAGCAAATTTCTTATGGAACACTTAGGCACACACAATCTTTTTTCTTTAAACAAAAATCCATTGTACCTATAGTAACCATTTTGAGACACATTTTCACAAGCAGCATATATCTGAAAATTCAGCATCATGCAAATACATTTCTCTCAAAGTCTCAAGCCCAAAAATTTTTGTTTCAAGAGTAGAAAGTAATGCATGCCTCCTAGATAAAGCATCAGCCACTATGTTCCCCTTCCCCTTTTTATACTTAATGACATATGGAAATTGTTCCAAAAACTCAACCCATTTGGCATGCCTTTTATTTAGCTTGCCTTGTCCTTTCAAGTATTTTAGGGACTCATGATCACTATGAATTACAAATTCTTTGGGGAACAAATAATGCTGCCAAGTTTTCAAAGCACGCACTAAGGCATACAATTCCTTATCATAAGTGGTATAGTTTAGGGCAGCCCCATTTAACTTCTCACTAAAATAAGCAATCGGATGGCCTTCTTGCATCAAAACAGCCCAAATGCCCACGTTTGATGCATCACATTCAAGTTCAAAAGATTTACCAAAATTGGGCAAAGCAAGAATGGGTGCATTAGTTAGCCTATGCTTAAGGGCAGCAAAGGCTTGCTCTTGTTTCTCTCCCCATTTGAAACCCACATGCTTTTTAACTATCTCATTAAGAGGCGCAGCCAAGGTGCTAAAGTCCCTAACAAACCTCCTATAGAAACTAGCTAAACCATGGAAACTCCTCACTTCACTCACATTCTTAGGCGTAGGCCACTCTTGAATGGCCTTAACCTTTTCCTCATCAACTTGCACTCCTTTTGCACTCACAACAAAGCCTAAGAACACCACATGATCGGTGCAAAAAGTGCATTTCTCAAGATTAGCATACAATTTCTGTTCTAAGCACATGCATGACGCCCTCAAATGTTCAATATGCAAGTCAAAACTAGTGCTATAAATCAGAATGTCATCAAAGTAAACAACAACAAACTTGCCAATAAAATCTCTTAAGACATGGTTCATTAATCTCATAAAAGTGCTTGGGGCATTAGTTAGCCCGAAAGGCATAACCAGCCACTCATACAAACCATACTTAGTTTTAAAGGCATTTTCCATTCATCCCTTCCCTTATCCTAATCTGATGATACCCACTTTTTAAATCAATTTTAGAAAAATAACAGGCACCATACAGTTCATCAAGAAGGTCATCTAACCTGGGAATAGGATGT
Source organism: Dalbergia oliveri (assembly GCA_030441495.1). Taxonomy (NCBI): domain Eukaryota; kingdom Viridiplantae; phylum Streptophyta; class Magnoliopsida; order Fabales; family Fabaceae; genus Dalbergia; species Dalbergia oliveri. Next base: position 42,803,608 of record JAMLFY010000004.1, on the reverse strand, counting down.
CGTACTTGACCTTGATGTTGTTGATTGCTCCATCACTCACATTCTCCAAGTCCCATCCTTTTAGGCACCAGAATTACCTGAACAGCACACGGACTCAAGCTTTCTTGCACCCAACCTTTTGTCATCAACTCCTCAACTTGCTTTTGTATTTCTTTGGTCTCTTAGGATTGCTCCTATAAGCTGGTCAATTAGGTAAGATGCACCAGGGATGAGATCAATATGATGCTCAATCCTCTCAAAGGTGGCAATCCACTTGGAACCTCCTTTGGAAACACGTCCTTGTATTGCAAAAGAGACTTAACACTAGTAGGCAACACTTTTATTAGAGTTATCAGTAGTTAAAACATTTTTCTTGCAATAAAGTAAATAAAGTGGCTTGTTGGCAAGGGCTTCTTCACCTCACTTTCTTTTACTAAACAACTCTTTTTCTCTCAAGTGTTTCACTCAATCCCACAAGTGTTTCACTCTTTTTCTTTCCACTCTTCTTTTTATCAAGTGTTTCACTCTTTTGTGTGTCACTCATCTCTTTTCTCTCTTGCACTCTCTTTTCTCTCAATTTTATTTGATCCTCACACACCTCTCTAGGAGATAAAGGTTTGAGTACAATTTTCCTCCCATTATGCATGAAAGAAATCTTGTTTGTGAACCCATCATGAACAGCTTTGGTGTCATATTGCCACGGCCTCCCTAAGAGAATATGACTTGCCTCCATTGGAACCACATCACACATCACTTTGTCATTGTATTGTCCCATGGAAATGTGCAGCTCCACTTGCTTGCTCACGGTCATCTCTCCATCTTCACTAAGCCATTGGAGTTTGTATGGCCTAGGATGTGGCTTGGTCTCCAAGTTTAATTTGGACACTAATCTTGAATGGCCACATTGGTGCAACTCCCTCCATCCACAATCAAAGAACATAGTTTCCCATTGATTGAACACCTAGAGTGAAAAATGTTCTCTCTTTGGGAATCATCAAGTGATTGCATCTGACTTCCAAGCAACCTCCTAATCATCAATAAATCTCCTTCTTTGGCCTCCACAATGATCTCTTCATCTACCTCTTCCTCTTCCTCGGCTTCACTCTGAAGACTCACTAGTAATTTCTCCATTCTCCTTAAGTAACATAGTCTTCTTGGTTGGACATGCCAAGCTATGTGACCTCTCCCTAAACACTTGAAGCATTTTATCTCACTACTCCTTGTTTTTTTAGGGTCTCATTGGGCTTGAATTGAGTCCTTTGAGGTGCAGCCATGGTATTGTTGGAAGAAGTACCTCCCTCCTTCTTATTTCTTTCATTCCAATTTGAAGAATTGAAATTAGAAGAATTCCTTCTCATGGTACCTTTTCTCTTAAGTTGCTGCTCCACTTTGGTAGCTTGGTGTACCAAGTCTTCCAACTCCACATAATTTTGTAGCTCAACCACATCTCTAATGTCATTATTTAGCCCATTCAAAAAGCGTGCCATAGTAGCCTCCCTATCTTCATTCACATTAGCTCTAATCAAAGACACCTCCATCTCCTTGTAATATTCATCAACACTCCTACTACCTTGCGTGAGTCTTTGAAGCTTGTTATGAAGGTCCCTATGATAATAGGAAGGGACAAATCTCCTTCTCATCAACCTCTTCATTTCAATCCAAGTATCCACCAAAGGTTCTTCATTTCTAAGTCGCTCCTTTTGCAATTGGTTCCACCAAATAAGAGCATAATCTGTGAACTCCATGGCTGCCACCTTTACTTTCTTTTCTTCATTGTAATTGTGGCATGAGAACAACTGCTCAATCTTCATCTCCCACTCAAGATAAGCCTCTGGATCACTCTCCCCTTGAAAGGTGGAATGTTAAGCTTCACTCCCTCAATTCGGTCCTCTCTAGCATCACCTTCATTATCTCTTCTCCTCCTTCCATCAATCCTCCTTCTACCTCCATCATCATCACAATGTTCTTGATTTTCTAACCGCTCAATTCTCTCATATAACTCCTCTGTTCTCCCTCATCATCCTCTGCATTTGAGCTGTAATAGCCTCCACTAACAATCTATTGTTTCCCTGAGGAGGAAGGTCACCATCACCTTTACCATAATTCAAGTAAAGAAAACGAAAGTGAAAGCAATAGGACCTCACCACACTTCTCACGTGTTTACACTCTTAGAGATGTATCACTCGTGTTTGTTGCTCTCTAATAGGCTTTTGTGTAAAGTACTCTCTTGCCTTTTACCACTCAATAGCTCTCTTGAAATTCTTAATAGATTCTCCACAAACACACAAGACTACTTTGAAAACTCAACAATGTGATGACAAACAAGAGACAGCTAAGTGATGACATTGGAAGACACAACAAACTCAGCAAGACACGTAGGAACTTTATCAATCAAGCACTGTGCACTGAATTTATATAAAAAAAAAAAATAGCTGTTTTCTTTGTTAAACTTCTTTCTCTTTGTTTTTTTTTTTGACTCTTTTGTTTTCTATTTTCAATCTTTTTTTTTTTTTGGTACTTTTGCTTCTAACTCAACAGTTAATAACGCAAGTGATGTAGAATTTAGAAGAAAAAAAAATGCTGGAATTTGCACTAATTGAGAACAATTGACAAATAGGTGCTGCACAAATTATAGGAAAATAAAGGACTAGAAATGTAATTGACTTTAAATAAATCCAGCACCCAATTAACAAAGAAGACAGGACAAACAATTGAACATAGACAATAGGCAGAAAAGAAACAAAGCGGGACAAGAGAAAAGTAAAATAAAATCAGTACCAAATTATCCAACCTTAGACTAGCTCTGATTACCACATGATATGATCCAAACTCCATGAATCACAAGAAGGATCTACCAAGATTGGAAAACACAGATACAATCCGAAATTAACACGCTTCGTATCTCAAGCTACAGGTCTGAATCGACGATTCAAAAACGGAGGAACTGACGTTCTGAAACTCAATTTAGGCTCAAGAATCATTGAAATCTGATTCGTATATCTTGAGATATGGACGAGAGTAAACAAGGCGCCACAATCAAGAGATTGATAAGCCTAGGAATGCCACAAGGATGAGCACCCTTGATAAGTTCAAGAATTCTATGAAGAACCAAGAGAGAGCAAGTCTCACAAGCAAATATGAACTGAATTGCCTCTCCAAAAGTTAGGGTTTGCCTTTTATAATGAGCAACAACTTACAAATTTGCTTAGACCTAACCCAAAGGCTTACTAATTCAGCCCAACATGGATAAAATTCATGCTCCCTCATATGGGCCTTTCACCCACTAAAAAAACTTAATAAAAATTAAAGAAAACAACCCAAAATCCAAGCTAAATTCGTATGCCCATAGGACAGCCCAAATATACTTATTACAAACTTTATTTAGTAACATAAAAAGGCTTAAAAAGATGGTCTCAGCCATATAGCATCAGGGGTCTTCAAGTGGGGCAATGCAATGCACCATTTTGGGCTTCAGTCTTCCACTTAGGGAGGCCTCCAGAATTGTTGCTACAACTTGTTTTAATGCCTCCTTTGCTTTCCTAGCCCTTGATCTTGTCATAGGTCCCCCAAGTCCTTGAAGTGCCTTATTGTCCTTGCCACTAGCCGTGTCCTCATCATATGTTCTCACCTGGTAGATGTCCTTGATCTTGTGAACTAGCCTTATCATCCTTAAGGAACGTATCGCTAACCTTGTGCATGTGCTCAGATATCTATCCTTATCCCTAGAGTGTTATTACTAGGTGCCATTAATGGATGTTCTTCCATCCATATACTATTTATGTTTTGTTCGATTGACTATACCTAGCCTAACTTTATTGGTGGGCAAAATATCTGAGTTATGTAATTATGGATGTCATATGATGGAGCCTATGTGATGTAATGTGATGTGTTCTTTTTATGATATGTTTATTTTGCTTTGTTTTACTGACCGTTCACATTATATGCGGCTCATGTTTTTACTATGTTTTTAAAAAAAAATGGCTCATAATTTCACTAAGTATTTTCAAAGTATGATTAAAGAATTGAAGAGAAGAGTAAAGTCTAGTAATTAATTAGATACGGCCTAGGCGTATTAGGTTAATTATTAGGGTATTACAACTAGGGTGGCATCAGACAAACCCTTTTAAGAACTAGCCAAGAAAGTTTCCATTTGGGAACACATACAACCCAAATTAGAAGAACCACCCTAATTCTGAAGTGGGGAAAACAACTCCTACTCAGGGCCAACCTTCATAGCAAAAGTACCTGGCACCTCATCAGAGGCATTTGCCTTGCCCACCTCCATCTTCTTGGAAAATGATGATAGAACAAATGCAAGAAATAAAAAAGAGAATGCCTAGTTGAGGGAGAAGATGACCCAGATAAAGAGTAGTTAAGCTAGCAGGCCCTAGCTACCCAATTACCCTCTTAGATTGTGCCCAATGCAAGAGGAAATGTCTATGCAATTACCCTAAGGTCTGGGATGAAAATTCTAGAGGTGATTAGGCTTAAGGAAGAAACAAGCTGAAGATGAGCTAGATGAGCATTCTGAAGAGCGCCACAATGCTAAAATAGCACTGCAGCGCTCCACAAAACTATCAATGGAAGGTTGGTACCGAGCAATTCTAAGGTGAGCACCACAGTGCTTAAAGCAGAGCTACAGCGCTATAGAACCCCAAACATGTTCCAGGATTTCACTCCCCCTGCCATTCCGCAGAGGATGCAACCCAAGAAGGCTACTACTCCAGATTTGGATCTAGACACATTAGAAACCTTCTGAAAAGTGCAAGTAAACATACCTCTATTGGATGTAATCAAGCAAATTACCAAGTATGCAAAATTCTTGAAAGATCTGTACACCAATAGAAGGAAGACTAAGGGAAGTGCGGAGGACAAGGTGACTATAAGGGTAAATGCTTCCTCCATTATCAAGCTAAGCAACCCTGACCAAGTGCAAGGACCCGAGCAAATTCTATGTTCTTTGCACCATTAGGAACTTGCACATCATAAGAGCCTAGCTGACCTTCAGAGTAGGCATTAATGTTATATCTAAATCTCTACCAGCCCTTGCATTTTGGAGAGCTCAAGCCTACCCGATTGGGAATTAACTGGCCAACCATGGCATCACAAGACCAGAGGGATTATTAGAAGATATTCTAGTCCAGGTAAATGATTTAATATTCCCTCTGATTTCTATGTGCTTGAAATGGAAAATGACACTAATGCCAGCTAGCATACATTAATCTTGAGTAGACCATTTTTTAAAACTGCTAAAACCATGATTGATGTTTATGCTAGCACATTATCCATGGAATGTAGGTACATGAAAGTCTAATTTAACTTATCTGATGATATGAAACATCCCGATGAGGAACACTCCGTGTTTGGCATTAATGTCATTGATTCTTTAGTTGATGATGCTTGTGGTAATTTGCTTTGTAAGGATCCATATCCCCTTCTCTACTTTTTCTTCTTCCATGGGATATGATGCTCCTGTTGTTTTAGAATGTCCCAAGTTTCCAGGTACAAGTACACCACCTAGGTAGTAGTCATCAGTTTGCCAAGCGCTCCAATACCAGACCATGTTGGGAAGGATGCCTTGTGAAGGGTAGACAATTTTACTACATAAGTGTCGAGTAACACTGATGACTAGAAAGTCAAGATCTAGATGGAATGGACCATTCTTGGTCACTTATATGCACCCTAGGGTGCAATTGAGTTGAACCCCAAGACCAAGATTCGTTTAATATTGATGGGACAGGCTAATGCACCTCTATGAAGTTCCTAAGGATTTGGGGGCTCAAATGGCCTATCTGTGGTTTGAAGCTGCACACTCTCCATGAGGGTCCTGCGTTCAACTTAAGGATGTTAAAGCAAAGTGCTAGGTCAGAGACAACCACCATGAGGTTTTTCTTTACCTTTCTCTTTTATTTTTCTGCATTTTTTAATAATTTTTAGTTTTAATTCTTGCATTATGTTTATTTTTGTTTGTATTTTACACTATCCCTTTGGTATCTTAGAGGTCACATGCATAGGCTCACACCACATGCACTATATTGACATGCTTGACATTGACTTTATTTTGTATTGCATGCTTGGTGGATTCACTGTTGTTTGGATTGAGTCTATGCACTTTTACCTATGAGATTTTGAGCCTCTTTGATTGGACTATCATGCGTCATGCTTATTTATTCATGTGTATTTTACTTTTTAGATTTATGTTCTAGAACTTGCTTAGGGTTTTGTTTGAAAATATGTTTTCATGTGTATGCTTGAATATGATTAAGGCATTTTTTCTTGTTTTAGCCATTTGCCTATATGCACCCTTTGCATGTTACCATTATTTAGCCCCTTTGAGCCTTATTGCCCATTCTTTTGTTTTAGAACATCCTTAGCCAAAAGTGAAAACCATAAAAATTTCTAACCTGTTAGGCTTAGGAGAGCATTTATGCAAATTCTTATATGTACTTGAGCATAAATGTAAAGGAAAGCATGAGAACTTGCTCCAATTTAAGTGTGCAAGAGGAATAATATATACCCAAAATTCAGCAAGTGGCACACCAAGAAAATAATAATACAAAAAAAGAGTAAGGTTGATTGAAAAAAAAACTGGAAAAGTTTGGGTTGAAGGTATGCCACAATGCAAAATAAAAGCTTGAAATTGTCATTAAATTAGACAAAGTATACCCTTAGGCACTTGTGCTCTTAGTGTATGCATTTACTCTCCTTTGATTAGAGGTTTAGCTCACTGGCGTATATAATTACCCACCTTCACTGAAGCCCCATTATAACCAAAGGTAAGTCCTCTTGATTTAGTATGCATATGTGTGTGACAAAATAGAGAACGAGACCTGTAGCAAGCTTATGGTAATGCATTTTCATTTGAGGTGATAGAGTGCCCTTCATAACCTAAAACACTTGAGTGAATGAGTGGCAAACAGTAACCTTGAGAGGATTTTTGTACTTGATCTATGCATCATATGTGAATTCTACCTTATGTGCTATGTTCTTGTTCATGTCTTGTTTATTGCAATTCTCTTGATTGTTGGGGTGAAAGCTTATTGTTATACCTCTAGGTTCATTAGATTAGTGTATTTATTTAATTTCATGCATCAAGCATTTTAGGTTAGGATTCTAGTTTAGTCCCTGGAGACTATTTCTCATCTATGCCTTGGTTTGATTTTAGTTCCACATGAGGACATGTGAAAGCTTAAGTGTGGGGGAGTTTGATAAGAGACATTTATGCCACTTATCTTACTACCAAACCTTAGCTTTTTGCATGAGTTTTATTGTGTTATTGATGCAATTAATTAGGATTTTGATTTCTTCCTCATTATGTGATTTTAATAGAATTATTGGCTTTTGCATTGATTTTAAAATAATTTGTAATTATACCCTATTGTGTTTAACTTGTCTCTTTGAGTATGATTTTATGTACAAGAACTTTGGATCAAATACAAAATATCAAGAACAAGGCTGAGAACTCTCTACATGGAGCTTGTAGCTACAATCAATTTGGGAGAATTTGGGAGCAAAATAGAAGAGTTCTTGAGTTCATTTGAGTAGAGTTACAAAAGGCATTGTAATAGAAAATCTGTATTTGTCTCTGGAGGGATCAGATTGAAACAAATAAGGATGTTTTGAAAATCTCAAGAAGTCCTCTAAAACTTTTTATATTCAGCTTAAATTCCAGTTTTAAGACCATCTTGGTAAGAATCAAGTTGCAAGATTAAAGGTTACAATGTCCTGATGCTGTCCAACTTTACCTCTAGTTAGTATTCTCGCAATATCTTGAGTTACAGATGTCCAATTGAGGTGATTTGGGTGGCGTTAGAAAGCTTATTCAAAGGGCTATAATCACTATGTGTAGTGCCAAAGACAGATTCGGATGTTTAAAGGGCCAAAATTACCAAATACATAAAGACATCAATTCTATCAAAGCTACAGTGCTCAATAGCACCTGAAAAATGATTTCAGGATAAATCACTGTTGAGTGGAGTGCTCATTTAGCACTGCAGCGCTCATACGATGGTGTTTTAACAATAAATTAATCAGTTTTTGGGCCCCACTTTGGCCCATTTTAGAGAGTAGTATTTAAAGGATTGACATAGACTTTTACCCTAGTTTTGGACTCACTTTAGGCTCATATTTTGGTTGCTATTATTCTCTCTCTACATCTCTCTCCATCTTCTCTCTCTTCTTCTTCTCTATTATTCTCTCTAAGGATTCCATTAGTGAAGGTGTTTTGCCTTGGAGATTGTGGCAAGCATTATTGCTATTATTTTCAGGTTCTCTTTTATCTTCATTGATGTAATCCTCTAGAGATGGAGAGTAGATTTCTTTACTATTGTAGGGATTTCGGATGGATTTGGATGATGTTTGAAACCTCTTTTGATATTAAATACATTAGTTTTCTTAATGTTCTACAGTTTCTATTCCTTTAATTGTTATGATGATTGCTATAATCTTTATTGGGATAACTAAATTAACGATCATTGTTTAGGGAAACCCTTTGGACATAAATTAATAGATCTATTGATTTATGTTTGAGGGAGAATATTATAATTAACTTTTCGATTGGCAGTTAGGCTATAAAAATTGGCTCATTCAATTAATATGATTTCTAAATAAATTGAGATCTCATTTATTAGTTATTTGCATTGATCAAATTCTAAAGGTCGATCGATCACTAGTAAAATTACTAGTAATTTATTACTAATAGCCACCAATGGGTTTGATATTTGGTCAATAATAATTAATTTCCAATCCTAGAAATACCTTGCACTAATGCTTTCTTCACTATTGCTATTATCTTTTAATTATTTAATTCTCATTTTTTAAAACCTCCAATTTCCCAACTAAGTGTTGAAGTCTCTTAAGAGACGACCTTGGTTATGCCCTTACTATTTTTTTATGCAACTTAGCATTAAAATAAATTTCTAATTTGAGGAAGTAGGTGAGTCTCCGTTCAATCATGTAAAAAATTTGGCTTAAAATCATGTCTCCTACTAAGTGGAAAAAATCATATAATATCACCTATCTGCTTAAAATCCAAGTTTCCAGCACTATAATTTACAACTCTTTTGACAAAAGGACTTTTATAACAACATCAAACTATTTCACCCATGCAAACACATCAACATCTATGTGTAATCATCCAATAAAACTAAAAATTTCAAGCTCAAACATTCAAATAAATTTTAGAACCAGTTTTGAGAAAAGAAAGCTGAAAATAAACCATACTTATTGCTAAAAGATCTTTGTACTTGTCTTGGTTCTTCTAAGTGCTTTCCCACCCAATCTTTAATCCAAGGCCAACCTAATCCCTCTCCTAGTGATATATTAGTCTCTGTTAGATGGTAAAGTGGGATGAAAATCCTTTATTGGAGTAGGATGTCAAGATTTCAAGAGATGGATTAGGTTTTGTATTTAAATCCTTGATCTTTGATGTTGTAGAATGAAATTTTAGGCTTGTTTATGAGATTTTGAGCAAGAAGAAAATGAAGAGGCTGAAAATGGGGAGCTGGCTAAATTCTTGGAGAGAAAGAATGAAAATATGTGTCGTGTCATTCATATAAGATGTCTTGTAATTTCTCCATCACAAATAATTTAAACTAGAATTTTATATGGTTCTTAATGATTCTTGATTAAGACAATGTTATGGCAAATTCCTAGCCATGCACTTGTAGGAAGTTTACTCTATAAGCTTCATGCAATGTAAGAAACTGCATATCGAAATTTTACTAAATGGGTGAGATATTAGTTCCTGGGTAAAATTAAAATTAATAAAAGATCAAGATTAAAACTTATTCATTAAGTTTTAATCCATGCCATCCACTTGGCTCAACATAAGTGGCTCACTTAAATTTAGTAAGCAAATTACCTTTTTGGTGTTAAAATTGCACATGAATATTTCACCGAACGAGTATAATATTCCTACCGAGAACCTAAAATATCTTTACCCTAGTCCAACAAGGCACTATTCACATTTTTCTTTTTGAAATTCTCATTTACAAGGTTTAAATAATTGTTTTTGAATAATTTTAGGGGTAACAAATGATGTCGGAGTAGAAAGTTAATGAAATGGTTAAAAAATGGAAATTTTGTGACAAAAATATTTAAAATTTGAAAATTAAATTTGTAAATCTCTTTTTCATCTTTTAGTTAAACTAATATTTTGAGAGAAAAAACAAGAAAAAATGTTGATATTAAAATTTAAAGGAGTAAACCCCCAAGTTAGTCCCTGACAATTTTAGTGTTGAACAAGCTTGGTCCTTGACAACTGGAAAGTATTAACTTGGTCCTGACAATGTCAAAAGTCGAACACTTACTAATCCTTGGATAGAAAATATTAACGGTATCAATGATAATTTCATTACTGGACAAATTGGTCCCTAATGTTATTAAAAAAAAAAAACCATCATTCCCTCAAGCCTCATCCACCAACCTTCACCATCCTCTACCCTTCATCACTAACCATCAAAACCACCATTCAAACAATGCATAACCATCACACCATCATCTCCTGAACCATATAAATACTACCAAAGCCAGCCAACCAACCCTACATCACCACTACACAAACTTCCACCATTATTACTGTTGAACTAGCCTCACCGTGAGCACCGTGACCTTCACGAGCCTGGTCACCAATGCCACAAAGTCCGAGTCGCGTAGTGAAGTCCAATCGGAGTCGTGCACTACAACCCTCGACGCACGCTTACGCCACTATCATTGTTGCCTCTCTCCGTTCATCCCCACGAAGAGCCTTCGTCATCGCAACCTTGTTCCCGTGAAGCTCACAATGCTCGCACTATCCTCGCACATCCATTTCATACAAGATCCGTCCTCCGCCATGAAGCCACCCGCAAAACCACAACACAAACACCATGTCACCGTCGCAATAGTTGTTGTGCCATCCACTCGTGAAGCTTGATCGCAACAACTGCAAAGCCCAGTCTCACATAGTGGGTGTAGAAGGGTTTCATTTTTTGTGCACCATGGAAATCAGATTGAGTTTGGGGAATAGAAGTCACGTGCATAAATGTGTGTTGTTGTTTGTTGTTAAATTGACAATTGAGAGAGAGTATGAGAGAATGAGAGAATGTGGGTGTGGAAATTGCAAAGAGAGAAGGTGGTGGTGGTAGTAATGAAGAGGATGAAGAAAGGTAGGTGATGGGATATGGATTTTTTTTTTAAAAAATAACGTTAGGGAACAATTTTTCCTTTAATGAAATTGTTATTAACATCGTTAATGTTTTCTGTCCAAGGACTAGTAAGTGTCTAACTTTTGACATTATCAAGGACCAAGTTAACACTTTCCAGTTGTCAAGACCAACTTGTTCGATGCTAAAATTGTCAAGGACCAACTTAAGGGTTTACTCAAATTTAAAGTGAAAGGAATGATGCATGAATCCCATAAAGTCTTTTCTTGAACGGCAAAATAGATTGAAAGTTTCAATGGCTTAGAAGGATATGATGGGTTCGGGCTGAAAGAAGCAGATAGTATGGTGGCTTGTAGCAGATGGTGGCCTATGAATTGTTTGGGTTCGAATTCAATGTGGTTGGGAGTATGGTTTGGGTAGGTTCTGGCAAAGATTCTAAGGATGGAAAGGAAGATTAGAAGAGGATGGTGCGGCAATAGTTCCGTTTGCGCTGAGAGATGGGGTTCAATGCTAAGTGTGGTGGAGATTTTGTGAATTAAAAAGGTATAGAAGGGCAACACGTGGTGGCTCCATTGTTGGGCTTTAATAGAGAAGAGGGAAAAAGAGGTTGCGAGTGGTGGTTTCACGTCGACAGCCCAACGGAGGAGGTTGGTGGTTCAATGTAGTCTCAGAACACTACTAGAAACTAGGGGAACATAGAAGGATTTTTCCCTTCTGTACAGACTGATTACAGACGAGAAAATGGAAAATTAAGAAAACTTTTTTTTGTAAAATGTGGCAAATCCGTTTTGTAACTATTGGCACAAAACCGCCACATAGCACGTAATAGATACAGATGGCATTTAAAGACGAAAAAATTTGAATTTTTTTTTATTGTTAACAATACAGATATTTAAAAAATAAAATAAAAAATTACGAACGGGTAAATTCGTCTATAATTTAAAATTGCAAGCACGTATTACACTCGCAAATTACAGAAGGTAAAATCCGTCCGTAATTTGAAAGATTAAACACAATGTTTTAGTTTTCGTCTTACAAACGGATTTTACCGTCTGTAATTGATTAGTGAAATGATGTGTTTCATCACTCACATTACAAACGGGAAAATTCATCTGTAACGTGATTAATTAAACTATATTTTTTATTAATCGTGTTAGATAGTAAAATCCATTTGTAACATGATTAATAAAACACATCGTTTCATTAATCGTGTTAAGACAGGATCTGTCTTTAACATGCGGAATAGAGAACAAAATGCGTGCCACCTTCTTCTTCTTTCCCATTCTCCATTTTCACTCTCTCTCATCTCCCCCTCTCTATAGAGCCACCATGGTGTTTTTGGCCACTGCTAGTGGTTGGAGCCACCATTTTGCAAACGGTTTGTGCCATTGTATTCCTGGTATGGTGCTCTACCTTTTAATTGGTTTTTTTTTTATTTTTGATGTTTTATTTTTGTGCTTTCAATTAGTGATTGTTTGTTGTTTTTAGTATTATTAATGGGTAGAAACTTCATTTGTTTAGGATTTGAACCACATTTGGAGCATTGATGGAGTAATTTGGAGCACTTTTGGTTGAGTTTTATAATGCATTGATAAGTTTTTATGTTTGTTAATGTTTTTCATTTTGATGTTTAGGAAGTAATAGTATTTAGGAAGTTGATTTTGTAAGATTTTATGTTTGTTAATGTTTTTAAGTTGATTGTGGTAAGTTAAAAGGATTGTATTTATAATGTAATTTATTTGTTAATTTTTTATTTTTTGGGATTGGTTGGCACACATGCTTGTAGCGTTGCTGTGTTTATTGATGGTGCTTTGGCATATAGGTCAGGAATGAAAAGTTTATTATTGATTTGTTATAATATATGTAGGATAGAGACTTATGATTTCTAGGATAGAATTATAGGACTTGGGATTGCATGACTGGGGAAGGGCATAGAGGTCCTTCCCTAACTTGTTTGCATTGTTTGTATGAGATTGTTTGTGTTTGTAGAGATCCAGAATATGCATGTTGTGGAGTTATAAGGGGATACGCTAGAACGGTTTAAGGATTGTGAAGTGTAATGGATGTATTGATTAATTGTTTTATAGTATAATGTAATTGTTTGCATATAATTATTTTGCTTTGTAGGTAATTGTTTGTGTAATTGCAATAAAATTTTGGCTTACTAATTGATTCTTGAAGATATATTTAGTTAACAGGATAGTCTTAAATTAGGGAAAACTCTGTCAAAATTTTTTAAAATAAACCATGATATTCACAAGGGAATATTCATACATTATGGGATACTCTTGTCGAAGTTTACATTAAAAGAATTTGACTCTTTTTATAACTACTTTAAAAGTTATATATCAATATTAGTGTGATATTTTCTATGACTTAACTGTAACGTCCCTAATTTTCCCTTATTATAAGTAGCTCATTTTTTTGTTAACAATTAGTAAGATTAATTAAATGTTCTATGAATTATAGGTACTTTCTAAGATAATGAGATTAAAAACTTAGGAAAAATAAGAAAAAAATAACAAAATAAGGGGAGAATAATAATTTATTAGAAGTTAATGGTTTTATTAAATTAATGTTGTTGAGTACTCGTGATTATTTTTGTACTACTCTTGGGATTGTTATTTTATTTTTCATATTATTATTTTACATATTTACTTTTATTATTGTAGTGACATTTTAATTTATAATAAAAATTAATTATAAAATTTAAATTTTTATTCTATAAATTTCCTTTTGTTTATGATTATTACGATAATTAGCAATGGTGCATTGTAATCATAAAAATAACCAAAAATTACAAGTTATTGAAAGAAAAATTATTATAGATGAATGTACGGGCGGTAAATTTTTCCTTTTTAAAATTTTTATTAATTACAGATGGATTTCATTGTCTGTAACATGACAGATGGTAAAATTCATATGTAAAAAATAATTTTTATACCAATTTTTTTCCTTTTACAAATGGATTTTACTATATGTAACATTACATATGGTAAAATCCATCTGTAATTAATAATTTTCATAACAATTTTTTTCTTTTTACAGACAGATTTTACCATCTATAATTTTAGAGATGGTAAAATCCGTATAACTAAAAAATTCGAACGCATTTTTTCAATCATTTACAGACGAATAAATTTGTCTATAACGTATATAGACTAATAAATTCGTCTATGAAGCCTCTATAAATTAAGCAGGAATAAAAATCCGTCTATATGCTTATAGACGAGGAAAAACTAGACAGTCTTACCTGTCTATAAGTCCATCTGTAATGATAAAATCCGTCTATAACAAGTTAAAAGTTCATCTGTAAACCTATCTGTGTTTCACAAAAATCTTTTAGTGGGAAGAGGGTGGGTCTTTGGTGGCTAAGGGTGTAGTGGCTCATAGCTGAAAAGGAGGAGGTCGTGTGGGGTTCGATTGTGGCTTGGTCTTACGATTTAAAGAGGAAGGCAACCACATGCAGTGCAAGAGCCTCTCTTTAACTTTCCCTTCTTTTTTTAAGTAAAAAGTTAAGGCTTGTTTGGTTTGAATTTTCAATTTTTCAATTTTTCAGATTTTGTTAAGGAAATCCTGAAAATCCTGAAACTGCAAATTTTGAATTTTTAGTTTTTCAGTTTTCCTTCACAAATCTAGAAAATTAAAAATTAAAAATTGAAAATTGAAAGTTGAAAACTGAAAACTATTTTCAGCAAAGCAAACAGCCTCCTAGTTTTCAGTTTTCATTTCCAGTTTCATTATTTCCTTTACAAAATCCTAAAACTGAAACTGAAAATCTGAAACTACCCTTAATGTTATTCGGGTGTGATCAAGTGAACAAAGGTTTTTATTTTGACCAAAATTTCAATTTAGTCCTTAGATTTATAATTGGGGATAAATTAGTCCTTATATTTGGAAAATCACATATTAGTCCCTCAAATTTTATAAATGGGGACAAGTTAGTCCTTCTGTAAAATTGCCATCTAAGTTGTATCCTGTTAGCTTACATACGTATACTGTTAATTTATTTACATATACTATTAATTTTCATGTTGGTCATAATTTGCCTCATTCCTTTGAACAAAGTCGTTTAGACCTTCTTTTTCATCTTCTTTCTTTCTATAGCTCTCTAGCTCAAAAGAAAGATTTTGACTTTAAGTTATCTTTTGTTTTATGCAAAATAGAGGAGTAAGACAAGTTAAAATTCACCGTGAAAATTAACAGGACACGTAAGCAAATCAACAGAATATATGAACATTTTTGTTAATAGTTCAAACAACAATTTGAGGAGAACACTGTCCCCATTTGTGAAATTTGATAGACTAATATGAGATATTTCAAATCTAAAACTAATTTGTCTTGACTATAAATCTAATGGACTACATTAAATATTTAGTATTTTATTTTTTAGGTTTTACATCCCCTTGCATCAATGGTTAAAGCAATGATTAAGGATAATTCAAATAGTAAGTTTCTAAACTTTGTAGTGGATCTTGTGAATTGAAAAAATAAAAACCCATATTTCCAACATAAATATTTTCTGTTTTGGCACCTTAACCATTGTCATAACTAGATAAGCCCTTATTTTTTTTGAAAGGTTTAATTCTTAATTTCTAAAATACAAATACACACAACTAATAGCTTTGATTAACATTAATACTGATCGTTAATGCGTTTAGTGTGCAGAACATACATGTGCAGATCAATCCACATGGATGACAACACGAGCGAACTCCCCGTCATTTTATTAAGAATAGACTGGCGTCCACATGAAGCGTCTGGAGATGGTAGTCTCAAGACATGTGAGGACAGAAAATTAGATCACAGCTTCAAAAGTCAAGTGTAATGCAACTACTGGCCCTAAAAAGGCTTCCGTTTACCATCTGAAGTTAGATCACAGCTTCAGAAGTCAAAGGTAATACTCAAATTGATGAAATTTTTTATTAGATGAATCTGTAAACTAAATAACATCCAGACTATCTCCAAGTATAAGAACTTATAATAATATATAAATAAATAATATCAGCTATAATGAATGTACAGTAATCTAAAAAATAAAATCCTGGAAAGTGCAATAAATAAGAAAGCAGCTGAGGGGCTCAAACAAGAGGATGACGAAGGATTTATCTGAATAATAAAATTGCAAGTAGGTGTTGAAATATTCTGCGTAGTAATTTCAGCTAAACCTTCAAAATTGCAGGCCATGTCATTCTGATTTTGTACCTGGTAATACATATTAAATGCATATGAGGCATTCCCATTGGCATCCAGGTTATTGCAAGATGACCCATATCCGAGTGCAGTGCAATCCCCAAAGGTGCAAGCATAATTTATATTATCTGCAAGTTTGCTTAGATCCTTGGCATTAGGATTGAACATGCACCACTTTCGGTCAAAGTAATGCACATTCTGAGCACCTGTTGGTAATTTGTTTTGACCTTGACCCGAAAGGTCCATTGGAAACTTGGGCTGCCCATCATACCTAAATATTCCCCAGTGTCGCTCAAAGTTTCCTGGAGCAATGCTTTTGGCATCCTCATCTATTAGTCCAAATAGATAAACTTCAATATATCCAGGTCTGCGTGGGGTGCCTTTATTTGCGGCAAGCCTTGGCAGAAGCCCATTATAGAACCTTATAGCATTGGCTTCATTGGCATTCTTGTCTCCATCTGTAGGCCATCCTACTTCTCCTACCAAAATGGGCATGTCCCCATATCCCACTGCTTTGAGAGCAGAAACCAAGGTATCAAAATTTGCATAAAAAACGTTCGTGTATTGAATTCCATTGTCATTTACGGGATTGGCTAACCCATCAAAGAAGGCATAGTCAAAAGGAAAATCATCATTCCCATGTAGACTTAAGAAGGGGTAAATGTTTACAGTGAATGGTGCACCATTGTTGTGCAAAAATTGCACAATCTGGTTCATGAGATCAGCTATATCAGGCCTAAAAGTTCCTGCAGATGGAACAGGATTATTCTGTGGGGATTCATATACATCAGCATTCAAGGGCACCGTAGCCTTTACGATGTCTCCAATGCCGCCCTCATTAAGAGCATTTTGAATGTTCTGTAGTGCAGGCAAGGTGACATTCAAGAATGAATTATTATAGGATTTCAAAAATGGTTCGTTCCCAACTGCTACATACCTGTAAGAGAGGGCTCAATGAAAGGTTATTTAGACAGTTATACATGGCAAGAAATGCACAATACATTGTAATTAACTGGTTTCAAAATAAAAATTGGGAAGTTTCTAGCCACGACAAAAAATTGACTCATCACACTGAAGGGAGGCTCAATTAAAGACTCTGTGTCTATGAGCATATATATACATATATGTTAGACAATGGGTCAATCTCGAAATATAACCCAAATCAAAACAAAGAATGCATCGATATAAATATCACAACCCAAACTTAATCGAATAAACTTCGGGCCGAAATCAGTTATAAGCTATGAACTCTCCTAGTCCCCGGCAAATATCATTCCAAATTATTCCCCACACACATTATACGAGTTTCCTTTCAAACTGATAACTTAAAAATAATTTAGCGATAAAAGTGAAAATAGATTGAATTATTAATTGAAGTCAGTGCAGTTAATAATAATTTGGTTAACAACTTTGCTATTTCAATAACCAATTTTTTCAAATACCCAAACACCTTATTCACAAAATATATGGATCTAACCATTTTTGTTTCTCCCAACATATTCTCTCATTCACTCCTCTCATACCACATGATGTCTCAGTGTTGAAATAGAATTTTCCTTTGGTTAAGGATCGAAAAGAATATCAAAATATAAGTACTTAAATTACCTTGAGTTTAATTTCTATTTACTAGCATTGTAAAATAATTTTACAATGACGTCTATTAGGTGCTATCACATAAGAAAAAATGTTGATTTTCACATCAATTATCTAAAAAAGAAACCACTTTTATTTGATAGCTCCTAATTGGATGTCATTGAAAAATTTATTTTACATTGATAATCTATAGAATTAAACTCAAACCATTTTACACTGATTTAATTATATTGTTCTATCAACAAAGGTGGTTAAGTCTCACATCTATAATTTAAAAAGTCATAAAAATTGGATGATTTAATTATGACAATTAAAAAAATACTATAAATAAAAATTAAACTCAATTAACTTACTGTGTCAAAATAATTTTTATTGATGCTCTATTCATGTAAATAAACTATTATTACAATATGGCAACACATTAATTGATGATGCATACATCAAAATTTAATACTTTAAATTATTCTTCTTTTATCTTCAGAAATTCAAATGTAAAAAAAAATTATTCAAAATCCTAATTTAGTAAAATAATCATTGACTTTTTATTAGAAAAAAATAATCATGAAGCTAAATAAATGCAGGGGTTTAAACCATTATGATTGGACTAGTAGTGGGTGATTTGAGCAGTTTATCATGAGATCATAAATTCAAACTTCATTTTCAATCTAAAAAAAAAAAAATTGCAATGGGTCAAAATGACTAGGCAACTAGAAAATTACCTATAAAAATAAATATCAAGAAGAGTTTAGATGGTAATAACATTCTCATATTAATTCAAGCTGTTATTTGTGAATTCAGATTAACTAAAAACTGCAAAACCAACTCACTTGATGTGAACTCTCATATTAATTCAAGCTGTTATTTCATATTAATTAAAAGAAATATATAAAACCAACTCACTTTATGTTAACTCCGCCCTTGAAGTTGTAACTAGTAACATTCTTCCGAACCCATTGCATGGCCCGATCATAGTTATTCATTGCAGCAAGCTGATCGTTCGGAATGGCAACCATCACTTCAATCCCAGACCCAGCCAGAGCACTCATGGTGGATGCATCTGTATCAAACAGCTTCACCTTCTGTATTCCGTTGTCCTTCAGCATCTGCACCACAGTGTCCGGCCTCAACTGGTGTGTAGACTGTGTTCCCCAATTCACTCCAAGCCCTTCCATGCACCAACTCATCACCCCAACCACCAAAACCCATGTCAAAAACCACTTTTTCTCCATTCTACCAACAAAATATTATCAACTCTTTAAGGGGAAAAAAAAAGGAATACAAAAAGGTAGATTATGGAGGGAAATAAAAAGGAACCGTTTTCTGAAAGTGGGGTGGAAGGATAAGCGAAAATTTAGCACACTTTTAAACCACGATTAACTAGAATGAGAGTTGGTGAATACAAGATAGGAAACAAAATTAATCATAAAGCAAAGATGGACAGCATAAGGATTTCATCTAAATCCGATTTGACAATTTTTAAAGAAAAGAGATCTCTTTTTTTTGTTTCCTTCATTGGCCTCTACTGAATAGTGAGAAACTCGGAAAGCTCTACCGACTAATATAATTAAATCTACAGATTTGGATAAAACCATCTTAGTTTGTTGTGGCGGTAGCTCCCAGCAGCGGATCTAGAAACCTATAATAAGCAGCTATAAGTTGAGAATATTTTTGAACTTTGAGAAGCCCCTAAAGGGAAGAAAATATATACACAGTGTGAAAATAATGAAAGTAGGAGTTTCAAGAAAATAAGTGAGACTTGTAAGAGAAGATCATTAAAAAGGAAAAGCTGAGAGTTTTGTTTTGCTTATTGGAGATAGAGAAGAACAGAGTCTATTTTGGTTGAAGAAAGAAAACAGAACATGGGCAATGTGGTGTTCCTGTTTCTCCCGCGATTTTGTTTTATTGAAATGGAAAGTGCGACGATAGAGTTTTACAGGCATTTATTTCGAAGGTTTGAAATTATATTTTTAGGAATCATATTTTTTGAATAATATTATTAGGAATATAATTTTTAAGTATTTTTAAAAAATTATTTGTTTAATATTAAATATTTTTTGTATTATTTATTAAGATTTTTAGGATAAATTTAAAATTTATTTATTTTATAATTTATATTCTTGAGAATATATGTCATAATTTTTAAAATATTCTTAGGTTAAATAATTATGAGAAAAAAGTGAAATAATTGAGGGATAATTTAGTAATTGTGCTTAATAATTATAATTCTTAAGTCATGGGAATTGTTTTTCCTCATCCTTTAACTTGAGAATGAAATTTTACTAAATCATAGTGAAAATATTTTTCCATGAAATAATTAATATCTAAATTTTTTTTTATAAAATTTATAACAAATATAGAAATATATCATTTCTAACTATTTATTCCTAAAAATAATTAAATATACCTAAAATAAACGCTCAGTTAGGGTTTACACAAAGAAGAAAGGAGAGGGTCGAGGTCCGATGGTGATTGTGTTTCGGTTTCATCAATGTAAAACCGTCGATTGTTTGTCACGATTTCCGAAATAAATAAAAAATATATTTTATTTATTTATTATTTTTTTGATGAATTTATTTATTTATTATTAAAGTTTAAAAGAAGGAAAATTGGAATAGAATTGTTAAATTAATTTAAAATGAGGGAAGAAGCATTGGACCAACAGAACGATAGGCTGGGCGTGATTTTTGAATGATAATTGATTTGGGATAGTGCGCGTGTCGGCCTCCAGATCGAATGTTGATGTTTACCGATGATAAAGCAAGGGTGCAACTCTTCCGCGGGTCAGGTGGTCGGTGACTGCATCTGAACTCAACGAAACACTTGGACTTGCACAGCTGCATGCTCGACATAAAAAAAAAAAAAGGAGAGAGGGAAAAAGTGTATTTGGTGTGGAGTAAAATTGTGATGGAAATTTTCATGGATAAAATTCATGTGTAAAATTAAGTAGAAAAGTAAATTTATTATCCTATAAATCATTTGATGTGATTCTAATAATAAATTGTCATTCATCATGCAACACATGATTAAAAGTATTTTACCCTCAACTTTAAATTATGTCCAGTTTAAATTCTAACTTTTCAATATGAGTATTGCGAATACCTTGAACTTTCCAAACAATATAAAGTTAATGACTTTTCAAACAATGCAAAAGATTAGGTCATAGGGTGCCGAGTTGCATAAAAAAAGACGTTAATTAAGTGCACATAAGAGTTCACAAACAAAGTGTAAGTTGCACATTAGAAACATCATGGAAGTTAAGTGCACATAAATCATATCTATTGTCAAAATTATACCGAAAGGTGTTTTGTACTATTTGTAAAGTTTAAGATATCACGATGTATATTTTGAAAAGTCACAATATCAACTGCACATGACTTAAAATTTAGATGGGTAAAATGCACTCTGTAGTAAATATGGTCAACTTTCATACTTATTATTTATAAGGTCATGTAAATAGAAAATTTGATTAAAGTATAAAATAAAAACATCAAAATTAAACTCATCTTTAAATTAAAAAATTATAAATATATTTATTTTTAAATTAAATTTAGAAATTGGATCGAGCGTTTCCGATGACCTATAGCTCGGATTCATACATCCCTCAAGGGCTTCAAGTCGGCCTATCTCATAGCTCAACCCCGAAATCCGAATGAACTAATGGGCCTTATAATTAGGCTCAGGAGTTTGAATTAAACACCAGGAAGGATATGTTACAATGGAAAGAAAGAACACATATCAAATATATCTGATAAGATATTCATTACCATAATCATAAAGGATAACTTAACAATAAAACAATTTATATAAAAAGGACACAACCAAAAACTAAGTAAGTAATATCTTGTAACAACTTCCCAAGTACAACATCATGCTTAAGTCATAATATCAGACTTGGGAGTTATTACTAGTAAGTTAGTAAGCCTTGTTCAATTATTTACCATATATAGCTATCTAATAGTTCTAATCAAATATATAAAAATAAAACAAAGTAGCTAGAAAATACATAATATTTAAAATATCTTAGTAATAATTCATATTATATATCCAAATATATGAAAAAACTCTAATAGGAGCCATAACTGAAACAATTGTTTTATTGAGCAATTGCATATATATAAATAGCTTATGGTGATCTTCAGGAGTCAAACTATTTAGAGTTGGGCTCCTTCTAGACAATCAACTTCAAGGTTCCTCTGCGTTAGTTTTTGATTGAAATACACATTGGAAACAAGTCCCACATTGCTTAGGATTGCAAAGGAAGAGGGTTGTCAATGCTATATATATGAACCTAAGTTCTTTCCTTCAATTTACACAGTTGAAAACACTTTGAGCTTATATATGACTTTCTTCTTTTATCTATACTCTTATTTTAGAGTGTTATGATATAGAGTTTAGATACTTTCTTTGGAGAATGTTAGAGTTTTGGGGCCATAGGATATGTGAGAGAGAAGTCTATGTATTGTAAAAATTTTCACATAGTGTTATTCTCTGGTTATGTTTTGGTAGTGGTTGTGGTTTTCTCTGGTTTTTGGAGTTTTCCGTGTTAATTATTGTGTTGTAATTGTAACACCCTCCTAAGTATAACATCATCCTTAAGCCATGATATTAGACTCAGGAGTTGTTACTTATAAATTAGCAGACCTTTCTTAAATATCTATAGCAAGTTCGATTGATTTGTACCATAATTAATTCATAATTCCATTAAACTATATAACAAAGAAACAAACCATTTATTGAGTACAAAGTCAAGTACAAGAGGAAGCTTTTCTATGAGCTTTAATACACATCTATCTCACTTAAACGTATATATAACAGAAACTATTAGTGATCTTCAACCATC
Organism: Dalbergia oliveri; assembly: GCA_030441495.1. NCBI lineage: Eukaryota > Viridiplantae > Streptophyta > Magnoliopsida > Fabales > Fabaceae > Dalbergia > Dalbergia oliveri. The sequence continues at coordinate 42,780,859 of JAMLFY010000004.1, read as the reverse complement.
GAGCTACCCTGATACATGCATTTCTAGCACGAGCAACTTCTTTATTCTCTTTTGCTAATGGAAATGACATGGGAATACACAATATAGGGTGAGAATTGTAAAATTCTCAGTAGGGCATTCCCCAAATACACAGTTATAAATGTCATTGTCATCATTCCAGCCACTTCGGTTTATTAAGAAAATGTGCTCATGCATTTTATAATAACAGTTCATTTTAAAGTTCAAAATCATTCTTTGAAGTGGGTTTCTTTTAGCATTGAAACACTTAATTCACACATGTCATAGTACTCAACATCATAGTAATTCATTCTAGACAAATAATTTAATAAAATGTGCATGTACATATGATAAATGCAGTGATCTTTCTTATTTTTCCATGCCCTTGACATCCGAAGGGGATCTTTCTGTGTCCTTTGCAAGTCGAAGGGGATCTCATATTTCTCTTGTGACCATAGAACTCAATCTCATACATTTTCTCTTTTCATCGACATAGAAAAGACTTAGTTCATACTAAATGGTATCTGCAGTGGATAACACCACCTATGGATAATAGCATTGATTATCATTAAGCTAATTCCTATACGTGATCATCGGACTTCATTTTTTCCTTTCCGAATCACACATAGATCTATTCCTAGCTGATACATCTACCGACTCATAATATTTCTAGGGAAGTTCCTCTTTATGCCTTCCCCTCATTCAACATAAGTCTTGTTTCTGTTTTGTCCATATGTCTAAACATGCACGATTGAAGTTCATACATTCTCTTTTGTCACATATATGCATCATGTGTTTTTCTTTTTCCAAATGCATTCATTAAAGTACATATAGACATTCATTCACAAGTAATTTCAATCATGCCTCATAAACCAATCTTCAAAGTCTATAACATGCATTCATACACATCATACTTGGATCAAAAGTCATCATATCATCAATTTAAGGCATTAGCATAATTCCAGCACATTGGCAGATTTCACACTTGTAGCAAAAATTAGTTTGCATATCAAACAATCAAATTAAAGGCTACAAAAATTATCCATGACACTTCAATGTGTCTCCAAGGTTCTATAAAAATTTCAGGGCAAGACAAGCTCTCTAGCTATGTTAATAAAATTGTAAAAACTTGGAGGTCAGAAAATATTTATTCTTAGTTACAGCTAGAAGTCTCAATTTTATTACCTTATCAAATGAGTAGATAAAATCCTACAAAAATTTATGGTTGGACTTCAATATGTCCTCAATACCTTGTAAAATGTTCAAGACAAAATTCAATCATTTGATATAGTAACAAAATTAGATAAATTTATAACTTCAGATTTGACTATGACCGCAACCCTAATTGTATTGGTTTTGGATTTTTAGAAAATAGTAAAATGCTTAAAACAACCCAAGAAAAATATTGAAAACACCTTAACATGTTAGATTGATCACATAAAATTTTCAATTAAAAATTATGTCGACAAATATTGAAGAAAATTTGTGGATCATATCCTGCCAAGTGACAAATCTAAAAATCCAGTAACCTAGTCCTCAACTTATTTTGCCAAAAAGGATTTTCTAACATCATCTAAACACTCCACCAAATCAAACACTTCAATATCTATATATTATCAACTAATACAACAAAAAATATCAAGTTAATTCAGTAATTAAATTGTAGAAACGGATTTGAAACGAAAAAGGTACAAAAGCCCTGCTTGTGAAGCTTTAGGGCTTCTAACTCCAAAAGATGTTCCAAGAATGATTTTCCTTACTTCAAGGCCTTCCAAACAACACCAAACTCTTCCTTAAACAGTGGGGTTATGACATCTCAAGGTGGAGAATGAAGATGACTCAAAATTCCAATTAGTTGGTTTTGTAGATTGTGATGAGTAAAACAAATTTTGTGAAGGAAATTTGGGGTTTTGGTGATTTTAAACTAAGGCTTTTGGGATTTGAAACAAGTTTGAGGCTTGAGAGAAAAGAAACAATGGATGGCTGTGTTCTTGCAAGGAAGGGACGAAAATGATGATGGTGGAGTGATAAGGTTGGTTGTGTTGTGTTTATCCTATGTTTGGTGGTAGTATTTATCTAGTTTTAAGCTTTTTTTTCTTTCTTTTTGGAAAAGAATTGATATAAATGGCTAGGATTGATTTCTTGGTCAAAGAATGGATCTTGGCCATTGACTTGGCTCAAGATAAGTGGCTTACTTTAACTTGGTGAGCAAGTAGCTTTTTTATTAAAATCGTATACGAAATTCCACCAAACATATGAGATATTGGTCTTAGGTAAAATAACAATAAATGAAATGCCATAATTAAAACTTGCTTTCCAAGTTTCAATCCTTGGCATCCACTTGGCATAAAGTGGTTGGTAAAGGTTACTTGGCCACCAAATAAATTTTATGAGGTTAAAAATCGCACATCAAAACTTCATCAACGAGTAGAGCAACGTAATCAAACTTAAAATATCTTTATGTAGGTGGGCCCCTATCCTAATACTCTATCTCGGTCATCATGTTTTGTTTCCTCTGGCCTCGGGTTATCCTTGGTCTTGATTCTAGAGTTACAATTCACCTACGCCCAAAAATCACTATTCATGCTCGGCTAATTTTTTTTCAACTCGTCGATTGGCCGTCCTCATCATTGTTACGTCTCTTAGACTTTTGAAATTCTAACTAATAAATTTCAAATAAATTTTTTAAATTATTTTGGGGTGTTATAATAATCGTGTTCATGTTGTTGTTTTTATTTCTGTGTTTAAGGGTAGTTCTCATGGGGGAATGACATTTTTCTTAACAAGTGGTATCAAAGCATTTGGTCTAATGGGATACTTTCTTAGTATGCTCTATAGTTGCAACATTGTTTGATCTTCCACATAAAAAAAAAGAAGTATGATACTTAGTTGAGAATTATCCTGGGTTGTTGGAATAAAGTGTAATATTGTATTAGTGCAAGTTTGGAAAAGTTCTAACTAGGAAAGACTTGGTATTTCAGATGTGTCCATTATGATTCACCTCTCTTTCCTAGGAACCTTTTTGGTGCACAATTTCCAGTTGGCATACACTCTTTCAATATACGGTTGAATAAAAAAATTGATGGAAGAATCAATTTTGGCTTGTAGCAAATACAAGTCAAGGATGTTGTGATTCAATGAGGATTACACAAAAAGAAAAAAAGGTATTGCTAGTAGGTCCACGATTGCACACAGGCATTGATTGGCCTTTATCTAAGGTGTTTGGTGGGATTATATAGGTGCTGTTAGTGGATCCACAGTTGCACACGTGCATTAGTTGACATTGATGCAAGGTGTATCGTAAGATTATGTCGATGGCTAAGGAACTTAGAGAGAGCCAACGTGGAAGTTGCATCATAAATTTTCAATAAGGCTTTGACAAATGCCAATGTGAATTTCTTGGAATTACCCAAGTGAGTATACTTTTGATGGTGGTGTGTGATAGTTCTTTTGAACTATGATTGTTAGTGTTGATAATGAAAGTTGAAGAGTGCTCATTTCAAGCAAGGTAAAAATTTTTTTTTTTAATTGAAATACACATTGGAAACAAGTCCCAAATTGCTTAGGATTGCAAGGGAAGAGGGTTGCCAAGGTTATATATATGAACACAAGTTCTTTGTTTTAACTTGCACTATTAGTCGAAAACACTTTGAGCTTACATATGATTTTCTTCTTTTCTTTGTACTCTTGTTTTAGAGTGTTATGAGATGTAGTTTATTAGATACTTGCTTTGGAGAGTGTGGATATACTGGGGCCATGGGGTGTGTAAGAGAAAAGTAAATCTGTCATAAAATTGTTTATATAATGTTATTTTCTAGTTGTCGTTTGAGCAATTGTGGTTTTTCTCTAATATTAGGAGTTGTCCTCGTTAATTATTATGTTGTGATTGTGATTGTGTTTCTGTTTTTATTTTTCTATGTTTAAGAGTAGTTCTCATGGAGGAATGACATTATTGCAACACTTTGAGCCATTCGAGGATGACATGAGAGCCAATGAAGACGACCTTTAGTCCAAGCTCAATATTGTAACACTCGAAAAATTATTTAAAAATTAATTTAAGCTTTATAAGTCATAATTTCAAAAATTTGACAGTTTTAGCAATGATGAGGATAACCCAACGGATATGAAAAAAAAATTTCTAGGCCTAGCATGAATAGTAACCTTACGGGTTCAAGGGGGAGCCAAACCCAAAGGGACAGGAAATGCTGACTGAGAAAAGAGAGGGTTGAGGTTAGAAATAGTTAGAAATAAGGATTTTATATCTAGAATTAAATTTCGGGCAATGTTTGATTACAGGATACGGTGTTTTATCCGTTCGGCAAAATTTTGGTGTGCGATTTTTAACACCGAAAGATAGTTTAAGCATGATAAACGGATAATGTATATCCATTCAACACATGTGTAAGGCTAAGATTTAATCTTGACTTCCAAGATTTAATCCTAACCATCCACTTTACTATCTTTCTTTAAGAATTCTCCTTTTATATTATAATAACCAAGCTTTCTTTACAAACTTCCTTACAAGATAAATATAAAAAGCAACCTTCTCCATTAAGCCACCCTTATTTCGGCCAACAAGAAGAAAAGAGCAGCATCCTCCATTGCTATTCTCAAGAGCTTCAACATATAATTCCAACCTCAAAAACCTTAGCATAGAGTTGTTAAAATTTTCAACTTCCTTCACTAAACTTGTTCTACACATTAATACCTACAAATCTAACCAACTGAAATCTCAATTCCTCACCAATCCTCACCTTGCTACCTCATACCTCATTGATGTAGGAAGGGTTTGGATTTGATTTGGGAGCTTTGAAGTGAAGGGGATCAATTTTGGAGCACTTTGGAGCCAAGGATCCCTTAGTTATCAAAAGTAGGGTTCTTGTCTTGTTTTGTATTTTTCTATTCTTGTAGGTTTTGGGTTGTTTTAAATTGATAAATTCTTGTTCTAATATGAGGTTACACCTAGATATTGATGTATTGGCATGGTTGGAGTAGTTTGGTGTTGTGGAAAAGTCATTTTGCTTAAGAAGTGTTTAATCATGCTTGCTGGATTTTTGGTTTTCCTACTAGCAGTGATTGTTCATGAATTTTCTGGCATAATTGTAGGTATTTTTATAAGCTACAAAAATATATGTTGGAGCTAACATCCTAGGATAGTCCCATGAATTTTCTTGAGCTTTGTTTTTGATTTATGCTGCTTTAAAAAGATTAAGAACCGAACTTGTACCTATGCTGCCTGAATTGTGGGGATTGAAGCTACGAATTTGTCTAATTTTGTTAGGAGAAAATGATTGATTTTCCTTGAAATTTTTACAGGGTGTTGAAAACATCTTGAAGTGAAACCATGATTTTTATTCTCAATTAATTCAATCATTTGCTAGGGTTAAAAATTAGGAATTTCCAGTTTAAGCTAGACTTAGTGGTCTTTGACCACCAAATTTGTCTAATTTTGTTAATATAGTTGGAGAATGATTCTTGTACTGAGATTTTTATAGGACCCTTTGGACACATTGAAGTGTCTTATAGAATTTCTGAATTGATTATTTGATGTGTAAATAAATTTGTTCTACAATGGTGTGAAATCTGTCCAATTCCTGGAAATGAACCCAAACCTTGAATTGTAATGTAATGATGTATATGAATGCATTCTAGTGACTTTAAGGATTGGTTTATGATGCATGATTGAAATCACTTGTGATTGGATACCTACATGTGGCTTATGCATACATTTGAGAAAAGCAAAGTACATTATGCAACTATATGAGAAAAGAGAATGTATAAACTTCAATCATGTATGTTTTGACATATGGACAAAACATAAACAAGACTTATGTTGAGTGAGGGGAAGACAAAAAGAGGAACTTCCCTAGAGATATTATGAGTCGATAGATGTATCGACTAGGAATAGATCTGTGTGTGATTCAAAAAAGGAAAAAATGAAGTCCGATAATCACGTATAGGAATGAGTTTAGTCCTGATAGCGTCCATTTTCCGTTGTGGAGTTGTCCATAGATACCATTTGATATAAACTATCCATTGTGGAGTTGTCCATGACAAATACCCATGGGGTATAAACTAAGTCTTTCCTATGTCGATGAAAAGAAAAAAATGTTCTAAATTGAGTTTTGTGGTCATAAGAAAAATGGGACCACTTTGATTATGTCAAGGGCACTTTAAGACAATTGCACTACATTTAACATATGCATATTCATATCATATTGAATCAGTTTGTTTAACATTATTTACTATGACTAGGAGCTTTATGATATAGGAGTATCAAGTGATTGACTATTAAAAGTAACCCACTTTGGATGTATGATTTGAAACTTTAAAAATGAATTGCTATTTTGTAATGCATGATCACCTTTTCCTGATAAATCAAAGTGGCTAGAATAAAGACGATGACACTTATTGTTGTGTATTTGGGGAAAAGCCCTCCTGAGAATTGTATAATTCTCACCCTTACGTGTTTGTGTTTCTGTGTTGTCTCCAAGTTGATCCAAGCAAAACTATGGAGTTTCTACACAAAAGAAATCAGATTCCAGTAGTTTCGTGGCTAAGCTTATGTTGGTTGCATATAGTTGTAGATATATGTATGTAATTATAAGTGAGAATAGATGTGTATGAAAGCTCATAGGAGAACTTCCTTTTATACTTGACTTTGGATTCAATAAATGTAATGTTTCTTTTTTATATATATTCTAATAGAATTATGACTTAGTTACTTCATGATTCGCTCAATCTTGCTATAGATGATTAAGAAAGGTTCGTTAATGTATGAAGTAACAACTCTTAAGTATGATGTCATGACTTAGGGTGATGTTGCACTTGGGAGGATGTTAGTATTCCTAACTCTACATAGACGACATTGTCAAACTTCATTGCGTGCTAGTATTGATCATATTAGATAGAGGGTCCTAGTTCACTTTACAGTTCTGGAGAGCATTTCAAGAGGCTCTCGAGGCTCAAGTGGACTTAACTACAGCTTTTCATCCATAGACAGATGGCTAGTCAAATAGGACGATTCAGACATTAGAGGACATGCTCAGAGCTTGCATTTTGGATTTCAACGGAAGTTGGTGTGACCACTTATCATTGATAAAGTTCTCATATAATAATAGTTACCAAGCTAGCATCTAGATGGAACCGTTCGAGGCATTGTATGGGAGACGTTGTAGACTCCCATTGGATTGTTTGAGCTTAGGGAAGCTAAGGCCCTAGGCCCAGACCTAGTTCAAGAGGCTCTAGAGAAGGTCCAACTGAGAATGGTTAGTAGCAGCATAGTCGAGACAGAAATCCTATGCTGATAACCATGTCAAGACTTAGAGTTCTCAATTGGTGACCACGTGTTCTTGTGGGTATTGCCCATAGAATTGGTGGTGAGCTTCGGTAAGCAGGGAAAACTAAGTCCTTGCTATATCGACCGTTTGAGATATTAGAAGAGTTGGAGCGTGGCTTATAGATTGACACTGCCTCTTAGCTTGGCAGATATCCATCCAATATTCCATGTCAGCATGCTCAAGAAGTATATGCCCGACTAATCTCACATGCTCACACCACAAGCAGTCTAAGTTGATGAGAGCTTATCATAGGAGGAGGAACTGGTTGCCATCGTGGATAGGTAGATCAAGATGCTTTGCTCAAAAGGAAGTGGCCTTAGTGAAGGTCATCTGGAAGGACCATTCAGCGAGGAAGCCACTTGGGAAGCCGAAGCCATGAGGATCAAATATCCGCATCTTTTTCCTCAATTAAGGTATGTTTTAGATTTAGGGACCAAATATCTTTTAAGGGGGGAGTATGTAATACCTTAGGTACATGTATCCCTAGACAAGTCTGGCACAGCCTTAGGGTTCCCTTGGACCCATTCGTGTTGGAAAGGCCCCTTAAAAGACTCTTAAATGAAGAAATTGGTGTTCCTGTCACCGCTATATTAGTCCAAGACCATTAAAATGGTCAGGGGAAAAGGCTGAAGATTTGGGCATTCTACCAACCGCTATAGTGGTCTAGGACCACTATGGTCATATGTTTCTAGCAAAGGTGTTTTGGACTCTAGGCTGCTATAGTGGTCTATGACCCTATAGTGGTGCCCCTTGATAATAGTACGGTGCAAAATGACACAATTTTGTTAAGTGAGCCCCCTACCCCTATTAAACCCCTTAACTCAGTTTTTCCCACATTTTCCTAAAAACCTAACTCCTAAACAGCCTTTCCACACATTTTCTCTTAATCCCACTCCAATCTAGCTTTCCCCTAAGCTTCAAGGTATGTTTTTGGTGTTGGTTTATGTTAGATTTCTCCATGTTCTTCCCCCTAGGTAGTGGGCATTGTCATCTCTTAATGTTGTCAAATGGGGTACTCTTCCAATATTGCTAGTGTTGGTTTAGAGTAATCTAGAGATATATATAGATTATTTATGAGTTTTATGGTTATTATGGTAGACATTGGTGCCATCTTCATTTCCTAGAGCTCTCTTGGTGTTGGTCATTCATATTCCATTTCTCTAGGTGAGTGGGTTTGATCTCATGACCTTATTTTAGTCATTATGCAATTATTTTCCTAGTATTATGAAATTTTTAGAGGGTTTACACTTGAGTTTTGGCATAATACAAGATTGCATGTGTTTTTGCAAGAATTAGAAAATATGTTTGAAAGCTTTCATGAAAGTGTTGTTACAAGCAATGCATGGGACCATGCTTGAACTATGATTTCTATAAATGATTTAATTTCATGATTTTGAGTTGATTATGACAATAAGAATTAGTTATGGTTGATGAAGTAAAATGTAAAACTTTATGTTTCATTTACGAGAAATGGGAAATAATAAACTTAGAATCATAGAACTCCTCTTTTTATGATTTTAGAATAAGGAATTACTGAGAAAAAAAGTTGTAAGTTAATGACAATTAAATCATTAACCTTAGTATACCAAGTGCCCACCAAGGGCAAGTTATCCTTATTTAGATCAATCCACCAGGGACGTAGTTCGCCAAAGGTGTTAAGATATCAGCTAGGTGCTCTTGTTTACCAGGGGCTAAGCATCACCTTACAGTTTATGGATAGTCTGTTCCTTTAGTGATTCCTTGAGAAATAGTAAACTTATGATTTTGATAGCTATTATGTATTATAAATGAAATGGTTTTGAATGTTGCATTAATATTTTGTATATTTCTTCTTGTCCTATATATGGTTATAGGTGAGGATCCACTCACTAGTTTTAAGATAAAACTCACCTCTCTTTCCATTTTTCCTCACAGATACAATAATAGCCTTGGATCCTCCACCTCCCCCTACTCAGCATTGGCATTCGGTTTGGGTGAGTTTCATGTTTCCATGAAGTGCATTGTCTTTTTGTAGAGTGCTTTAGTGAGTTGTGGGTAGGGTCCCGGACCATGCATACATTTATATTTTGATTACCATGATTTATTCTCGAATTGTATTCAAAATGATATAGCTTCATGATTCTTTTGTAGAGAGAACAACTCATCAAATATGTATGATAGATACAGTTATAGTTGACTTATGATAAAGAGCTATTTTATGATCATCATGTCTTGAGCACGCAAATTTATTTATGATTTGAAATGGATTTTATGAATAATATATGCATATAGTAGGACTCAGTGATCATAAGGCTTATGTGGGGACTGGATTCCTCATTGGGTTACGATCCAAATCAGTCATGACATTTTATCTGCAAAAGGCATGATAACACTTATGTATTATTCTTGGATGACCTTCTAGATTAAGATATAAAATGTTTTGCATCCTTCATGGATGATAAGTGGCTGTGGCATAAAAATCTTGGACATGCTTATATGAAGTTGAATTCTGAGTTATCTTAGAAACAACTTGTTAAAGGCCTGCCCAAGATCAGTTATGACAAGGACTCTACTTGTGATTTTTATGAGAAAGACAAGCAAACCAAAGCTTCTTTTCATAACAAAAATGTAGTGTCAACTACTAAGCCACTAGAGGTTTTATATATGGATCTTTTTGGACCAACCAAGACTGCAAATCTTGCTAGAAAAAGATACTATCTTGTCATAGTAGATGATTTTTCTATATTCACATAGGTTATTTTCTTAGCTTGTAAGGATGAGGTGGCTGAGAAATTCAAAGTTTGTGCAAAAAGAGTTTGTAATGAAAAAGATTCTCAAATTACCTCTTTATAGATCATATCATTGAGAAGAATTTGAAAATCATGTTTTTGAAGATTTTTTGAAAACCATGGCATTTCTCATGAGTTCTCTGCTCCTAGAACTCCCCAATACAATGGGGTAGCTGAAAGAGATAACCGAAGCTTGTAGGAAATGGCCAGAACAATGCTATTAGAAAGTGATTTATCAAAAGGCTTTTGGGTAGAGGCTGTAAACACCTTTTGCTATATTCAAAATAGAATCTTTCTAAGGTCAACTCTCAAGAAGACTACTAATGAGTATGGAAAGGAAGAAAACCTAACATTTCATATTTTCATGTCTTTGGATCTAATTGTTTCATTCTTAATACCAAGGAAAAAGCTCGCAAAGTTTGATCCTAAGTTTGATGATGGAATTTTCTTAGGATATTCTTCAGTCTCTAAAGCTTACAAGGTATATAATAAAAGGACATTGTGTGTTGAAAAGACTATCCACATCAAGTTTAAAGAATACAAGAAGGACTTTTTTGATGATCTATTGTACTTAGAAGAAGATCTTGAGAAATTGAGTCTCAAGGAGTCCTCAGAAAGCAAGCAAGAGAAAGCATCATATTTAGAAAGTAATCTCCAAAATGCAATCAATTCAGAAAGCTTACTCAAAACTCTAAACCCTTTAGAAAGTGATGTTTCTGAATATGAAGATGAACAATCTAAAGATGATAAGAAACTGCATATCAACATGGGTACAAAAACTATAGAGAAGTTTTTGATTTAAGAGTAGTCTCTCAAAATTAAGTTCTTGGAGACATATCTAAGGGTGTTAAAACAAGATCATCCCTCAGAAATGAAACCGATTGTGCTTTCATCTCCACCATAGAACTAGAATGTATTGAATATGCTTTGAAGGACATAAGTTGGGTGAAGTCTATGCAAGAGAAATTAGATCAGTTCGAGAAAAGCAATGTCTAGACACTTGTGAGAAACCTAAGGGAAAAACCATCATTGGAACCAAGTGGGTGTTTAGAAACAAGTTGGATGAGGCTGGAAAGATGATTAGAAACAAAGCAAGATTGGTGGAACAAGGTTATAATCAACAAGAGGGAATTGATTATGATGAAACCTTTGCACTAGTATTAAGGCTTGAAGCCATTAGAATGCTACTTACTTTTGTGACCTTCAAAGGATTCACTCTATACCAAATGGATGTGAAGTATTCTTTTCTAAATGGATTTCTTTCTGAAGAAGTTTATGTAAGACACCTCCAACTTTGAGAGTGAAGCCCTTTCCAACCATGTCTTTAAGTTAATAAAGGCATTTTATGGTTTGAAACAGCCTCCTAAGCTTGGTATGAAAGACTCTGAGTACTTTCTTACTTAAGAATAGGTTCAAACGAGGTAATGTTGTCATAACCCTATTTACTTTACAAGACAATCACTTTCTGATAGTCCAAATATATGTTGATGACATCATATTTGGTGCTATTGATCATTCTTTATGTGAAAAGTTTTCTAAACTAATGGAAAGTGAATTTGAGATGAGCATGATGGGTGAGCTTAAATTCTCTGGGATTGCAAATAAAACAACAAAAAGAAGGGACCTTGATCCATCAACAAAAAAATATACTAAAGAACTTTTGAAAAAAAATTAATATGGATCAAGCAAAACCCATAAGCACCCTTATACATCCATCTCAAGTCATTAGTGCAAATAAGAATGGTGTAAAAGTATCATAACGTAATTATAAAGGAAGGATTGGCTCTCCCTTGTATCTAACTGCAAGTATGCCAGACATTCAATTAAGTGTGGACATTTGTGCTAGATTTCAATTTAACCCAAAGCAATCACACTTAACTACTATTAAAATTTTTTTGAGATATTTAGCTAGTACTACTAATCTTGGTTTATGGTACAAGAAAGGTACTTCTAGCAAGATTGTAGGTTTCTATGATGCTGACTTCACTGGAAATAGAGTGGATAGAAAAAGCACAAATGGATGCTGCTACTTCTTTGAAGAATGCCTTATCACTTGGTCATGCAAGAAGTAGAATACAATAGCTCTCTCAATAGCTGAAGTTGAACATGTTGATGCTGCAAATTGCTATACTCAAATGCTTTGGATTAGAAACCAGCTAGAGGATTTCACTTGAGGTAATCCAAGATCACTATCTTATGTGATAATACAAATGCAATTAATCTTGCTAAGAATCCTATTCAGCATTCTTGATCAAAACATATTGATATAAAACATCATTTTATTAGAGATCATATTCAGAAAAGTGATATTGAGTTAATGTTTGTGAATACTAAAGATCATTATCTGAGGATCACTTTTGTTATTTGAAAAAGCTTTTGAACCTTAGAATTTTTTTTGGAAAAAAAAATTGCATTATATGCATACATTTCACTTTCTGGACTCCCCCAAATAAGACTCTGAATTGAGTCCACTAAAGAAGAACATCAAGACAAGTTCAGAATGTCAGATTTGAAAGTGAATCAGAGGTTTAGAAAATGGGTTAGAAAGCTACATTGGTTCAGAATGATGAAGAATATTCAGAAGATGGCTTAAAAAGTGGGATGAAGACTTAGAAGCCACACTTCAGGTTTAGATAGACTTAGAAGCTACACTTCAAGTTCAGATACCACTTATGGTTTTTGAAGAGTTATTAATAGCGAGATAATTCCCATTATTTAAGTTTCTCTCTCCCACGTCGTGTCAGTTTCTAGACTTTTAGTCACATCAAATTAATAACTTCTCATACCTCACATGCCTCACATAAAAACCCTTCATCTTCAACCTTAAACACTTTTCCCCTAAGCTCAAAATGTTTCATATTCTCTGTAAACCCTTATTCTTGCAAGCTCTCCTTATCACAAACCTTCAATCACATTCCTTCACCCTTCTCAAAACACAAATCCAATGGCAAAAGAAAAACAACTTGGCTGCAATATGGCCAAGAGGGGTACATTCCACATGTACAATGACCCAAAAATGCAAGATCACTATGTAAACAACTTCTCGCTTAGAAAGGTTGCTCCTACCAAAACTCTGTGAAAGGTGCTTCTTGAACAAATCCCCATTATTAAAGAGGTTTTATCTTTCTAGGGATGGGAAGAGTTCTTGGAGATAAATGATAGAGTCTTCCCTGGCATGGTGACTGCATTTTACTCAAGCTCAAGGAAACACCTAACACCTCTTTGAGAACTTTAATTAGAGACTTTTCTCTGGAGATTAACCTGAGGATTATCAAATATTGTTAAAGCTCCCTACGAAGGGATTATCTCAACTTTTTAAGTAACTGGACTCACTTATTAGGAGTAAATGAAAGAGATGTGTCTAGGTATCTTACTAATTCCATCATTCACAAACCTCATGAAATTACCACTGCTATGCTAAGTGTCCAGGCAAGAAAAGTGTTCACAATTGTCTAGTTCTCAATCCTACCTAGATTAGGAAGCACAAATGTGCTTATAGGCATGGATTGTATGTTGTTATATTGTCTCATGACCAAGAAAAAGGTGAATTTGCCTAGGCTAATTATGGACTACATGTTTAGTGCAATCACTAAAGACAAAATAAAGATTGTTGGTGTACCATATAAAATATTGTTGACTAGATTGTTCCAGTATGTAGGCTACCCTCTAGCTGAGGAGTGGTTTGAGTATATGCTGGAAACTGAATACACCATGGTCTCTTTCCAAGCCATAAGGAGAAAGATTGGTGCTATAAAGACTAGTGCCAAAAGATACAGCTCTAGAATTAGAATTGAGAAAGTAGAGAAAGTTGTATAAGCAGTAGAGAAAGTTGTATAAAAGAGAAAGAGAAGAATAAAGGAAAAAGAAAAAGAAAAATAATCTTCATTGAAAGCAACTCTAGGAAACAAACACTCCAAGAAAAAATAGGTGTAGCAAGATTTTGTTCTAGTTTAGCACGGTTTCAAACCACTGGTAAAGTGTATCACGATAGTTTATTAAAGTGCACTGATATTGCCATCCTTAAACCATTTTGTGGTGGTTTTTTTGTCCGCTGGAACAATTCCTGCAAAAATCAAATTTGCGCAGTTTCAATTGCCGTGAACACCCAATGACCTGTCTAATGTCGACTAATTATCGGTGGTTTGGAACCACCGCAAATTTAACTTTGATTTTTTGACACTTTTAAACCACCGCTAATCTTCTCTTTTTTTCAAAAAGAAAAATTTTTTTTTCTTGTAGCATGGTAGTTAAAGAATTTAGTTGGCTTCCTGACTAAGCTAGTCATCAACAATCATATTTAACCAAAATTCTAAAACCTTCAAAACAAAGGGCACATGTGTTGAACTATTATTTATTCAACATAATCTTCAAGTATTTATACAGCTGTAGCACATAAGCATAAAAAAAAATCTATAACAAAATCATCCCTATGTAACTTACATATTCTATTCCATATTTAGGAAAAGAGTCCTTTCGCTTCTTCTTTACATTCCCGGAAGTAATAGGACTCATCTTTTTCTTCTCACCTTCCCCAACTGCTTTGTCATCAGCCATCCCTCTTCTATTTCCTGGAAAAACAAGTGCCATCAATAACATAATAGATCAACAATCACACTCACAAAAAAATTGCCCTAATTCAATTCAACTAGGGTATTCACTATTACACACACACACACACACACACACACACACACACATACACAAGCTAAATTGCTGCAAGTGAACAAATTTCTATAGGATCAGATGAAAAATTCAAATAATCATTTTGTCAAGTAAAAATAACTTGTGAGAACTTGTTGTCGTCGCAAACTAACTAGCCAAGTAGTCCAGAACTTGCCAAAGTCCAATTTGTCTCAATTCTGTGCAATTTTTCCAGTAAAATATGGCCTAGTTCCATGCTTTAACTTTCCACTCTTGCAACTTCTTGTCAATGTCATTTTCATGGCTCGATACATAAGGTTGCAACACAACATCATACACATATCCTATACCCTCCATTAAGTAGCATTTATATTATGTTATTGGAGATCAAGCGTGACCTTCAAATTCCTTGATCCTTAGTAAATAAAAAGAATTTTAAAAAAAAGTGTAATTAAAAAAGAGTATGCCAAATGAAACAAAAAGGCATTCCTGTAACATCCTCCTAAGTACAACATCATCCTTAAGTCATGACATTATACTTAGGAGTTGTTACTTATAAATTAACGAATCTTTCTTAATTATCTATAGCAAGATTGATCAAATTGAGTAGTAACTAGTTTGTGGTTCTATTAAAATATATAACAAAGAAACAAAACATTTATTGAATACCAAGTCAAGTATAAAAGGAAGCTCTTCCATGAGCTTTGATTCACATCTGTTATCTCTTATATTCACAGACATACACATATAACTAAGAACAAAAGATACAAGTCTTAGCCACTAGCTCCTGCACTTCCAATTCTTGCGTGTAGCAGCCTCACTGTTTCCTGGATCAACCTGGAGGCGACACGAGAATACACAAATAGGGGTGAGAATTCTAAAATTCTCAGTAGGGCATTTTCCCCAAACACGTAGTTATAAATGTCATTGTCATCGTCAAGCCACTTTAGTTTATTTAAGAAAATGTGATCATGCCACACCTATTAAAGATTCATTTTAGAGTTTAAAACCATCCTTCTGAAATGGGTTTTTTTTTATTATTCAATCACTTAATATACACATGTCATACTACTCAACATCATAGTAATTCATTCTCAGCTTTACATGCCCTCAATATGTCAAAGGGATCTCATACATATTATATAAAGCATATATTGTTAAATTACAACTTAAACATATTGGCCTCAATATCTATGCTAAAATTTTTCACTTAGCACATAAGATAAATGACTACTTAGGACAGTTGCTACTTCAACTTATCTTGGCCCTTGACTTTTATGGCTTTGACCATTTTAGGGTGATAGACTACTTTTCAGGATTGAGCTTATTCCTATACATGATCATTGGATTTACTTTCTCCAATTCTTACACAGACTTATTCCTAGTTGAGTTTACTTTCCCTAATAGACTGGATTTACTTTCTCCAACCCAAGAAATGTAATCTTATGTTTTCTTGGTAGTCAGGTTTACTTTCCTCGACAACTGGATTTACTTTTCAAGCCCAAAAAACATAATCTTATACTTTTCTTTCACATATACACAATTGTAAGAAGTATTCCTATCTATATGTGCATAACATCATCAATAAGTTCACATGCTCAATTATTCATATTTAAGTACTCATGTCATTCTAGTACAAAATGCCATTATATCATCAATTCAAGGCTTTGGTTCATTTCAGCACAATGGCAGATTTTACACTTATCTAGCAAAAAATAGATCACATATCAAACAACCAATTCCAAGGCTACAAAAATTATCCAAGACACTTAAATGCATCCCCAAGGTCCTCTAAACATTTCAGCAAGAATCATTCTCTAACTATGTTAACAAAATTAGACAAATTCAGGTCAGAATTTCTCAATTCCAACAGCCAGAAGTCTCAATTTTTCTACCCTATCAAATGATCATATAAAATCACACAAAAATTCAGGGTTGGATTTCAAGATGTTCTAAACACCCTCTAAAATTTTCAGCTTAAAATTAGATAATTTAATATAGTAATAAAATTAGACAAATTTATAGCTTCAAATTTGGTTGTGGCAGAAACCTTAACTGTTTTGGTTTCTGCTTTTTGGAAAATAGTAAAATTTATTTTGATGACCCAAGAAAAATACTGAAAACACCTTAACATATTAGTTTCATCATATAAAATTTTCAGCTCATGAATCCATCTACAAACATTTTAGAAAAATCATGAACCATAGCATGTCTATACAAATATGAGAATTTCAGCAACATGATTAAAAAATTTTCTTGCCAAAATGAGTTTTCTAATATCATCCAAACACTCTACTAAATTAGACACATCAGTATCTATATATTATCAACCAATAAAACCAAAAATATCAAATTAAATCAATGACCACAATATAAAAATGGATTTGAAGCAAAAGAGATTCAAAAACCCTACTCTTTGGAGCTTTATAGATCTTGGCTCAGAAGGATGTTCTAAGAATGATTTTTCTCACTTCAAGGTGTAACACCCTAAAAATTATTTAAAAATTAATTTGAGCTTTATTAGTCATAATTTCAAAAATCTGACATTTTAGCAAAGATGAGGGTGGCCCAATGGATGTGTTTAAAACAAAAAAATTTTGAGCCGAGATCAATAGTAACCTTGGCCCCATGAGCAGTAGAAATAGTCGAAACCCTAGATCCAGGACTAGGAAATGCCCGACACAGAAAAAAGAGGGTTAAGGTTAGAAATGATAAGGAATGAGAAGTTATACCTAGAATTAATTTTCGGGTAATGTTTGACTACCTGAATACGGTTTTACTCGCTCGGTAGAGTTTTGATGTGTGATTTTTAACACGTATAAGTTACTTGATGGCCAAGTAACCTTTACCAACCACTTTATGCTAAGTCGATGGCAAGGATTGAAACTTGAAAAGTAAGTTTCAATCATGGCTTTTCATTTATTATATTTCCTGAGAAATCAATATCTCATCCATTTGATGGAATTTCGATATACGATTTTAACATCGAAAAAGCTACTTGCTCCCCAAGCAAAAGTGAGCCACTTATCTTGAGCCAAGTGGATGGCTAAGATTCATTCTTTGACTATCTGATCAAATTATAGCCATTCATATAATTTCTTTTCCCAAAAAGAAAGAAAATTACACTTTACCTACATAATTACTACACCTATATCAAGATAAACATAAAACCACAAACCTTATCACTCCATCATCATCAATTTTGTCCAGACCTCTTCAAGAACAATTCCTCCATTGTTCTTCCTCTGAAACCTCCATTAACAAGCTTCAATCTTAAAAAACCCTAGCTCAAAATCACTAAAACACCAAGATCCTTTCATAAAACTTGTTCTACTCCTCATAATCTATTAATCTAACCGATTAAAATCTCAAATCTCCATCAATCCTCACCTTGATACCTTACTTCCTCACTAATTTCATAAGGGTTTGGGTGTGATTTGGGAGCTTTGAGGTGGAAGGGATCAATCTTGGAGCAACTTGGAGCCAAGAATCCTTTAAGCACCAAAAGTAGGGCATTTTAAACCTCTTTTACTTCAAATTTATTTTTCTGATTTACTTACTGATTTGGCTGAATACTTTTAGTTGTTTTGGTTGATGATATATGGATATTGATGTATGAATTTTGGTGGAGTGTTTGGATGATGTTGGAAAACCCATTTTGGCAAAACAAACTTTGAAGCATGTGCTGGAATTCTCGGATTTGTCCTGGCAGGCTGTGAATCACGAATTTTTTGATATATTTGTAGATATTTTCATGAGCTATAAAAAATATATGTTGAAGGTAACATCCTAAGGCAACTTTGAGAATTTTTATGGAGCATGATAAAGACTCTAACTGCCTGAAAAAAAATCATGAACCAAGACTATATATGTGCTATGTGAATTTCTAGTTTTGAAGCTCGAATTTTGCTAATTTTTTTAACATAGCAAATGAATGATTTTTCCTTTGAAATAAATGTTGAGAACATCTTGAAGTTTAACCGTGATTTTTATTTTTAATTTATTCAATCATTTGCTAGGGTTAAAAATTATGAATTTTGGGTTCTAAGCTGAGGTTAAGTGGTTTTTGAGCACCGAATTTGTCCAATTTTGTTCATATAGTTCGAGAGCTCTTTTTACTCTGAAATTTTTATGGAGCCTTGTGGACACATTGGAGTGTCTTAGATAATTTTTATAGCCTCCGAAATAATTTTTTGATGAGCAAATAAATTTGTGCTACAATGGTGTGAAATCTACCCATTGTGCTGAAAATGAAACAAATGCTTTGAATTGATGAAAGAATGACATTTTTGGTTCTGGTATGACATGAATACTTGATGTTAAATATTTGGCCATGTGACTTGTGACTTATAAATGCATGCTAGAGGAAGTAAAGAGTGGTGTATGAGGCATGATTGAAATTGTATTGTGAATGAATGCTAACCTGTCCTCTATGCATGCATTTGGAAAAAGAAAAGAGAACATATAAATTTCAATCATGCATGTTCTAACATATAGATAAAATAGAAACAAGACTTAGGTTGAGTGAAGGGAAGGAAAAAAGAGGAACTTCCTAAATATATTTTGAGTCGGTAGACGTATCGGCTAAAAATATATCTTTGTGTGATTCGAAAATGGAAAAAAATGAAGTCTAATGATCACGTATAGGAATGAGCTATCCTGATAGCAGTCTATTTCTCTTGTGTGGTGTGATCCACTATAAATACCATTTGGTATAAACTATCTATTGTGGAGTTGTCTACAACAAATATCCGTTGGGTATCACTTAAGTCTTTCCTATGTCGATAAAAAGAAAAATGCACTGATTTGACTTCTATGGCCATAAGTGAACACAGGTCACTTTGAAATAATTTCATTGTGGTTATCCTAGGCATACTCATGTTATTTTGAATTGTCTACCTTGTGTGATTTAGTATTTTTTGGAACATTTTGAGATATATGCTTTAAGTGATTGAATGCTAAAAGAAACCAACTTCGGAAGAATGATTTTTGAACTTTAAAATGAACCTTTGATATATGTTGCATGCTCACATTTTCTTAATAAACCAAAGTGGCTTGGGCGATGACGATGACATATGATTGTGTAACTAGGGAGTTGCTCCTGAGAATAGTATAATTCTCACCCCTATGTGTTTGTGTTTCGTGTCGTCTCCAGGTTAAGCTAGAGAACTGCGAGGCTATTACACAAAGGAATCGAATTGTAGTAGTTTAGTAGTTAGTGTTTTATTAGGTTGTACTAAGTGGTATGTATATGTTTGTAAACCTAATAGAGAACATATATGTATTAAAGCTCATAGAAAAGCTTCCTTTTGTACTTAACTATGTATCCAATAAATGCTGTGTTTCCTTGTTATATATTTTAATAGAATTACGCTTAGTTAGTTATTACATGAATAAATCGAACTTGTTATAGATATGTAAGAAAGGTCCACTAAGTTATAAGTAACAACTCTTGAGTTCGATATCATGGCTTAAGACTAATGTTGTACTTGGGAGGATATTACACAAGGCCTCCTAAACAACACCTATACCTTCCTTCAATAGTAAAGGATGATATCTCAAAGTGAGGAAATGTGAAAAATTGGAATTTCAATCAGTTAGTTTTGTAGGTGGTGATGAGTAGTTAAAGTTTTATGAAAAGATCTTGAAGTTTTATCAAGTTTAGGCTAGGGTTTAGGAAGCTTGAAACATGGTTATGGTGGTTTGAGAGAAAGGAAATGGAGACTGAAACTTAAGGAGGGTTTGCCGAAATGTTTGGGTGGTGGGTGATAAGGTTTGGTGTTTCATATATATCTTAGGTTAGATATATTAATGATGTAGTCAAAGTGTACTTCTTTCTAATAATAAAAAGGAAATGAATTGCTAGGATTTAATCTTGTAAATCAAAATTAAATCTTAGCTTTACACTTAGCCCAAAAGGATAAACATTATCCTTTTATAAAGATTAAACTATCTTTCGGTATTAGAAATCGCATATGAAATTTTACCGAACGAGTAAACCATCATACCTGGGTAAATAGATGTTATCCGAAATTAATTTCCAAGTATAAAATCTTTATTCCTAATCATTTCTAACCTTCACCCTACCTTTTCTTAGTCCCAGGCATCTCCTAGTCCTGGTCCTAGGTTTAGACTGTCTTGATGGGCGCGATCCACAAATCACTATTCATATTTTTTTGTATATCCATTGGGCCGTCCTCATCATTGTTAAAACTATTAGATTTTTTAAATTTACACTAATAAAGTTCAAATTAATTTTTAAATAATTTTCGGGTGTTACAATTCCACTTATTTTTTTTCTATTATGTTCATACCTTAGCCTTGGGATACCATAAGTAGATGAAGGGGCATGCTTCATCTCTCCGTACAATGGCAGCCTTCACAAGAGTTCAATGTTAATTTATTGAATACATCTAAGTCAAAATTCAACAGTATACAAACAACTAAAAAGTGAAAAATTCACCATCCAATAGCTATGTCCGCAAACTTTTCTAGTCCTGTGAACATTGCCACAATCACCCAGCAATGATATTTTCACATTAATATATCATAAGTCAACATGAATATTGCAAAGGATCACACTCTATAGAAAAGATATCTTCCCCCTTAGTTCATCTTAACACTTTTTGGCAAGGGATCACACTCTATTGAATAAAAATCATGTTACTACATGGACTGCTTGCCATCTTTTGCAATTTACAATCACTAGGTAGCATGGATTTACATATGTAAAAACTAGTGAGAAATAATAGCTTAAAATTTAAAGTGCTGGAAGATAATAAAGGATTATAGTGACATCATAGAACTAAGTTGAGGAAAGATGATTCTCCAATTTACCCTGCTTATCTCTCAAAAGTGTCTTGTGATGACTTCTCCTTACCTACAAATCATAAAACCATAATTACATTCCCCCTCTTCCTAATCCCACAATCACAAGAGGTTGTGTGTCAATCTTTTTAGTGATCCTTGAAAGATTTGGGTACACTACTCCATCATCAACAAAATGAAATATACCATTCAATACAAAGTTCTGTCTTACACCTCCATCCTAAGAATCAAGAGAATCAATTGTCTTGATCTCAATCATAGTCAAATTCATTGAGGTGACAATTTAGTGAGTTTGGTACATAAGACAAATATGGATAAGGACACCATTGTATCCTTTGTAACTTGTAACCATTGAGATCCATTTTTCTTAGTTATCATCTAGATGCCCAATAAAGGTTTGGAGAAATGAAAGCACACCAATGACTACCAATTGTATCTGAAAGAAAAATACTAAGCTGTGAGAGCATAATTTGATTTAAGTATCTAGTAAAAAGTTGATAGATTCAGTACAAGAAATTTCTATTTGTGGGTATCAATACCAGCCACTATAGCAAGTAATAAACCAACATAAAATTAATAAAATCTACCTATCATGTTCTGAGTATGGCCATTGCAAAAAAGGATTTTGGCAAGATAGTTGCCAACAATGACCAAAGAAAGGACTACAATTTTGCATATTGCATATCTCTAGTATTGAACTACAACGAATTAATAAAATCAATAATTATTAACAAGATAGTTGAACTACAATTATTACAATATTGCATATCTCCAATATCGAACCACAACCAATTAATAAATTGAGGAAAAATTGTAGGAAGGGAGTGGAGGAATCAAAATAGTGAAATTAAGGTTTGACCTCAAAATCACCTCCACAACAACATCGTCACTACAAATCAAAATTCTGAACGAGATTGATCAATCAGATGTAATAAGATGAATTATTAGATTCGATTCTGGAGCTTCATGGCGTAGTAGCGACAATAGGCTTCTAACAACAAGCGCGGTGTAGTTTTGAGATGATGGTGTATGGGCTAAAGAGCGGTAGTACGATGAATAGAGTAGAATGAAGTCGCGGAGATCCACGGTAGAGCCAGCGGAGGTATGATGAGAAAGGGAGATGGTACTTGAACTTACATCACGAAAGCTAAACATTTGGCTGTGGAAGTTGCTAAAGAGGAAGCGGCAGGAGGCTGACTAGCGTGTAGACGGCAATGAAGAAGGAGACAGAAGTTAAGAGTCGGAGAATAAGGGGAATTGAGAGCACTATAGCAACTAAGATATTAGGGGCTTATTGAAAAGTGGTTTTGTTCTTAAATTTTTTAAAACTATTTTAAAAAATAAGTTTAAGTTCATTTTTAAAAAGTAAAAAAATGAAAAAACTTATTTGACAATTTAACTTTAAAAACAGTTTTATAATGGTGAAGAACAGTAACACAACTTATTTACAAGTATGCCACATGTAACGCCATAACTTTTCCTGTCATTTAGAAATTAGAATTACCCTAGGTAATTCTTATATAAATTAGAGACCGAACAATCCTCAATAAAGGAATATAACATTAGAAAAGAGGTTATGAGCGATTCCTGCAAGAGTCGCAAGCCTTGAATTTCTATACGTGTAAAATGACCAAAATGCCCTGATATTATTTTACTCAGAAAATGAGGATCGTGGGCCGACCATCCTCAAGGGGATGTTTGAGGATAATAGGGATTGTTTGTGTTATGTGTGTTAATAGAGGAGAAGAATCTCAATTTTGAGTTTCGACGCGCGAAATGACCAAAACACCCTGCCGTTTTAACTCCGATTTGCGACTAGCCCGAACCTCACTAAAATGTTTTAAAAGGTGTTTTTAAGCTATGATTGGCCATTGGTTAAGTTCGGATGGCCCGGACAATTTTTGAGTGAAGTTACGATTTTGCCCCTCTTTGTAGTTTTGCAAATTTTGAGATTTTTGATTCGTCTAGCAAAACATAAGCAATATTAGGCTCAAATTAAAGCTTATTAAATTCTAATTCTTAATCTAGAGTCAAAATTATTTATTTAAATTGATTAGAACCTAAAATTGCTTAGAAACACCCAAATTGCTTACTAATTCACCTAAGCCCTTAATTGCAAATTCTCTAAAATTGCAAAGATACTTACCTACACCTAAATAATACATGGAACACACAAATTTCTCTTCCATGGGCTGCAAATGGCCAAAATAATACAGCCATAATACACCAGAAAATTGCACTAAAACATAATACCAAAAATTACCATAAAACAAGGAACTTTGAAACATGATTCCATGTTTTAAGCCACCAAACAAGATGACTTTTCCTTCCTTGTTTCCTCCTAAAATTTAGTCAGATTTTCCTCCTCCTCTTGTCCATACATGAGCTTGAATTCTTCTATAAATAGGCATGCTTAGAAGTCATTAGAGGCTTGCTCAAAAATTTCACAACTTCAAGTTTTTCCTAAGTTCAAAAACTTTCTTTCTTTCTTCCCCTTGGCCGAAATTCTTTCTTCAACCTTTCAAGGATATTTTGTTTCATTTCACTTCAAGAAACCAAGTTCTCTTCCTTTCCTTCAAACAAAATTAGGTAGGGTGTTGTTTCTAAGTTCATTTTATGCTATGACAAGTTATGTTTCTAGCTCAAAAATGTTGAATCAATGAACATTTTCTATGGCTTTTTCAATTCAATTTTCTTCCTTCTTTCTTTTGAGTAATTCGGCCTTATGGCTTAGATTATGATGAGACCATGGTTTGATGATGAGGTTCTTGAGTGTTGGTTGCAAAGCCTTCACAAGTTAGACCTCTAAAACTTGAAGGTATCACTAGTTTTTAAAGCTTTATAATTTCAGTTTTTCTTTCCTTATTTTTTCTTCCATGGTTTCGGCCAAATGGCCTAAGAAGGAATGAAATGATGGCTTGATGATGAGGACCTTGAGTATGGGTTGTAAATCCATCACAAGTTAGGCCTTTAAAGCTTGAAAATTCCACTTGATGCCTAAGAAGGAATGATGTTTTTATGATGAAAAAAATAAAGATCTTGAGTTTAGAACTTGAAAGATATATTTTTCACTTTGTCTTGCTAAGATATATATTGGGTTGAATTTATATTTCTCTAAAGTCTTGAAAGAGCTCTAGTAAAGAAATAAAAGGAACTTGCATCCATGTCTAAGTTGATGCCTTGCATAACCATGTTTGCTTTTAATGTCATCACTAAATTCTCAAGAATAAATAAATGAACTTACATATCTCATGTTTAAATTTTCAAGCTTGCATTTCATGTTTATGTTTCAAGTTGTCACTTAATCTTCAAAGATAATAAAGAGGATGCATCTCATATTTATTTTATGCTCTCACTTTATTTTATAATGACTAAAAGAATGAATGCATGACATGTTTATTATTATGTTATCACCTAAGAATTTTAGAGCTCAAAGACTTGCCCAAGTATCACAAGCAAAGTTGGAAAATGGTAGTATCCTAAGGATGCATATTTCCTTAAGATTATTAGAGTCAAAGAATTTATTCTTTAAGAAGTCTTGAGTTGGAGCTTAATAAGAATTCTTTTCTCCTTCACCGGTCCAGTGCGGACTCCGCCACTCTTGTTTCTTATTTTTCTTTTATTAAGATTCTCTTCTCCCTCTCCTGGTCCAGTGGATCACCGCTCCAGTTTCTTGCATCATGTTTACAATTCCAAGTTATCACCTTATAAAGATAAGATTAAAATGAGGTTGCATAGCATGTTTATGATTCTAGTATCACCTAAATCTTTAAAAGCTCAAGACTTGCTCCTTTTATCTTAAGTGAGAATTTTAATCATGAACATTCTTTTAATGTATAAATTGACCTCATGATTAAGGTAGGCCTAAAGTGATTTTTAAATAGCTACTGAGTTGGTTCTATAATTTCTTTCAAGATTACCAAAAAGAATTAGTTTCTAAAAGAGTTTTAAGGCTTGAAATGATATTACGGGAAACTAATATCTTGCATGTACTTAAAATGAGATATTAAGCAATTATGTGAGGTTCATGATTCAGCCACTGATCTGAGTTAGTATTACTATGATTTGATATGTTTGAAGTTGTGATAATTATGTTTATTGATAAGGAATAATTCTATGCATGTTAGAAGTGAAATTAGCTACATAAAGCAAGTAAAGCTTTAAATATGATTTACTGCCTATGCTGCCTCATATAGTTTAATAATGTTCTTAAGGCTTATGATTAATGGTAATGATGGTAATTAATCCCTTAGATGCATAATTAATTAGTTTGATAATTGAGGTTACCCGATTCTAGAGTTTCGGTTATTTAAGACAGCTTTTCGGTAAGGATTTATGATGATGCTTATTAAGTATTTGATTTCATTGAATGATTTCATGGCTTGCATGTTATAGTTGCTGTTGCAAACAATGAGAATGCTTATGCATGAAATAATGAAATATTCTTTGTTATTTAAAAATTTACCCTTGTTGCTGGAAGAAAGTATATTACTATAAAAGTGTAATTTGGAAAGGTTCTGGCTAGGAAAGACTTGGTATTTAAGCGTGTCCATTTGTGACCCACCTCTCTTTCTTGGGAATCTCCAGGTGCATGAACAGTAGGTATATATTATTCAGAATAAGACTATAAATGAGAAAATGTTATAATGATTATGAATTGAGAATTGGATTATGATATAACATGCAAAGACTTAATGGTGACTTAAACATATAAGAAAATGATCCTTTGGACCCATCAGACTATAGGTGGTGAAAAGGTGATTCTTGCCCCT
This sequence comes from Dalbergia oliveri, assembly GCA_030441495.1. Classification (NCBI taxonomy): domain Eukaryota; kingdom Viridiplantae; phylum Streptophyta; class Magnoliopsida; order Fabales; family Fabaceae; genus Dalbergia; species Dalbergia oliveri. The sequence goes on along the minus strand of JAMLFY010000004.1, from coordinate 42,754,513 downwards.
AGCCCGTTCTCTCAAAAGGGTAGAGTCGGGATTTTAGCTTATCAAAAAAGGATAAGTATATGCTAGTGACGACTAGTAAGGTATGAGCTCATAACCTAGATTACTCCCAAAAGGGTGAAGTATAGGGTGGCCCAGGAAAATGATGATGAAAGTAACTTTAAGTCACCTAAGAAACTAAGCAAATGCATTATGTGAATATGATGTTCTGCTATGCATAGTATTATGAAATGATGATAAGGAATATGATGTGGTTTTATGCATAATTATGTTATTATATATGAAAGGAAAAGTTCATTATAAACATGACATGCTAAGTTTATGATGCATTATAAGACGCATGAATAAAACGACGAACCTTGATAAAGTATATTTTTGAACTTAATAAATCAATCTTAGCATGCTCACTATTTCATAATGAAACTTGAGGTTCCTGGGGACGATGATGATGACACAATGCATCATGAGGTGAGTACCCTACTGAGATTCTTTTTATAAGTTTCTCACTCCCTCTATTTTTCTTTCCATCTCGTCTTCAGAAACAAAAGGAAGTGTTCGTGAATCACATTGAGGCTTTCACCTGGTAGCTGAACTTGATCCTCTAGTTTCACTCGTATATTTCAGATATCTATCCCTATCCTTGGAGTGTTATTACTAGGTGCCATTAATGGATGTCCTTCCATCCATATATTATTTATGTTTTGTTAGATTGCCTACACCTAGTCTTATTCTGTTGGTAGGCAAACTATCTATGTGTTATGTAATTATGGATGTTATATGATGGAGCCAATATGATGTGTTTTTCATGCTATATTTGCACATTATTCGCTTTATTTCGATTATTGTTCACGTTATGTGCGGCTCACGTTTTCAATTATGTTTTTTTTTTAAAAAATGACTCGTAATTTCACTAAGTATTTTCAAAGTATGATGAAAGAACTGAAGCAAAGAGTAAAGTCTAGTAATTAATCAGATACAACCTAGGTGTATTTGGTTAATTATTAGGGTGTTACACCACAGTGTTTTCCATCTAGTTTAAAACAAGAAACTGAAAAACATGTTGAATTTATTTTTGATTTTCAGTTTTTAAAACTCAATTAGTGTTTTTTAATTTTTAAAGCTAACTTTTGCAAAACAAGTTCCCAAACAACTTTTATTTTTTTTTCTTTTAAACTCAAAACTCTTTGCAAAGCGTTATCAAACACACCCTAGGTTTTCTTTTAAGTTCGAATAAAAAGGTGTTTTTTATTTTTAAATTATCGACAGTTTCACATAGTTAAAACTCCAGGAATTACTAATCGCCACAAAATAGTATGATTTGCAAGCCATTGGTGTGACCAAAAAGTCGAAATATAGCGGTAGTTCACAAACCGCCACTAAGCTGCATTTTTCTAGTAGTGAGATAACATGAAAATCTGAGAAGACAAAATCTTTAAAGTGCCACTCAACTGAAAGAAGAAGCAAGCAGAAATAAGAAAGAAGTAGAAGCTAAAGTCCTCTATGCCTTCCAACCTTCCAAAAATTGAAGATGGGTCTTCAAAACGTGAGAAAGCAAAAGGAAGGCCTGACACCCATTAGAAGCAGGACATAGAGCACAAGTTCAAAATTTGCCAAAGAGTGTGTTAAGGGCTACTATAATCTTAAAGGAGATAGAAGAAGCTTAGAAGGCTAGCTATGTTGCCAAAGACAAGGAATACTCTAAGGAAGAAGAGGATGAAGAGGAAATAAAAGATCTTCAAGGAGAACAAGATTCTCCAAGAGAAGAGAAGGTTGGAGGGGCTAAGAAAGTAGAAAGGGCTAAGAGGATCTAGAGCTCATCTAGGAGAAGAATAAGGGCTCAAGTGCATGAACCTTTTTGTGGTGATTGAAGATCAATCCAACATGCTAATAACTTACCAGTTTGGGTACACCTCTTCCTATTTCTACTACACCTCCAGAAGTTAAGTACCCTCATAAACTAGCTCTACAACAGAGTCCACAAATGCTCCAAAAATTGCTTTTGCTGTATTGAACAAGGCCATTGAGGAATCAATGGAGCTTGAGAGAGGCTTAACGCCAAATTTTTACTATCGTTAGAAATTACCGAATTACCTAGGTAATTCTTATATAAAATTTGAGACCAAACAATCCTCAATAAAGGAATATAACATTAGAAGAAAGGTTAGGAGCAATTCGTGCAAGAGTTGCAAACCCGATTTTCTGTACGTGTAAAATGACCAAAATGCCCTGAGGTTATTTTACTAGAAAATGAGGATCGTGGGCCCCACCCGTCCTCAAGGGGATGTTTTGATGATAATAAGGGATTGTTTGTGTTATGTGTGTTAATAGAGGAGAAGAATCCTAATTTTGAGCTCCGACGTGAAATGACCAAAACGCCCCCCGTTTTAACTCCGATTTGCATGCCAACTGAGCCCGAACCTCACTAAAATGTTTTAAAACATGTTTTTAAGCTATGATTAACCATTAGTTAAGCTCGGGTGGTCTGGGCAATTTTTAAGTAAAATTACCATTTTGTCCCTGTCTTTGTGAGTTTTGCAAATTTTGAGATTTTTGATTCGTATAGCGAAACCTAAGCAATATTAGGCTCAAATTAAAGGTTATTAAATTCTAATTATTAATCTAGAGTCAAAATTATTTATTTAGATTGATTAGAACTTAAAATTGCTTAAAAACACTCAAATTGCTTACTAATTCACCTAAGCCCTTAATTGTAAATTCTCTAATTTGCAAAGATACCTACCTACACCTACATAATACATGGAACACACAAATTTTATCCTCCTTGGGCTGTAATGCACGAAATTATATGGCCTAATATGCATCAGAAAATTTGTCAAACTTGCACAAAACTCAAGGTATGAAAACAAGGAATCATGAAACATGATTCCATGTTTTAAGCCACCAAACAAGATGATTTTTCTTCCTTGTTTCCTCCTCAAATTTGGTCAGACTTTCCTCCTTTTCTTGTCCATTCATGAGCTCCAAAATCTCTATAAATAGGCATGCTTAAGGAGTCTTAGAAGCCTTGCTCATAATTGCACAATTTCTAGTTTTTACAAAGCACAAAAGCTTTCTTTCCTCCTCCCTCTTGGCTGAAACTTCTTCTTCAATTTCTCAAAGAGATTTTCTTTCATTTCACTCCAAGAAACCAAGTTCTCTTCCTTTCCTTCAAATCAAATTAGGTAGGGAGTTGTCTTTAAGCTTATTTCTATGCTTTGCTAAGTGTTGTTCTTGGTTCAAAATGATGATTTCATGGACTTTCTCTAGCTTTTCCATTCGGTTTTCTTCTTTCTTTTCCTTTGAACATTTCGGCCATAAGGCCTATATGGGAATATGATGATAGCTTGATGATGAGGACCTTGAGTGTTGGTTGTAAATCCATCACAAGTTAGGCCTCTAAAGCTTGAAAATTCCACTTGATGCAAAACTTTAAAGAATGATGTTTTTATGATGTAAAAATAAAGATCTTGAGTTTAGAACTTGAAAGATGTATTTTTCACTTTGTCTTGCTAAGATATATTGGGTTGAATTTATATTTCTCTAAAGTCTTGGAGGAGCTCTAGTAAAGAAATAAAATGAACTTGCATCCATGTTTAAGTTTATGCCTTGCATAACCATGTTTACTTTCTATGTCATCACTAAATTCTCAAGAATGAATAAATGAACTTGCATTCTCATGTTTAAATTTCCAAGCTTGCATTTCATGTTTATGTTTCAAGTTGTCACTTAATCTTCAAAGATAATAAAGAGGATGCATCTCATATTTATTTTATGCTCTCACTTTATTTTATAATGGCTAAAAGAATCAATGCATGACATGTTTATTTTATGTCATCACCTAAAGATCCTAGAGCTCAAAGACTTGCCCAAGTATCACAAGCAAAGTTGGAACCATGGTAATAAGAACTCTAAAGCTCACTTTCAATTTCCTTAAGATTATTGGAGTCAAAGAATTCATTCTTTAAGAAGTCTTGAGTTTGGAGCTTAATAAGATGTAATAAGAATTCTCTTCTCTTTCAGGTCCATGCGGAGCTCCGTTTCTTAAGATTCTCTTCTCCTCCACTTGGTCTGGACTACCGCGCTCTAGTTTCTTGCATATCATGTTTATAATTCCAAGTTATCACCTTATAAAGACAAGATTAAAATGAGGTTGCATAGCATGTTTATGATTCTAGTTATCACCTAAATCTCTAAAGCTCAAGACTTGCTCCTTTTATCTTAAGTGAAAATTTTAATCATAAAGATTCTTTCAATGTATAAATCGGCCTCATGATTAAGGTAGGCCTAAAGTGATTTTAAATAAGTTACTGATTTAGTTCTAAAATTTCTTTCAAGAGTAACAAAAAGAATTAGTTTTTAAAAGAGTTTTAAGGCCTTGCAAAGATTTTACGGGATACTAGTATCTTACTTGTACTTAAAAATGTGATTTTAAGCAATTATGTGAGGTTCATGATTCAGCCACTAATCTGAGTTTAGTACTACTGTATGATGATGGTTTAATATGTTTGAAGTTGTGATAATTATGGTTTATTGCTAAAGGAATGATTCTATGCATGTTAGAGATAAAACTAGCTTCCTAGAAAACCGTAAAAGCAAGATTTCTAGAACTTTAGAGAATGAAATTTATGCATTCTGTCCAGAGCCTTTAGTGACCTTAAGAACCAGATTTTATTATGTTTAGATAAGGGAGAATGATTCATAATTGGTTTAGTAATTAATTTTAGCATCATAGGGAAAGCCGGTAACAAGAAAGGGTTAAAAATGCAACTTCTAGCACACGTAAAACCTTAAGAACAACTTACTGTCTATGCTGCCCCATATAGTCTAATAATGTTCTTAGGACTTATAATTGATGGTAATAAGTCCCTTAGATGCATAATTAATTAGTTCAATAATTAAGGTTGCCCGATTCTAGAGTTTCGGTTGTTTAAGAAGCTTTTCGATAAGGATTTATGATGATGCCTCTTTGATGTTTTAAATGATAAGTCTATGTAGTGATTTGATGCTTATTAAGTATTTGACATCATTGAATGATTTCCGGGCTTGCATGTTATAGTTGCTGTTGCAAACAATGAGAATGCTTATGCATGAAATAATGAAATATTCTTTGTTATTTAAAAATTTACCCTTGTTGTTGGAAGAAAGTATATTACTAAAAGTGTAATTTGGAAAGGTTCTGGCTAGGAAAGACTTGGTATTTAAGCGTGTCCATTTGTGACCCACCTCTCTTTCCTGGAATCTCCCAAATGCATGATTACAGTTGGTATATATATTATTCCAGAATAAGACTATAAACGAGAAAATGTTATGAATGATTATGAATTGAGAATTGTATTATGATATAACATGCAAAGACTTAATGGTGACTTAAATTTATGAGGAAATGATCCTTTGGACCCATCAGACTATAGGTGGTGAAAAGGTGATTCTTGCCCCCTAAACCGTTCTCTCAAAAGGGTAGAGTCGGGATTTTAACTTATCAAAAGGGATAAGTATATGCTAGTGACGACTAGTAAGGTATGAGCTCATAACCTAGATTACTCCCAAAAGGGTGGAGTATAGGGTGGCCCAGGAAAATGATGATGAAAGTAACTTTAAGTCACCTAAGAAACTAAGTAAATGCATTATGTGAATATGATGTTCTACTATGCATAGTATTTATGAGATGATGATGAGAAATATGATGTTCTGCTATAGTATTATGAAATGATGATGAGGAATATGATGTGATTTTATGCATAACTATGTTATTATATATGAAAGGAAAAGTTCATTATAAACATGACATGCTAAGTTTATGATGCATTATAAGACGCATGATTAAAACGACGAACCTCGGTAAAGTATATTTTCAAACTTAATAAATCAATCTTAGCATGCTCACTATTTCATAATAACCCCGAGGTTCCTGAGGACGATGATGATGACACGATGCATATGAGGTGAGTACCCTACTGAGATTCTTTTATAAGTTTCTCACTCCCTCTTCTTTTCTTTCCATCTCGTCTTCAGAAAGTGATGGTGATGTTCGTGATTCCCGTTGATGCTCTCACCTGGTAGATGTACTTGATCTGGTGAACCAGCTTATTATCCTTGAGGAACGTATCGCTAAACTTTGCGTGTGAGCTTGGATATCTATTCCTATCTCTGAAGTGTTATTAGTAGGTGCCATTAATGGATATTTTTCCATCCATATACTATTTATGTTTTGTTTGATTGCCTACATCTAGCTTAACTCTGTTGGTAGGCAAAATATCTATGTGTTATGTAATTATGGATGTTATATGATGGAGCCAATATGATGTGTTTTTCATAATATGCCCGTTGGTTTTCCGCTTTATCTCGATTATCGTTCACGCTACACGAGGCTCACGATTTCAATCATGTTTTAAAAAAAAATGGCTCGTAATTTCATTAAGTATTTTCAAAGTATGGTTAAATAACTGAAGCAAAGAGTAAAGTCTAGTAATTAATCAGATACGACCTAGGCGTATTAGGTTAATTATTAGTGTTACAGATGCTTGAATGGAGGCGTTGCCTACCTTTTCAAATTAGAAATTTATTTTAATGCTAAGTTGCACAAAAAATGTAGTAAAGGGCACAACTTAGGTTATTTGTCAAGGAGGCTTCAATACTTAGTTGGGAATTTGGGGGTTTTGAAAAATGAAATTATAGCAATTAAAATTAAAAGATAATAGCAACGGGATAATAGCAATAGCGAGAAAGGCACTAGTGTAAGGTATTCCTAGGATTGAAAATTAATTATCATTGAACAAATATTAAACCCATTGGTGGTTATTAGTAATAAATTACTAGCAATTATACTAGTGATTGATCGACCTCTAGAATTTGATAAATGTAAATAACTAATAAATGAGATCTCAATTTATTTAGAAATCATATTAATTTAGTGAACTAATTGTTATAGCCTAACCCCCAATTGGAAAGTTAATTCTAATGTTCTCCCTCAAACATAAACCAATAGATCTATCAATTTATGCCCAAAGGATTTCTCTAAATGATGATTGCCAATTTAGTTATCCCAATAAAAATTATAGCAATCACCACAATAATTATAGGAATAGAAAGTCAGAACATTAAGAAAACCAATATATTTAATATTAAAAGAGGTCTCAAACATCATCCCAATCCATCAGGAAACCCTAACACTAGTAAAAAAATCTACTCTCCATCTCTAGAGGATTATAACAATGAAGATAAAAGAGAACTTGAAAATAATAGCAATAATCCTTACAATCTTCAAGATAAAACACCTTCACCAATGGAACCCTTAGAGAGAGAAGAGATAAGAGAACAGAAGAGAGAGATGTAGAGAGAGAATAATAGCAACTAAAGTCACAACCTAAAAGTGAGTCAAAAGCTAGGAAAAAGTCTGTAACAATCCTATATATAGTGCTCTCTAAAAATGGGCCAAAGTGAGACCCAAAAATAGATTAGTGAACTGCAATCGTTATCGCACCACCTGCAATGCTCAAGGAGCACTCCAGCGCTAACAGAATGCTGAGTCCCAAAATTTGATGGTTGTTGCTCTCCAGAGTGCTACAGCACTAAATGAGCGCTAGCACTCATCCGAGAGTGAACTTTCATGCTTTTTCTTCCTTTTTGCTCTAGGCTTCTTCTAGAGAGTTTCCAACCTTGCTTTTGACATTTTGCAATTGATCCAAAGTTCATGTGCTCAAAACCATACTCAAAGAGACAAGTTAAACGCAACATGGTGTAATTATAAATTATTTTGAAATAAGTGCAAATGGTAATAATTCTTTCAAAATTACACAATGAGGAATAAATTAAAATCCTAATTAATTACATTAATAATTTAGTAAAACTCATGTAAAAAGCTAAGGTTTGGCAACAAGATAAGTGGCATAAATGCTTCTTATCAAACTCCCCACACTTAAGCTTTCACATGTCCTCATGTGAAACTAAGATCAAACCAAGACATGGATGAGAAATAGTATACAAGGACTACACTAGACTCCTAAAACTAAAAGTGCATGGTGCATGAAAACAAATGATAGTACACCAATCCAATGAAACTAAAGGCGCAATAGTAAGCTTTCACACCAACAATTAAGGGAATTGCAACAAACAAGGCATGAGCAAGGACATAGCACACAAGGTAGAATCTACATATGATACATGAACCAAGTACAAAAATCCTCCTAAGGTTAGTGTTTGCCACTCATTCACTCAAGTATTTTGGGTTATGATGCACATTCAATAACCTCAAATGAAAATGTATTACCATAGGCTTGCCATGGGTCTCATTCTCTATTTTGTTATACACACATACATATCAAATCAAGAGGACTTACCTTTGGCTGTAATGGGGCTTAGGTGAAAGTGGGTCATTATATAGGCCAGTGAGCGAAACCTCTAGTCAAAGGAGAGCAAATGCATACACAAAGAGCACAAGTGCCTAAGGGTACACTTTGTTCAACTTAACACAATTACAAGCCTTTCTTTTGCAATGTGGCACACCTTCAACCCAAATTTTTCAGATTTTTTTTTTTTTATGTGCCACTTGCTGAATTTTGGGTACACATTGTTCTTCCTCCACACTTATATTAGGGTATGTCCTCATGCTCTCCCCCGCATTTATACTCAAGCACATATAAGAAAAGAACAAATGCTCTCTTAAGCCTAAAAGGTTAGGATATATTATGGTTTTTCACTTTTGGCTAAGAATTTGATAAAATAAAAGAATGGGCAATAAGGTTCAAAGGGGCTAAACAATGGTAACATGCAAAGGTTGGCTAAATAGGCAAGTGGCTAAAAATAAGAAAAAATGCCTCAATCATATTCAAGCATGCACATGAAAAACATATTTTCAAATAAGACCTTAAGCAAGTTCTAGGATACAAATCCAAAGAGGGAAGCACACATGAACAAATAAGCATGGCACATGATAGTCTAATCAAAGAGGCTCGAAATCTCAAGGTAAAAGTCCATGTACTTAATCCAAATATCACATCGAATCTACCAAGCATGCAATACAAAATAAAGTCAATGCCAAGCAAGTCAATAAAGTGTATGTGGTTGAGCCCATGCATGTGACCTTTAAGGTGCCAAAGGGATGGTGTAAAATACAAACAAAAATAGATATGATGCAAGACTGAAAACTAAAATGAAAATAAATAAAATGCAAAAAAAAGAGAAAGATAAAGAAAAACCTCATGGTGGGTTGTCTCCACCCAGCACTTTGCTTTAATGTCCCTAAGTTGGACGGTTAGGACCCTCATGGAAGGTGCGTAGCTTCAACCTAAAGATAAGCCAACCGAGCCCTTAGATCCATTATGGCCACATGGAAGAACATCAACAGATGCTCATCAATGGTGCATCGAACCATCTTGGAGTTCTCCAACTCAACTGCACTATCAGAGTGTACACGAGTGACCAAGAATGATCCCTTCCATCTAGACTTTGGCCTTCCAGCCATTAGTTTTGCTCGGGCTCATGGCAAGATCCACTGCCCTCATAGGGTTTCTTACCCAACATGGGCTGGTCATAGCACCTGACAAACCGATGACTGATGCATGGGTGGTGTACCTATATCTGAAAACTTGGGACATTCTAAAATAGTAGGTGCATCATATCCCATTGAAGAAGAAAAAGTGGAGAAATGGGGATCTGGATCCTTCAGAGCATATTTCCACAAGCATCATCAAATAAAGAATCAATGACATCAATGCCAAACACGGAGTGTTCCTTATTGGGATGTTTCATAGCATCAAATGAGTTAAATTGGACTTTCATGTCCCCACACTCTATGGATAATGTGCCAGCATAATCATCAATCATGGTTCTAGCAGTTTCAAAAAGGATTTACCGAAGATCAATGTATGTGGCTGGCATTGGTGTCATTCTCCATCTCAAGCACATAAAAATTAGTTGGGAATATTAAATCATTTGCCTAGACAAGAAAATCTTCCAATACTCCCTCTGGTCTCGTGATGCTGGAGTTAGCCAGCTGAATTTGCAACCCGGTTGGCTTGAGTCCTCCAAAGCATAAGGACTGGAGAGATTTAGACATAACATTAATGCCAGCTCCAAGGTCAGCCAGGGCCTTCGTGATGTATAGGTTCCTAATAGTGCAAGGGACAGTGAATGTGCCTGGATCCTGTACTTAGGTGGTAGATTGCCTGCCTTGATAATGGAGTAGGCATTTATCCTCATGGTCACCTTCTTTCTCCATTGCCCTTGATCTTCCTCTTATTGGTGCATAAATCTTTCAAGAATTTAGCATATTTGGGAATTTGCTTTATTGCATCCAACAGGGGTATGTTTACTTGCACTTTTCTAAAGGTTTCCCAAGTTTCAGAATCCAATTATGATGCAATAGATTTTTTGGGTTGGATCCTTTATGGGAGTGGCAGTGGAGGAGTGAATTTTGGAACTTCTTTGGGTTCTGGAGCGCTCCTGTGCTTTAAGCATTGCGCTCTCCAGAATCTCTCTGTTGCCCGTTCCTCCTCAGTGAGCACCAGTGTTGGTTTAGCATTGTAGAGCTCACCGAGGGTCTTCCATCTCCGAATCACTAGCAAAATCATCATTATGCTCGGCTGAGTGCTGTAACGCTATTTGAGAGCTGGTCAGAAACATCTGAGTTTAGTTTTCTTTTTTGATCTTCCTCTACAGCCCTAGCTACCTCTGGAATTTTTATTCCAAACCTCATGAGATTGCACAAATATTTCCCCTTGGATTAGGCATGCTTTAGGAAGGTAGCTGGGAGTTGGGGCCTCCTGGCTTTCATTATTCTTCATCTGAGTCACCTCTTTTCTTGGCTGGGCATTTTCTTTTCTAATTTCTTACATTTGCTCCATCATCATCTATATTATCCAGTCATAGTAGGGTTTGAAGATGGAGGTGCAGGAGGTCGGTTGCCTCCACTAAGATGCTAGATACTTTTACTGTGAAGGTTGGCCTTGTTAGTGAGAATTATTACCCTACTTTAAATTGGGGTGATTCATCTAGCTAGAATTATAAGTGTTCTCAAATGGAAGTGGCCTGCTGATTCTGAGGTGGACTCTGGAAGGGGTATGTTGCTAGTGGTTGAGTCATCTTGTTATGCTGGGCACATATCAGTGTGATGATCATTTGAAGTACATATGCAACAGACCCTAGGAACCACTGAGTTGCTGCGACTCACCATTAATTACTACATAAGGCCAGAAAGTTGCTGTAAAGTCTAGGTCAACAATGGATTTTCTGGCTGGCTCACTTCATGAAGGCTTCTAGTAGTTGTGGTTGCCCTGGAACCAAATTGCTGAAAATTGGCAGCCATATTCTCAATTAAAGCACGGGCCTCTGCCAAAGTTTTATCTAAAAGCATCCCTCCACTAGCAGCATCTATCATGTATCTATCAGTAGGTATCAACCCTTCATAAAAGTATTGAAGAAGGAGTTACTTCAGGTCTGATGATTGAGGCAGCTTGCACAAATGAGCTTGAAGCGTTCCCAATATTCATGAAGAGTCTTATCAGTCTGTCGAATTTTGGAGATCTCTTTTTGATAGAAGCCACTCTAGAAGTGGGAAAATACCTCTCCAGGAAAAGCCTCTCATCCCCATCTAGGTATTTACAATCCCATCTGGCAAATTAAAGAGCCAATTTTCTACAGCACCTTTAAGGAGAATGGGAATGCTCTCAGCTTAACATCATCCAACTCCACCCCATCGGGCCTCATGCCTGAACACACCATATGAAGCTTCTTCAAGTGCTGGTGGGTCTTCTCTAGACAACCCATGTAACTTGGGCAGAGCATGAATCATATACCCCTTAAGCTCAAAATCATTGTTAAGCCTAGGGTAAGTAATGGCCAAGGGCTGCTGGGTAAAGTCAGGAACAGTGAGCTCCCTAAGTGTTCTATTCCAATCTCCCATATTACCTGTATTTCCTCAAACACTAAACAGAGATCAGAATGCTTAGATGGTTCCGCTTGTTGATGTTTTTCCTGTTTGATTTTTCTCAAAGTTTTCTCAATTTCAGAATCAAGAGGTATCAAATTTTCAACAAACAGGGAACGTCTCATACAAGGGAACAAAATTTTTTTTTTCATTTTTTGGCAGAAAAATAAAAACAGTAATTAAATAAATAAAAATAAAATAAAATAAATTGTAATAAAAAATAATAATAAACAACTAAGTTTTAATACTTCCCCAACGGTGCCAAAATTTGAATAGAGGCTATCGCCTACCTCCTCAAATTAGAAATTTAATTTAATGCTAAGTTGCATAAAAAAATATAGTAAAGGGCACAACTTAGGTTGTCTATTAAGGAGGCTTCAATACTTAGTTGGGAATTTGGGGTTTTGAAGAATGAAATTATAGCAATTAAAATTAAAAGACAATAGTAATGAGATAATAGCAATAGTGAGAAAGGCACTAGTGCAAGGTGTTCCTAGAATTGGAAATTAATTATCATTGACCAAATATTAAACCCATTGGTGGATGGCTATTAGTAATAAATTACTGATAATTCTACTAGTGATAGATCGACCTCTAGAATTTGATCAATGCAAATAACTAATAAATAAGATCTCAATTTATTTAGAAATCACATTAATTTAATGAACCAATTGCTATAACCTAACCGCCAATTGGAAAGTTAATTCTAATATTCTCCCTCAAACATAAACCAATAGATCTATCAATTTATGCCCAAAGGGTTTCCTTAAATGACGATCGCTAATTTAGTTATCCCAATAAAGATTATAGCAATCACCATAATAATTATAGGAATAGAAAGTGTAGAACATTAAGAAAACCAATGCATTTAATATCAAAAGAGGTCTCAAACATCATCCCAATCCATCGGAAACCCTTACACTAGTAAAGAAATCTACTCCTTCATCTCTGGAGGATTACAACAATGAAGATAAAAGAAAACCTGAAAATAATAGCAATAATCCTTGCCATAATCTCCAAAACAAAACACTTTCACCAATGGAACCCTTAGAGAAAGAAGAGAGAAGAGAAAAGAAGACAGAGATGTAGAGAGAGAATTATAGTAACTAAAGTGGTAGCCTAAAAGTGAGTCAAAAGCTAGGGTAAAAGTCTATAAAAATCCTATATATACTGCTATCTAAAAATGGACCAAAGTGATGCCCAAAAACATATTAGTGAACTGCAATCCCGCTGTCACACCATCGCTATAATGCTCAGAATATTGAGTCCCAAAATTTGATGGTTGTTGCTCTGTCGATGCTCACCCGAGAGTGAAATTTCACATTTTTCTTCCTTTTTGCTCCTAGCTTCTTCTAAAAAGTTTCCAACCTTGCTTTTAACATTTTACAATTGATCCAAAGTTCTTATGCTCAAAATCATACTCAAAGAGACAAGTTAAATGCAACAAGGTGTAATTACAAATTATTCTGAAATAAGTGCAAAAGCCAATAATTCTTCTAAAATTACACAATGAGGAATAAATTAAAATCCTAATTAATTACATTAATAATTCAGTAAAACTCATGTAAAATGCTAAAGTTTGGCAACAAGATAAGTGGTATAAATGCTTCTTACCAATGCTCAAGTTGAGAAGGCCCCAAAAACCACCCCCAAAGGTGATGATGATAACTCTCTGACCCTGAAACAAATGCTGAAATCCATGTCTACGAACATAGAAGAGGAGTCACAACCTGATAAGAAGAGCTTTAAGGATCTGAAGATTTTTATGAGTGAGCTCTCTCATGCCCTGTAGCCCATAGTGGAAGAGCCTAAGGAGGAAGCTCTGTCAAAAGCAATAATCCTGAAGCACGTGCCTTATCCTTCTCCATTCATCAAAATAACTCCTTTGGAGGGAAATGATGATGCTTTAGAGACCAGTTCTCCTCACACTCCTGATGATTAGCCTATTCCCTCTCCTGATGATGTTCTTGTTGCAACGCTCTTGCGCCATCTACTTCACCTATGTTTACCTATCACTCCAAGCAACTATTGCTGCTCTGAGCTAGAAAAAGCTCCTAATTCATGTAAGTCTTGGGATCCTGTCCCTTTAGACATCCAGCCTGCCTCAAGGCTACCCCAACAACAATAACAATACACCTTCCAAGGTAACCTCAACCTAGATTCTCAAAGTGCAATTATTATTGCACAACCAGCTAAATATGGCTCCAGATTGGATAGAGTTAAAGCTTCCAAAGAGAGATTGGATCCCAATTGAGAAAACATGAGGAGTTGCTCCTACAACTTCTTCATGAGCTTAGAAGAGGAGACCAGTGATGGTGTGATCTCATGCGCAACCCTTTTGCGGGAGAGATAAAAAGAAGAAAATCTTTTGTGCTAAGAGTCAACGGGTCAAAGCTAAGTGGGAGCTTCAGAGAGAAGAACTTTATTTCATGTGCATACCATTTCACAAGCATATTATAATTCTGTTTTGTTTTTGTGACTTTTGGATTATTTCATTTTATTTTGTGTCTGTTGGAACAATTTTTATAATTCCAGTCTATGCTTTGATACAAGTTAATTCTCGTTCTGATACAATTATCATTTCCTTTGCTCTGATACAAGCTATATCATGCTCTGATACTTGTTCTGAAATATATGTATTTATTTACTCGGACATGTATATTATGCTGCTCTAATACTTATATTATGCACTTATATATGTTCACATGTTCTAAAACATATGTATGCCCTGAAATATATGGTTTAGAATCTATAAACTTGTGCACAAAAATGTGCAAGTATGCTCTGGCACATATGTATAGAATTTGGTTTTTATACTCTGTTACACAAGTGCATAATCTGCCATATACATTTCAAAAACTCCTGCATCTTTCATTATTATCAGTTTGAATATTTAAACTATTTCTTACATTTACATGAAATCTGATATCGATTCTTTAAGAAAAATGAGCTTTCTAAAATATCCTGAACAAAATTGTGTTGAATATTGAGTTCTGACACAAGATAAATATCACAAGGATTATCATTTTAATCTCTACTTTACTTTATTGCTCTAGAAAGTAACAATGACTTTAAGTTTCAAACTGTTTAAGGTGTTATGTATCTTGACAAAAATCAATAAAACAAGAACTTAAGTTAGCTTCTTTCTAGAAGAATATGTCATCATATTCATCATTCTCTAATCTTTTAAGTTTTGGATCAAAGTTTCTTTTAAACTCTGATATATAGTTACTGTTTAAGCTCTGATACAAGGTTCCAACCTTGGAAAGTCTTTTAAGTATTATCCAAAAGATTTTTTCAAAATTTGGTTTGTCATCATAAAAAGGATAGAGATTGTTAGCTCCAGAACCCTTTAGAAAGCTCTATAGTTTGAGTTTTGAGTGACAACAAAACAAATTTTTTTAAAATGTTTTGAAGAATGGACTAACATTTTACTTGAGTTTCTATAGTATTTAACAGAATCATTCTCGTAAACATATTGGTTCATGTCAACGAGTTATTCTTCACAATGTCATGTTTTGACATGATTATAATCTCATTCATAGAGATTCAGAACCTTAATGATGTGAAAAATAGTTCTAAGAGTAAATATGTGTATGTTGAATATACGAGAAAGGATTTTTGAGCTCAGAAACCAAGTCCAGATCTTTAGAAAATATTTAACGCATTCAGAAAGTGTTACTCAATGAAGAAATCTATCTTTTCCCGAAGCAAGTCGTGATTATAGTCTTCAATTTCATTGAGAAGATACATATTAGGATTAGATTGAAGCAATGAAGATCAACAAGAAGATTAGAAACTAAGAGAACGTAGAAACCATGCACTTTGCAACAAAAGAAGGAAAATACAAATTTCAAATTAAGTCAACACCCGAAAAAGGCTGATAGTGATATGTTACTTTTTCACTTAGTCAACCATCCTACCTTTTAGAAGAAAAGGTTCATAAACCACGACCAGAAAGTAAAAAGTAGTTTATGAAGCTTCACTCAGAAACTATATTTGACAACAACCTCTACACTAGCAAAAGTAGCTTTGACACAGCCAAGCTAGTCTTCTAGATGGCTTTCCCCAAGACACAAAAATCATATCTACACGTGTCAAGAGGAAGCAAAATCAAGAAGCAATGATATAATTTGAAGATCAAGTATAAAAGGATGTCATGTGCTTACAACTCAAGACTTTTGCAAGACCTTTGACAGATTGCTAAGAACACTAAAATGTGAATCCCTCTTCTTCTTCTATAAAGCATATTACATCTTGTAATCAGTTTCAGTTTTTGTAAAAGTCTTTTTTCTAAGTTCTCATTAGATAACATCATCTTCATGGGAAGAATTGTTAGAAAAAGTCATTCAAGTTTTTAGGTCAAATATTGTTTCATTTTTAGAAAAACTTGAGTGTTCATTTGTTGGAGAGAACAAACTTTAAACCAAATCATTGTACCATGATCCAATGGTGATCATTGTGAGGTTAGCTTGGAGAGTCTAGTCAAAGACTACTTGGAAGTGACAGTAAATTGGAACCACTGCACAGGAATAGCTTGAGAAGGTTATGCAAAGACTATCGTTCTTTCTTGAGGTTGAGAAAGGGATTTAGTGCCTAGTTGTAAAAGCTGGACTAGGCCGACCCTCAAATTGGAAATCGATGAACCGGTCATGCATTTGACTCTTCAAAGTAGGTCAAACCCGATCAAAATCGAGGTGGATCGGCTGGTAAACCAAAGGTTGAATCGGTCTTTGAACCGCATACAAGGAGCACATAGAAAATTAATGAGTAATCTCAAAAATTGCTGCCTGTGATTTGAACCTTGTCAATGCTGGTGGAAGGCGCAACCATCATCCACTGGACTAGCTTTGCTCTTCTTATATAATGTGACAAGAATTATATATATTGCATAGTTTTGCACACAAGAAATTAATGAGTAAATCCAAAATTCCATGCTGAGGATTCGAACCCTTTATGAGCAAGTTGAAATTGCATGTGCCGACCATTAAACCAATTTGATTCTTATTAAATTGTGTAACAATAATTATATACATTACATATTCAATACCTTTTTATTTATGTTTTTAATCAAATCCATTTAAGGTTCGACTAATGACCCATTAGTTGAACCAGGAAACTGACTTGATGGTGTAGCCGAGTTGATCACTTGTTCGAGTTTAATAACTATGGTTTAGTGAAACTCAAAGGTTATTAAGAACTAGATGTAGGCAGATTAGCCGAACCAATATAAAAATCATTATGCAGTATTTCTCTACTCTTCTTATCTCTTTTATATTTTGCATTTGAGATTTGTTGTTATATATTTATGAAAAACGCTTTTAAATAGTTTATGAGTTTTCACTTAGTTCAGAAGTTACTTTCCGAACATTACTAACAAAGATTTCTGGTGCCTTCAAGTATAAACTTGAAGATTATTTAAGTTTTTAGAAAAGCAAAAGAAGTTGAAGCACAATTTTCTCGTACTATTTTCAACCTACACTTATGAAGCCACTCAAATAAATGACTTATTTTATTTTATTTTAAGTTAGGTATAGAGTTAAAGATATAAAATTTAGGATTTGAATTTTAAGAACTAAGAAATTTGTCAAGTTAAAATTATATTTGTATAATTTATTCTATCTTGCTAGTTTTTATTTTCTATTTTATTTATTTATTATCTTGTTTTTTAAGAATGGGATGAAGTGTAAATTTTTTAGAAGAATGAGCTGGAGTGTCATTTGAGGCCTTTAGGATAACCTTTATTATTTACCCTATTAATAATTAAGCTCAATATAAGATTCGACTCTATTATGAGTAGTCTTCAGTCCTTACTCATCAGGGTTGCTGTAACCTCGAAATGGTATAGGGTAAACTTCACTGCATACAAGGAAAACAAATTCTTCTAAATCCAAGGAAATATGCCTTTTATTTTAAGAAATTTCAAATCAATCCTGCGGTTGAAGCCTGATTGGGTTTCCACACACGTGGATAGAATTTGCTCCTACATTCGTTGTCATGGCTTTAGAATACCCCAATTTCAGATGCATAATAACTTGCGAAGGAAATTAAAGTAGATGGGCATTATCAGATTCAGATGTTGTCTTTACGAAAAAATAGTATGCCGCAAATTTAGTAATTTACCGTCCAATAGATGTCTTATCCATAATAAAAGCAACCAAGCAAAAACTGCAATCAAATTTAACCTTACAGCACAAAATGATTGGTGGAAATCTAATGACTAAAACAAACCAAAACTAAAACAGAACATTTACATGGGGTATAAGAGGGAAGTAGACCGTTGAATGTAATTTTCACTTTTCACCATCCACTTCATTAAAATGGTACGGATCAACTTTTTATTTATATTTTAATTTTGATAACAAGTTTCAATTTTTGTTACTTTTTCCCCCTTGCTAGTAATGATTTATTGGGCTTTCGCATGTAATCTTAACGCGAAATCTGATAGATTGTTCTTTGTATAACATGCTTCAGATTCTTCTGCTCATACATGATACGTGATATCCGGTAGCAATGAATCAATGATGGTTTTTCTTTTCTGTGCATAGGATAATGCTCTAACTTTACTATGTGTAACGGGGGCTTCTGATCATATCTTGTGGTAGCTGCAGAAGGTTAACAAATATCCTAAATGAGATTTCTTGTAAATTCTACACATTACCGACACTGATGGGTATTGTTGGTTTGCTCTTATTGTTGTCCATTTAAATAAACCATAAAAGGTGAGGCATTAAGTGGTGAAAAATAAAGGATCGCAAGAAGTTATGTTCATAAAGGGATATGGAGAATGATATGGATGGCCTGCACTGGTGCAACATGTGCTCAAAAATGGTGAACCCGATTACTGAAGCTGGGAACAAATGCCCCATCTGCAAGACAGAGTTTCCTGAGGTAATGGACAACATAAGGGGCCAGAACAGTGCCATTGATTTAAGGTCAGCCTGGGTGTTCTCTTTTTATGCTCCTATCTTTCTAGGCTTGATGGGTGCTTTTAGCCCTTCTCTAACAAGCATTTCTCCCCAAGAAAGAAGCAGCAGCAGCAGCACAAGAGTGGAGGAAGAGGCTGAACCAGAGAGGGAAAATGAACTTGTACTTGGAAGGAGGAGGAGAAGAACCTCGACTTCCGTGATGCATCTATTCCGGAGTCCTCATGTCAGGATGGTGTCTGAATCTGAAATCCCCGAAAACAATAGGACCATAGATAGCAGCATACTTGTCATTGATCCAATCAATGAAGGGGCCTTGATTCTGCGAGGTCCTAACTTGAACCACACAAGTAGTCCAAATGAGAATACTGTTGGCTCCTTCCATGACTTTCTGGTAGGATCTGGATTTGATTTGTTGCTGCAGCAATTGGCACAGAATGGCCCCAGTGCATATGCAAGTATAAACCCTCCAGCACAGCAGGCTGCAATTGAAGCACTGCCTACTGTGATTAGTGAGGAAAAGTTGCAGTGCACGGTGTGTTTGGAGGATATTGAGATTGGAAGTGAAGCCAAGGAGATGCCATGTAAGCATGAATTCCATGGTGATTGCATTATCTCATGGCTAAAACTCCATAGTTCCTGCCCAGTTTGCAGGTTTCAGATGCCATCTGAGGATTTAGCTGCTGAAGCCAATTTGCAAAATGAAAATGAGGGCAATCAGAATGGTGAACTTGTCAGGGCAAGGGAAACTAGAATTAGACATGGAAGAAGGAATTGGTTTCCAATGCTGCAGTCATTTAATAATTTTCTTCCTTCTCCTTGATCAATTGTTGTAATCTACCAGGCTGTCAGGCACCAACAGCTAAATCTAGACTCATGCTTCTTAAACTCTTCCTAATTGTATATATGCTTTAGATTGCCTAGTCAGACTTTCTTGTTCCATTCATATATGTATAAACTTTTGCATATTGGAAAATCCAGAACAAATTTTAGTAGCATTTTCTACACAAATTATGTGCATTCTTTTTTATTACCAGTCTAAAAGAAAATGAACAAGGTACCAATCTTTAATTCCCATGGGGGTCATCTTTAATCAAGTCACAGATAGAACTAAAAGCTGTTTTCTTGAAAACTTGAATGAGTGAAAAGTAAAAACAAGCCGGAAAACTAGAAGACGCAAAATTCAAAGAAAACAAGATATTGGTCTTGTGTCTTCAGTTGACATCCAATATCTTGATCAGAGTACCAGATTCCTGCCGGTGCAATGTTACTACGCAGTCTCGAGCCTTGTACAGCTCATTTTTCTTCGCATATGCGAGAGCAAACTCTATGGTTTCTTCTGTTCTGGGAAGCTCCATATGATCCTGTGCTCAAAACTGGTAGCAAGCCACGGTAAATAAGGCTATGCCTTGCCGGGGTTTACTCACTCCAAAACCATTCAAAAGAATCTGTTGTCATCTCAGGGAATATCACTGACAGAATTGGCGTGCTGGGTCTATACTTTGCCACCAGCTTTGCTGTGGTTAGACCATATTCCCCCGGTTAAAATATAAATTTAAGTAATTACAGTGTAGTAGAAAAAATGCACAATTAATTACATTAAGGTTGGTATTGAAAATAAAAAATTTAATACTTATTAATATAAGAAATGGACAAATGTTGTGCACAAAAGAAAAAAAAAGATAGAGAGATGGAGTGAAAAGGAGAAAGTAATAGATAAGTCACAAGTGAAATAAAATAAAACTAACTACAATCTCTCATAACTAACTCATCAAACTATTGGCACCAAATTTCACTAGGTGCTAAAATGTCAAACTATCATTCAACCTTGGTGAATTAAGGGTCATGATAAGAGAAGTTAGATTGTAGAATCATGAAGACTCTTGAGGATGACAATGCATGATGGATGTTTGACGTAACAAACTTGACTAAGACCGAAGTTAACTTGCAAGAAAGAATAGATCAAAATTGACAAAGCTTTAAGTTTGTTAGTCAACATATCGAAGTCGACATCAAAGTCTATGACATCCCAATTTTCCTTCAGTGCAAAATGACCAAAATCCTCTTGAGGTCATTTTTGCACAAGAATTGAGAATAGCCAGTCCGACCATCCTTAAAGAATTAGTTTAATGTTTGAAGGGGGCCTATATGTGTTTTAGATAGCAACCTGCAAAAATTGCAATTCCTGAATTTTTCCATGCGTAAAATTACCAAAATGCCTTCTCCAGTAATTTAACACAGGATTAAATGATGATTTAAAGTTATCACCAGGGAGTTAGATATATTAATCTAAGAGGATATGATGTCTGGATAAGCCCTAGTGATATTTTGTGTAAAATTATCATTTTCCCTAGTTAATGCTAATTAAGCTTAATTAAAGTAATTAAGGACATATAGGTAATATTAGGCTCAAATTGAAGATTAATTATTTTTACTAATTAATTTAAAATCAAAATAATTATTTTGAGTTAATTGAGGCCCAAATTGATTAGAGAAATTTAATCTTATTCTTAATCAAGGATTAGTAAGAGAGACAATAAAGTACTTTATGAGACCAAAAAGTAAAAGTAGGAGACAAAAATTACTTTATCTCTCCTACTTTCCTTTGAAATTAGGAACATGTTGTATTTGAATTTTGAATTAATTGAGTTTAGTCTAATTAAACATGCAAGACACACCTCTAACCTAAGTTTAAGTGCCCTAAATATCTAATTACCAATTCCTAACCATCCTCCTAATTAAACCTACACCCAACCTGTAATCCCATAACGTATAATGAAGTATGCTCGAATCTATTTGGTTTTAACATTAAAGGATCACTCATTGGGACCTTAACTTAACCTTGTCCTTTCGAAAATAGTATAACATCTTCCCAAGTACAACCTCCTCCTTAAGTGTATAGCCCCGATTTTTCTATTTGAGTACAAATGACCAAAATACCCCTGAGGTTATTTTTACCAGAATTTGACGATAGCAGGGTCCTCGAATGGGTCAACTCAATGTTTGAAGGGGATTATAATTGCAATGTTTGATATCCGAGGTGAAAATTTCGTTTTCGAACTTTCGGCTCAAAATGACCAAAATACCCTCCGCGTTTTACGCGGGTAAAGGTGCCGTTTGATGGTTAGGAATGATGTTTATGAGTGGTTTATGATGGTTAGTTAGGCCGGAGGTCCCAGGTTTTAGTGTAAAATTACCATTTTACCCCTAGAACAGTGTCCAGTGAGCCTAATGATGTAATTAGCCAAACCTAAGTAAATATTAGACTCTAATCGAAAATTAATTAATTTCAATAATTAATCTAGAGTCAAAATAATTTATTAAGGTTAATTAGAACCTAAGATTGCTTAGTTAAACTCTAATTTCATTCTTTGATTCAAGATTCCTAGTCATGGAATCTTGAATAGTAATTCTCTCTCCAATTCCTTAAATCAAAGAATTATGTCTATGATTTAATTTGACTAGAACATGATTTTTAATTTGTTAATCTAGCAAGACCACCCCTAAATTAAGTCTTGACAACCTTAATTACCCATTACCTCACCTAAACACTTTCTTACAAACTCCTAATCAAAATCTTAATCAAAGAAACACTTAAACACATCCTTAAACCACAATTACATGAACAAAATCTCTTCCCCCTTGGATGAAATGCTGGCTGAAATCATGCCCCCCAATTGTGTCACATGTTGATTTTGTTTCACTCCAAAAACCATGCCTT
Organism: Dalbergia oliveri; assembly: GCA_030441495.1. Classification (NCBI taxonomy): domain Eukaryota; kingdom Viridiplantae; phylum Streptophyta; class Magnoliopsida; order Fabales; family Fabaceae; genus Dalbergia; species Dalbergia oliveri. Next base: position 42,731,946 of record JAMLFY010000004.1, on the reverse strand, counting down.
AAGCCATGTCTTGCCCATACCTAGCCATACCTCCAACCATGCCTTTGAATGACAAGTTTTTGAAGATATTTTCTTCCTTCCTTTCCTTCTTGAAACCATCGGCCTCCTCCCCCCTTGGCAGCCCCCATTGTTTCAATTTTCTATAAATACCAAGTATTAGAGAACTTGGTTATACTTTAGATCATTTGCCAAGTTTAAGCTTTCTTGCAATTTTCTCTTTTCCTCTCAATTTCTCTTCATCTTGTTCTTCTTCCTCCACCACCAAAGAAACCTTTCCACCACCACAAACAATCTTGAACCACCATTCCCTCACCTCAAACCACCTCTCAAACACCAAACCTTTCCATTTCCAAGCTTACTTTTTCAAGGAAAAATTATCTTCCTTGAGATTCCCTCTTGGCCGAATTATCCTCACCATCCAAGGGAAGATTTTGTCTTCTCATTTCATCAAGAACACAAGCTTTCTTTCACCTCTTTTAAGACTTCATTTGGTAGGGGTTTATTTTCCAAGTTTTGGTTGCTTTCTTTAAGAAAGAGTTCTAGTTTTCTCTTGGGTTTTCAAAACTCTTCTTTTTCCTTTTACATTTAGGCCTTAGAGCCTTGTGTTGAGAAAAACCTTGGCTTGATGATGAGGTTTCAAGATAATGGTCTTGTAATGCCATATGAGAAATCTCTAAAGCTTGAAAACCTGGTCTTGGACCATATATGATTTCGGTTTTCCTTTCCTATTCCTTACTCAAAGATTTTGATTTTCATTCCTTTCTTTGTACAAAGTTAGATAAAAATGTCAAGTAGCTCACTAAAAGTTTTGTTTAAGAAAATTAATCATATGTTTTCAAAGAGCTCTAAGCTTACCCTTGCCAACCTTAAAGTTGGTCGGCCATTCTAAGAGTTTACTCTAGATTGAAGCCCATGAGCAATAAAATAAAGAATATGAGTAGTTCTTTTCATGTTTGCTTTGATAAGTGTTGATGCTTATCTTTTAGTCCATTTTCTTGAGCTTGATGATGAAGTTCAAACCAAAGACTTCTTTGAAAGCTTAGTGCTAAGACCTATAAAGCTCACTTTATATTGTTAAGATACTTGTTGGGTTAAGGTTATTAATGTTCCTCTAAAGTCTTGCAAGAGCTCTAGTTAAGATAAAATAAGTTGCATTCATGTTTAAGTTTATGCCTTGCATATCATGTTTACTTTTGATACCATCACTAAGCTCTCAAGAATAAATAAATGAACTTGCATTTCATGTTTAAATTTCCAAGCTTGCACTTCATGTTTATATTTCAAGTTATCACTTAATCTTTAAAGATAATAATGAGGTTGCATCTCATATTTACTTTATGCTCTCACTTTACTTTATAAAGAAGAGTAAAATAAAGTGCATAACATGTTTATATTTATGTCATTACCTAAAGACCTTAGAGCTCAAAGACTTGCCCAAGTATCATATATATAAAGTTTTGGAAAATGGAAATTTTAACCATGACAAGTGGATGTGTTTTAGTCATGATACCATGATGGGGTTGATTTTGTAAAAATGTGAGGATGATTTCAAGAAAATGCTAGAAGATGTTTTACGTGATCTCAAGGTGTTTAAGTAGCTTAGGATGTGTCAAAAATCATATTTTCTTAAATTTTGGGGGTTCTGGTAATCGATTACCAGCTTATGTAATCGATTATCAAAATGGTTATTCGAAGAATTTTAGGTTCTAGTAATCAATTACCAAACAATGTAATTGATTACCAAGGCTGTTCCTCATGCCCATAACCGGTCTTTGACTCCTGTAATCAATTACCCATTTATATAATCGATTACCATGAGGTTCTTTATTTTTCAAAACGGATTTAGCCCTAAGTAATCGATTACCACCCTGTAATCGATTACCTGATGTTCCTCGTACCCAGAACAAAATCTAGGTTCTGGTTCGATTACCAGGCCCATGTAATCGATTACCAGCCACCCTTTTTGAGTTTCTAAAATTGTTCTAAGAGAAAACTAGCAACTTATATGCATTTAAATCATGAAATTATATGATTATGTGAGCTATGCTTTCGGTTCTACCTTGATTGTTTGGCCACTGTATCAATTCTATTTTATGGAGTTAAAATGTGTAAAATTATGTTTGAGTGAAGCAAGGAACGATTTAGGGAAGTTAGGCAAGAATAAGTAACTAGAAAGGACTTAAAATGAGAATTCTAGAACACTTAGACACAAGAAAAATAAATTCTGTTCCAGCATAATTGAACTTAAGGAAAATGGTTTATAATTAATGGATATGTGTAGGAATCCCTAATAATTGGTTTAGGAATCGAATATAGAGCCTTAGGCTAAGATAGAACTTAGAAAGGGTCAAAGACGTAGATTATAGAACCCCATAATCGAATAATAATCATGGTAACTAATCTATGCAATGCTGTTTGGAAGAGTTAGTGGGTATCAATGTTAGAGAGAATTACAAGTAATGATCCTTTAGGTGCATAAAAGATCTATTATGGGAGTTAGGATAATCAGAACACGCGTTTAAGACTTATAAGGGTCAAAGCGTAAGATACTATAAGATAAGGAGGTTGATGAGAGTAAGTGACCGAGTGAATGAGTGCGTTTATGTTATACTAAGAGTGTTAATGTTATGTGCATAAAATTGTGTGAACTTATGACGTAATTGATGTGATAATACGGCATGCCATGATTGAGATGGATATGGATAAAAGATGATGATGAAATGAATGAATATGTTTATGTGGCTTGTAAAGATGGGATTGACTAAGATATCAAATGAGTTATGTGGCATGACTCAAATTTGAGGAAATTCGTTGTAAGTGTTATGCTGTTGGATTTCCATCAAATTTGAGAAACTTAAGAAAGTTTTTGAAAGTGAGACTTTGAATGTGACATGCCAAGACGCATTTCTCCTGCTACGTGAGGAGAAAGTAAACTTGTGGGGGTATGGTCGTGGAGCCATACCGAAGCGAACAATGTCATTGGTCTTAACCAGTTGATGCATTTCACAGATTGAGACGTACTTCTCCTACTACGGTAAGGAGAAGGTAAAACCTGAGGGTGCCAAAGCGGACAAAGTCACTGGGCTTAACCAGTTGATGCATTTTGAAGAAGGAAAAAGTCTCATGATGGGTGATTCTTAGGCCCCTACCCGTACTCTGGAGTCGGGATTATTGTGATTATGTTACGCTTATCAAGAGGATAAGTAAGAACTAGTGAGGACTAGTTGAGGTATGAGCTCATAGCCTAGTTTAGGGTGCAGTTACTATTTTTGATACCTTTATGTCACAAGTTTGAGAACACAGAAAAGATGTGAAGTTCCATGATTATGAAAGAGAAAGGTTCTCATGAGAAGTACATGCCACTTATGTGATGATACATTGTTGATGTCATGATTTATTGATTAGTGTGCATAAAGTATTGCCATGCATTCATGTTTCGTTATGCTACATACATGCATTAAGATTCATCATAAAAGACACAAACTTTAGATAATTGCTTTATAAAAACCTTCATAATGAATCCTTGCATGTCACACCTCTTCATAATAAACCCAAGGTTCCTGGGACATAAACGATGACATTAGGACAGGAGGTTTCCCTCCTGGATTCTTTAGCAAGATTCTCACCCCTCTTTGTCTCTTTCCGTTACGTCTTCAGATTTCGATGACGTCATTCGTGATCTTCGTTGATACACCGATTTGGGAGGTGCACTATGACCCAGAGCATCAGTCATATCATTTCAAGGGTCGATGTGTTGTCCGCCTTTTTGTGTACATGGGATGCCCGTTCACGAATCTAGTTTCTAGCTTTCATTTCACTCTTACCTCACCATATGGCGACGACCTGATCTTCGAGTGGACTCACCCCGCGACGAGAGACTCGTCATGCCCACCCATTGGTTTCGGTGCGCAACTACCCAAATATGTTCCTTGCTAGAGGTGTTCAGAGACCGACCCATCAAGGATTCCCCATCCACATCTATTCAAAGAGATCTGCCCCTATGGTTCCCATGGACATTGGGAGAGCCAGCGAGGACACAATAATGAGAGAAGGCTAGCTCGACACCCAGAGATGCGCCCACGTCGAGGAGGTCACGTTTGTCCCTTTCCGCTTGCACGTGCCTGAGGAGCTTGCCCAGTTCATTGGGTACATACCGTCCAGGGATGAGGATAAACGTCACCAGGACGTTTCGAGGGAAGGGTAGCTATAGCTGGGTCTGATCTTTTGGCGTTTCCTTGTACGTTGTTTATGCTTTCTTTCTATTTATGTTTCCTTTCCTGTATTTCATGTTTTATGTCCTGCAAGCTCTCCCATTCTTATGTGGGTATGACTTTATGTTTTTATATTTTAGCTAATGTATCAAACTATGTTATCTAATATAATATGGCATTTGCTTCCATGAATAGATATGTTCTTTATTGCTTTCAATTGTATGTTTAATTTCTTTGCTGCTTTACATTTCGCTCGTGATGGTAGTACACAATGGCTCGCATTTTGGTTTATGTGTTTTCAAAAAAAAAAATTTTACTTGTATTTTCCGCTAAGTAATTTTACAACCGAGTTTAAAAGGAAGTAATAACTAATAATTAATCTTAATACGCCATAGGTGTGTTGAGTTAAATATTAGGGTGTTACACTAAGTCATGGCATCATACTCGAGAGTTGTTACTTATAAATTTGCGGACCTTTCTTAATTATTTATAGCAAGAATAAGTCGAATCATGTAATAACTAACTCGTGGTTCTATCAAAATATAATATATATATATATATAGAAAGGAAATAAAGTATTTATTTAGTACAAGTCAAGTACAAAAGGAAGCTCTTCTATGAGCTTTAGTACACATCTGTTCTTCACTATGTTTCCAGACATATACATACAACAAAGTACAACATAATAAAGACACTAACTACTAAACTCCTGCCATCTGATTCCTTTTGTGTAACAGGTCCATAGTTCTCTAGATCGACTTGGAGATAACAAGGAAACACAAAAACATATAGGGGTGAGAATTATACAATTCTCAATAGAGTATTTCCCCAAATACACAATCGTAGTAACATTGTCATCGTCCCAGCCACTTCGGTTTATTAAGAAAAAAGTGGTCATGTAATTTATAATAACTTCATTTTTAAAGTTCCAAATCATACTTAAGAATCAATCACTTTGTACACATTTATCATAAGCTCATAATCATAGTAAATAATGTCAATTAAAATGATTCGATATGATACAAATAGGTATATATCAAATATAGGGAAATTATCTTTAATTGCCCTTGATAAATTGAAGAGGACCTCATCTATCTCTATTTCCTTCTACAAGTCGAACAGAATCTCATCCATCTCTATTTGCCCTCGACAAGTCAGAAGGATCCCATCCCTCTCTGTTGCCTTCAATGTTTGCCCTCGACAAGTCGAAGGATCTCATCCTCTCTATTTACCCTCTATAAGTCGAAAGGATCTCACCATTCCCTATTTGCCTTCGACAAATGAAAGGATCATATGTTTCATTATTTGCCTTTGACAAGTCAAAGAGGATCTCATGTTTCTTTATTTTCCCTTGACAAGTTAAAAGAGGATCTCATGTTTCTTATGACTATAGAACTTAATTCAATATATCATTCACTTTTTCCTTTTCCAATGCATGCATAAAACACATACATACATTTATTCACAATGCAATTCTCAATTGTGTCTCATAAATCAATATTTAAATTGTCTAGCATGCATTCCTATGTCACACGTCACATGGCCAAATAGTTAACATCAAGTATTCATGTCATACTAGAACCAAGATGCCATTACTTCATCAATTTCAAAGCATTGTTGCATTTCTAGCATAATGGCAGATTTTACATATTCATAGCACAATTGATTTGCTCATCAAACAATCAATTCGGCAATGTGTCGACAAGGTTCCATTAAAATTTCAGAGCAAAAAGAGTTCTCTAACTATGTTAAAAAAATTAGACAAATTCGGTGGTTAGAGACCACTTAACCTTAGCTTAGAACCCAAAATTCATAATTTTGAACCCTAGAAAATGATTGAATCAATTGAAAAGAAAAATCAGGGTTGAACTTCAAGATGTTATAAAACTTTCAAAGGAAAAATCAATCATTTGATATGTTAAAAAAATTAGCAAAATTCGTAGCTTCAAGACCAGAAATTCAAATAGCACATATATAGTCTCGGTTCATGATTTTTTTCAAGCAGTTAGAGTCTATATAATGCTCCACAAAAATTCTTAGAGTTGCCTTAGGATGTTAGCCTCAACATATAATTTTTATAGCTCATGAAAATACCCACAACTATACCAGAAAATTCATGAACAAATATTCCCTATAGGAAAATCGAAAATCTAGCAGCATGACTCAAAATCTCTTTTCACAAAAATTATTTTTAACATCATCCAAACACACCACCAAAATTCATACATCAATATACATGTATTATCAACTAATACCATCCAAAATTTCGTATCTAAATCAATAAAAAATCATCAAAATAAATTTGAAAAGAAAAGGTAGAGAAAGCCCTACTTTGCAAATCTTTAGAGCTTTATACTTCAAAGGTGTTCCAAGGGATTTTCTCTTCACCTCAAGGACTCCCAATCAATCTCCAAGCCTTCCTTAGCAAGTGAGGAAGTGATATGTCAAGGTGAGGATTGATGGAGAATTGAAATTTCAGTTGGTTAGATTTGTAGGTATTGAGGGGTAGATTAAGTTTAGTGAAGGAAGTTTGTGATTTTAGTAAGTGTACGTTAGGAGTTTGGAGATTTTTAACAAGGTTTCAAGCTCTTTGAAGCAATAACAATGGTGGCTGAATTGCTCCCCTTTGGCTGGACGAGAATTGCATTTATGGAGAGATAAGGTTGTTGTATTATATTTATCTAAACGTAGCTTTAGATATTATGTCACATAAATGCATAATTCTTTAAAAGAAAGAAAAGATGGATGGCTAGGATTTAATCTTGTAAATCAAGATTGAATCTTAGCCTTTCACTAAGTCAAAATGGATAAACATTATCCTTTTATAAAAATTAAACTATCTTTCGTGTTAAAAATCGCACACTAAAATTTTACCGAATTGGTAAAACACCATACATGGGTAATCAAACTTTGCTCAAAAATTAATTCTAGGTATAAAATCTTTATTCCTACCCTTCTCTAATCTTAATCCTATATTTTCTGAGTCTCGGGCATCTTAGTCCCAATTCTAAGGTTTCAGCTATTCTGGGCCGCAAGTTACAAAGGATCGCCTCATCATTATTGAAACTATCAGATTTTCGAAATTATGACTAACAAAGCTCAAAATAATTTTAAAATAATTTTTAGGGTGTTACAAATAGCGCAAAATATTGGCCATTTTTTTTATTCTTTTAAAAAGAAATTACTTTAAAAAATAGAAGCCTTTGCGCGTACATAGTATTCATCACCAAATCATGAGATTATATGTGAACATACATTATAATATTATCAGCTAAACACTAGAATAATCCCGAGCCCATCACATAAAATACATCGATATATATATATATATATATAATCTAGCATAAGAGCCTCAACAGCTCGCATGATATCTGAATATGTATAATAGTGCCATGGTGCACAACCACCTAACTATCTACTAAAACGAGATATATAGCAGTAAAAAGCCTAATCTATAAGCATGTCAAACAACGACATAGGTCTGTCATATAATAATCCAAACCAAAATAATAGTCATATGTCAAGAGATATGTGTAGGGTAAATATCTAATAATAATTCTAACAATATCTCCAATATAGCTATCAATGTCCATACACGAGCTCAAACATTAGCTGTCGGCATGTCCTGCTCATCTAGAGATGTACATGGAAATTTAAAGGGGTGAGAATCCTAATGAATCTTGTAACATCCTATAATTTATTTAAAAATTAATTTGAATTTTATTAATGAGAATTTAAAAAATTTGACAATTCTAGCAATGATGAGGATGACCCAATGGATATGTTAAAAAAAATTGGGTTGGGCATGAATAGTGACCTTGCATGCCCGCAGGCTTGTCAGGAAGCCAAAACCTAGATCCAGGACCATGAGATGCCCAAGATTGAGAAAAGATAGGGTTAAGGTTAGAAATAGTTAGAAATGAAGATTTCATATTTGGAATCAAATTTCAGGCAATATCGATTTACTTGGGTATGGTGTTTCACTTGTTCGGTAAAATTTTAGTGTGCGATTTCTAATACCGAAAGATAGTTTGATTTTTATAAAAGGATAATGTCTATCCTTTAGGGCCAAGTGTAAGGCTAAGATTTAATCTTGATTAACAAGATTAAATCCTAGTCATTCATCTCTTTTTATTATTAGAAAGAAACTTACTTTATTTACATGAAGACTGCATTTACATCAAGATAATACAAAGCCACTAAACGTTATCACTTGGACTTATCATTTTTGGCCAATAAAAGAGAACAAACCAGCCTCCATTTTTGGTTTTCAAAGAGCTTCAAACTTGATACAAACTTCCAAAAATCCTAACCTAAACTTGGAAAAACCTCAAACTTCTTTTACTAAACTTACTCCTCTCAACATAATTTATCAAACTAACCAATTAGAATTTGAATCCATCACCCTTTTCCACTCTGAGAGCTCACAGTATATTGTTAAAGGAAGGGTTTGGTGTTTGTTTGAAGGTCTTCAAGTGAGAAAGATCATTCTTGGAACACCCTTTGGAGCCAAGAGCCCTAAAGCTCCAAAAGTAGGGCTTTTGAACCTTCTTCTTTTCAAATCCTTTCTACCATTTATTCACTTTTAATTTCTTAATTTTGGTTGTACTGATTGATTATATATAGATATTGATGTGTTTAAATTAGTAGAGTGTTTGGATGATGTTAGAAAACCCTTTTTCTCAAAATATGTTTTGATCTATGTTGCTGAAATTCTTAGAATTTGCATAGATGGGTTATGGTTCGATTTTTCTTAAGTATTTGTAGATGGATTTTTGAGCTGAAATTTTTATGGGATAAAGCTAACATATGAAGGTGTCTCCAGCAATTTTTCTAAGCTTTTAAAATGACTTTTTCTATGTTTAAAAATTCAGAAACCGAGAGGGTTGGGGTTTCTACTTGAAAAATAAATTCTGAGCACTGAATTTGTCTAATTTTGTTACTATATCAAATGATCAAATTTTCCTTTGAAAATTTTATAAGGTGTTGAAGATATGTTGAAGTCCAACTATGAATTTTTGTAAAAATTTAGATGTTCATTTGATGTGGTAATAAAATTGGGAAATCTGGCTATTGGCTATAATCAGGGGGCTTCTAACCTTTGAATTTGTAGAATTTTGTTAGCATAGCTAGAGAACACTTTCTTCTGAAATTTTCCAGGATCTTGGGGGCATATTGAAGTATCATGGAGAATTTTTATAGCCTTAGAATTGGTTGTTGGTTATGCAAATTGTGCTACATAAGTGTAAAATCTGCCAATGTGTTAGATGTAACACCCTAATTTTCTTTATAAATTAATTGAGGCTTTGTTAATGAGAATATTAAGATTAGGCTTTGATGTCTTAGTTGACAACGGCGTAGTCCTGGAGAAAGCATCATTGCCAGAGATGTTGGAGTCCTTCTGCACTATCTATTTTTCACAAAAAGAGCAAGTGGGTGCTGGGGTTTGTAAGTGGCACACCATCTTAAAAGGGTAGAGCAAAGTAGATGATAGGATTTAGTAGACAATCTGTGAGTGAGAGAGTGTAAGCTAAGTGAGTATTTTAATTCGAAATGTGTTTGTGTTTTGTTGGGCTTCCATGTTGCACACTCTAGGATAAGAGAAAGTAGTAATGGGAGAAATTTTTTTAGCGTGGAATGTACCCTTCGCTGGGCTCACATTTGGGAATATAAAAAATAAATAAATAACCCAGGATTAAGGCTGAGCAATTGGACTGGAGGGAAGGCTATCAACGTGGAAGACATGCTAAGATTGGGTTTAGCCCAATTGTTGCCTTCAGTGATTTTGTTGATCATGCAGAAACGCTACCCAAAATACCATAATATCGAAAGTAAGTTCTCACGTGATTGCAATATTCCAAAGTATAATGCACAATTCCATATGCCATCAATGGGAAAAAATTGTAGTTGTTTTAGGTAGTTAAGGAGCAAAGAGCATTTTTTCTCTACCAGGTGGAATCAAGAAAACCAAATAAAACCATTGTTCAAAGCCAAACCAAATGCAGAGAGAGTTTTTTTTCTGTAAAGATAAATTCATATGAATGCACAAGAGTTTTTGTTTCTTTTTCAGGACTAGCAATGTTTGCAAGCAGAATCAACAAAATATATAATAGAATATGTGGGCGTGTTTTGTCTTACCTTCGAATGAGTTGAAAAACCATTTTGACACCTCTTGGGTGTCTTGTACGAGGTGTAACACCCTAATATTTAACCCAACACGCCTAGGACATATTGAGATTAATTATTAGTTATTACTTTTTGATCCATTCTTTAAATTCATTTTTTTAAAATGCTTAGCGGAAATTATGGGTAAAATTTTTCTTTTCGAAACTTAAGACAAATGAGAGCTATATGCGCACATGCTAACAAAATCCGAATGCTAGAAGCCATCAAAGTCAACGGGAAGTATACACATACTAAAAAAAAGCACAACATTCATGAATGTAAGATGAACTTTATATTATATCACACAATAACATAGTCCTTAATACATAGGAATTAGCGCATACGGAATCACACCCATAGTGGGCTAAACTTTCGATACATAAGTAACAGAAAGAAATACATAAAAATAGAAAATACATGGGAAACATCAAAATACTAGATACCAACTACCGTATCCCTCCCTCAACCTATGAGTGCTCATCCAACGTCATCCCTATCAAAAGATGCAGCAGAAGGGAATCCTTACGAGCTCGGCACTTATAGGGATCCTCCATCACAATCTATTAGCGAGGCTAATCCTCATCCCTGGGTACAAACCCAATGAATTAGGCAATCTCCTTGGGTGTGTGCAAGCGGAAAGGGGACGGACGTGACCTCCTCGACGTGGGCGCACCTCTGGGCGTCGAGCTAGCCTTGAGTTCCGTGTCTCCCCCTTCCTTTGATGTCCATGGGGGCCGGAGGGCAGTTCCTCTGAATAGATGTGGGTGGGGGAGTCCTCCAATGGGTCAGTTTTGGAACGCCTCAAGCAAGGAACATACTCGAGGTAGTCGCGCACCGCCAAAGCCGAAGGGTGGGCATGATGGGTCTCTCGTCGTGGGTCAAGTATGCTCGAAGATCAAATCATCACCATAGAGGGAGGTAGGGGTAAAGAAGCTGGAGACTAGATGAGCAAAGGGGCGTCCCATGTATACAAAGGGCGGATGGCACAACGACCCTCAAAATGATACGACTGATGATCCAGGTCAAAGTGCACCTCCCAGATCGGCGTGTCAATGAAGACCACAAATGTTGCCATCGAGATCTGAAGATGTAACGGGAAAAGAGAAATAGAGGGGTGAGACTCTTACTAAAGAATCTCAAGGGAATACTCCTATCCTAATGTCATCGTTTATGTCTCCAGGAACCTTGGGTTTATTATGAAAAGATTTAACATGCAATGGTTTATTATGAGGTTTTATAAAAGTAATTATCCAAGGTCCATGTTTTCTTTTATAATGAATCTTAACACATAAATGCAATATAGCAAAGCATGAATGCATGGCAATACCTTATACAAGTAAACCTATAAAACATGACATCAACAATTTATCACCATATAAGTGGCATGTAACTTCTCATAAAAACCTTTCTCTTTCACAAGTATGGAACTTCACATCCTTTTCTCTTTTCTCAAACTTCTGACATAAAAGGTATCAAACCTAGTATCATTGCCACCCTATGCTAGGCTATGAGCTCATACCTCAACTAGTCGTCACTAGTTCTTACTTATCCTCTTGATAAGCATAACATAATCACAATCATAATAGTCCCGACTCCAGAGTAGGGGTGGGGCCTAAGGATCACCCATCATGGGACTTTTTCCTTCTTCGAAATGCATTAACTGGTTAAGACCAGTGACTTTGTCCGCTTTGGCAAACTAACTATCAATGCCCTCATGGTTTTACCTTCTCCTCACCGTAGCAGGAGAAGTACGTCTCGATCTATGAAATGCATCAACTAGTTAAGACCATGACTTTGTCCGCTTCGATATGGCTCTGTCCATACCCCCCACGAGTTTACTTTCTCATCACCGTAGCAGGAGAAATGCGTCTTGGCATGTCACTTTTAAAATCTTACTTTCAAAAACTTCTTTAAGTCTCTCAAATTTGATGGAAATTCGAGCACAATGGTTGTACACCAAATTTCCTCAAATTTGAGTTATGCCACATAACTCATTTAACACATGCTTCCTCATTCAATATCTCAACTAAGCAACCTTTAAAATTATATAAACATGTTCACCCATTTCATCAATATCTTATATCCTTCTGCATCTCAATCATAACATACCACATTATCATAACAATCATGTCATAAGTTCACATATTCTCATACACATGCCATTAATACTTTCATATACTCTCGATATATCATAACTATGTGTTCACTTGGTTACTTACTCTCATCATCTTCCCTATCTTATAGTATCTTATGCTTTGACCCTTACGGGTCTTAAACTCATGTTCTAGTTATCCTAACACCCATAATAGATCTTCATGCACCTAAAGGATCATTACTTGTAATTCTCTCTAATTTTATGCTTACTAACACCTCCAAACAACCTTGCACAGATTGGAGGATGGTTATTACTCGATTACGAGGTTCTAGAATCTACGTCTTTAACCTTTTCTAAGTTTCGTCTTTGCCTAAGGCTCTATATTCAATTCCTAAACCAATTATCAGATATTCTTTCACATATCCACTAATTGTAACCCATTTTCCTAAGTTCAATAATGCTGAAACAGAATTTATAATTCTTGTGCTTAAGTGTTCTAGAATCCTCATTTTAAGTCCCTTTTAGTTACTTGTTCTTTCCTAACATTCCTAAATCGGTCCTTGCCTCACTCAAACACAATTTTACACATTTTAACTCCATAAAATAGCATCAATACAGTGGCCAAACAAACAAGGCAGAAACCAAATTGTATATCTCACATAATCACATGAATTCATGATTTTAAAAATATATAAGTTGCTAGTTTTCTCTTGGAATAATTTTAGGAGTTCAAAACTCTTTTAGAAACTAATTTATCTTATTAAAATCATGTAAATACAAGTAAGGGCAGTAGCTAAATCATTTTTCCCATAAGGTAGATTTAAAACATAAAATCATATTCATAGTATTCTCTAAATTGACCTATGCTTAGAAAAATTCCAAGACATAGGCTATTGACACTTGTGATTAGATGCAACTCATTCTAAGTCCATCATCATCATCACAAGGCCGAGATAGCATTCAAGGAATGCTTCCATTTTCTAAGACTTTACTTGTAATACATGGGCAAGTCTTTGAGCTCTAGAATATTTAAGTGATGACATAAACATAAACATGCTATGCACTTTATTTTACTCTTCATTCTAAAATAATGTGAGAGTATAAAATAAATATGAGATGCAACCTCCTTATTATTTAAAGATTAAGTGATAACTTGAAATATAAACATGAAGTACAAGCTTGGAAATTTAAACATGAAAATGCAAGTTCATTTATTTATTCTTAAGAGCTTAGTGATGGCATCAAAAGTAAACATGATATGCAAGGCATAAACTTATATATCAATGCAAACTTATTTTATCTTAACTAGAGCTCATTCAAGATTTTAGAGGAACATCAATAGCCTTAACCCAACATATATCTAACAATATAAAGTGAGCTTTAGAGTTCTTAGCACCAAGTCTTCAAAGAAGTCTTATGGCTTGAACATCATCATCAAGCTCAAGGAAATGGATTAAGAGATAAACATCAACACTTATCAAAACAAACATAAAGAGAACTACTCATATTCTTTATTTTATTGCTCACAAGCTTCTATCTAGAGTAACTCTAGAATGACCGACCAAGTTTAAGGTTGGCAAGGGTAAGCTTAGAGCTCTTTGAAAACATGTGATTAAGTTTCTTAAATAAAACCTTTAGTGAGCTACTTAACATTTTTATCAAATTTTGTATAGATAAAGGAAATGAAAACGAAATCATTGAGGAGGAAAGGAAATGAGAACCGAAATCTTGAGTAAGGAAAAGAAAAGGAAACCGAAATCATGTATGGTCCAAGACCAAGTTTTCAAGTTTTAGAGGTTTCTCACATGGTATCCGTAAGACCATTATCTTGAAACCTCATCATCAAGTCAAAGTTTTTCTCATCAACAAGGCTCTAAGGCCGAAATGAAAAGGAGGATAGAAAGAGTTTTGAAAACAAGAGAAAACTAAAACTTTTCTTAAAGAAAGTAAACCAAACTTTGAAAATAAACCCCTACCAAAAGTTTGCTTGAAGGAATGAAGGAAAGCTTGGTCTTTTGAGGTGAAAAGGAAAAAAAATCTTCTTAGAGTTTGAGGAGGAGGTTTTGGCCAAGAGAGAAAAGAGAAGAAGAGAGGTTGTATTTAGGAGAATGAAGAAGGAAAAAGGGCTTCTTTGATCTTTGAGGAAGAGAGCTTAAAGTTTGCAATGGGTGTAAAGGATTCAAAGAGCTTTCAAGCTTGCATATTTATAGAGAAATGAAGCTCATGGATGGCCTTTGAGGGGAGGAAGGCCGACAGCCTTTAGAGGAAAAAAGAAGAAAATATCTCTTGATTGGTATGGTTGTGAGTATGGGCAAGGCATGGTGAAGTATGGCTCCAAATATGGCCTAGGCATGGTTCTTTGTATGCAAATTAAACAACATGTGATGAACTGAGGGCGAGGATGTATTTGACCATGTATGCAGCCAAAGAGGAAAAATTGTTCATCTAATTATGGTTTAATGATGTGTTTAGGTGTATTTTTTTTATTAAGGTTTTGATTAGGAGTTTGTAAAAAGGTGTTTAGGTCAGATAATGGTCAATTAAGGTTGTCAAGACTTGATTTAGCGGGTGATCTTGCTAGATTAAAGAATTAAAAACTCTTTTCAAGTTAAATTAAAGACACAATTCCTTAATTTAAGAAATTGGAGAGAGAATTTACTATTTAAGATTCCATGACTAGGAATCTTGAATCTAATAATGAAATTAGAGTCTAACTAAGCAATTTTAGGTTCTAATTAACCTTAATTAATTATTTTGACTCTAGATTAATTATCAAAATTAATTAATCTTCAATTAGAACCTAATATTGCTTAGGTTTGTTTAATTGTATCATTAGGCTCACTGGACACTATTCTAGGGCAAAACGATAATTTTGTACTAATATTGCTGGACCTAGTGTAACGCCCCAATTTTTACTGTAATTTTTACTATCATTAGGAATTACCGAATTACCGTAGGTAAATATTATATAAAATTTGAGACCAAACAATCCTTAATAAAGGAATATAACGTTATAAGAGAAGTTAGGAGCAATTCGTGCAAGTATTGCAAACCAATTTTTACGTGTAAAATGACCAAAATGCCCTGAGGTTATTTTACTAAAATGAGGATCGTGGGCCCCACCCATCCTCAAGGGAATGTTTTGATGTTAATAAGGGATTGTTTGTGTTATGTGTGTTAATAGAGGAGAAGAATCCTAATTTTGAGACGCGAAATGACCAAAACGCCCTGTTTTAATCCAATTTGACTTAGCCCGAACCTCACTAAAATGTGTTAAAAGGTGTTTTTAAGCCATGATTAACCATTGGTTAAGCTCGGGTGGTCTCGGGCAATTTTTAAGTAAAATGACCGTTTTGCCCCCTTTGTGAAGTTTTACAAATTTTGAGATTTTTGATTCTCTAACGAAACCTAAGCAATATTAGGCTCAAATTAAAGCTTATTAAATTCTAATTACTAATCTAGAGTCAAAATTATTTATTTAGATTGATTAGAACCTAAAATTGCTTAAAACACCCAAATTGCTTAGTAATTCACTTAAACCCTTAACCGTAAATCTCTAAATTGCATGAATACCTTGCCTACACCTAAAAAATACATGGAACACACAAAATCCTCTTCCACAAGGCTGTAATGCACGAAATTATTGAGTAATAAGTCAGAAAATTATTACACAAAAATCCAAAGAATGAAAACAAAGAATCATGAAAACATGGAAACATGATTCCATGTTTTAAGCCACCAAACAAAATGATTTTTCTTCCTTATTTTTTCTCTAATTTTTGGTCAGATTTCCTTCCTTCCTTTGTCCATTTATGAGCTTCAAAATCTCTATAAATAGGCATGCTTGAAGATAGTTTAGATGCTTAGTTCATAACTTACACAAATTCTAGTCTTAGGAGCACCAAAAGCTTTCTTTCTTTCTTTCTCTTGGCCAAATTCTTCCTTCAGCTTTTCAAGGATATTTTGCTTCATTTCACTCAAGGAAACCAAGTTCTCTTCCTTTCTTTCAAATCAAATTAGGTAGGGAGGTGTTTCTAAGTTCATTTTATGCTAAGACAAGTTATGTTTCTAGCTCAAAAATGATGTTTTCATGAGCTTTCTTTTAAGTTTTCATTTTCAGTTTCTTCTTCCTTTCTTTTTAAAGTATTTTGGCCATATGGCCTAGCTTATGATGAGACCATGGTTTGATGATGAGATTCTTGAGTGTTGGTTGCAAAGCTTTCACAAGTTAGATCTCTAAAACTTGAAGGTTTCACTAGTTTCCAAAGCTTCTAAAATTTCAGTTTTCTTTCCTTATTTTCCTTTCATGGTTTCGGCCAAATGGCCTAGGAAGGAATGAAATGATGGCTTGATGATGAGGACCTTGAATATGGGTTGTAAATCCATCACAAGTTAGGCCTCTAAAGCTTGAACATTCCATTTAATGCAAAACTTTAAAGAATAATGTTTTTATCTTGAGGTTTGAATATGAAATATGTATTTTTACTTTGTCTTGCTAAGATACATATATTGGGTTGAAAACATAATTCTCTTAAAGTCTTGAAGGAGCTCTAGTAAAGAGATCAAGTGAACTTGCATCCACGTTTAAGTTTATGCCTTGCAAACCATATTTATTTTATGTCATAACTAAATTCTCAAGAATAAATAAATGAACTTGCATATCTCATGTTTAAATTTCAAGCTTGCATTTCATGTTTAAATTTCAAGTTGTCACTTAATCTCTAAAGATAATAAAGAAGTTGCATCTCATGTTTATTTTATGCTCTCACTTTATTTTATAATGGCTAAAAGAGTCAATGCATGGCATGTTTATTTTATGTCATCACCTAAAAATCCTAGAGCTCAAAGACTTGCTTATGAATCATAAGCGAAGAAATGAGATAATTGGAGTTAAAGAATTTATTCTTTAAGAAGTCTTGAGAATTGGAGCTTAAAAAAATGTAATTCTCATCTCCCTCACCGGTCCTATGCGGACTAAGGTTGCTTAAGATTTCTTCTCCTCTCCTGTCCTATGCGGATTACGTCGCTCAGTTTCTTGCATCATGTTTATATTACAAGTTCTTGCATCATGTTTAATTTTCAAGTTATCACCTTAAATCTTAAAGATAAAGAAATGGAATTGCATATCATGTTTATAATTCCAAGCTATCACCTTATAAAGATAAGATTAAAATAAGGTTGCATAGCATGGTAATAATTCAAAGATGTCACCTAAATCTCTAAAGCTCAAGACTTGCTCCTTTTATCTTAAGTGAAAGATTTAATTATGAACATTCTTTCAAGTTATAAATCGGTCCCATGGTTAATTTAGGCCTAAAGTCCTATGACTTCTTTCAAGTTTAACAAAAGGAATTAGTTCTAAAAGAGTTTAAAACTTTGTAAGAATTTTATGGGAAGCTAGTAATTTATGTGTACTTAAAATGTGATTTGATGCTTATTAAGAATTTGGTGTCATTGATTGATTCCCTGGTTTGTATGTTATAGTTGTTGTTGCAAACAATGAAAACTTATGCATGAAATAAAGACATATTCTACCTAAAAGTGTATTACTGTAAGAGTGCAATTTGGAAAGATTCTGGCTAAGGAAAGATTTGGTATTTAAGCGTCCATTGTGACCCACCTCTCTTCCTGGAATCTCCAGATGCATGATTAGTTGGTATATATTATTTCGGCATAAGACTATAAATGAGAAAATGTTATGATGATTATGAATGAAGAATTGTATTATGATATAACATGCAAAGACTTAAAGGTGACTCAAAAAATATGAGAAAATGATCCTTTGGACATCAAACTATAGGCGGTGAAAAGATGATTCTTGCCCCTAGTCTGTTCTCTCAAAAGGGTAGACAGAATTTTTACTTATCAAAAGGGATAAGTATGTGCTGGTGACGACTAGCAAGGTATGAGCTCATAACCTAGATTACTCCCAAAAGGGTGGAGTATAGGGTGGCCCAGGAAAATGATGATGAAAGTAACTTTAAGTCACCTAAGAAACTAAGTAAATGCATTATGTGAATATGATGTTCTGCTATGCATAGTATTTATGAGATGATGATGAGAAATATGATATTCTGCTATGCATAGTATTATGAAATGATGATGAGGAATATGATGTGATTTTATGCATAACTATGTTATTATATATGAAAGGAAAAGTTCATTATAAACATGACATGCTAAGTTTATGATGCATTATAAGACGCATGATTAAAAGACGAACCTCGGTAAAGTATATTTTCGAACTTAATAAATCAATCTTAGCATGCTCACTATTTCATAATAACCCGAGGTTCCTGGGGACGATGATGATGACACAATGCATCATGAGGTGAGTACCTACTGAGATTCTTTTATAAGTTTCTCACTCCCTCTATTTTTCTTTCCATCTCGTCAAAAGGAAGCGTTCGTGAATCACATTGAGGCTATGAACTTGAATCCTAGTTTCACTCGTATATTTCAGATATCTATCCCTATCCCTGGAGTGTTATTACTAGGTGCCATTAATGGATGTCCTTCCATCCATATATTATTTATGTTTTATTAGATTGCCTACACTTAGTCTTATTCTGTTGGTAGGCAAAATATCTATATGATATGTAATTATGGATGCTGGATGATGGAGCCAATATATTATGATGTGATGTTTATGTGTCTTTTAAATTTTGCTAAATTCATAAGCGCGGTCACGTTTTCAATTATGTTTAAAAAAAATGGCTCGTAATTTCACTAAGTATTTTCAAAGCATGATTAAGGAACTGAAGCAAAGAGTAAAGTCTAGTAATTAATCAGATACTACCTAGGTGTATTGGGTTAATTATTAGGGTGTTACATCGACTAACTATCATGATCCACCCAAAAATATCATTCCGAACTCCCTGGAAAAGTTCAAGGGCTCAAACGGCACCTTCACCCTTGTAAAATGCTATAGGGGTATTTTGGTCATTTTGAGTCGAAAGTTCTAAAAACGAGATTTTCACCTCTGATATCAAACACTACAATCGTAATCCCTTCAAACATTGAGTTGACCCATTTGAGGACTGTTGGGTCCCTGAATTGCATGTAAAAATGACTTCAGGGAAATTTTGATCATTTGTACTCGACAAAAATGGGCCATTACAAGGTGGGAATGGTAGCGTCAAATCAGGAATTTATTGGTAGGTTGAATGCCCATGCTGCAAAAGGAAGGAAGAGCATGAGGATGCTCGTGAAGAAGAAATAAAAAGGATGAGAATGATGGATACTTCTTTGAGATGGCAATCTCTCAAGTATAATATCATCCTTAAGTTATGACATCATGCTTGGAAGTTGTTATTTATAAATTAGTGGACATTGCTTAAGTATCTATAACATACTCAAGTGAGTCGTTTAGCAACTATTTTGTAATTCTACTTAAATGTATAAAAAGGAAACAAACTATTTAGAGAATATATATTCAAATACATGAAAAAAGCTCTTCTACGAGCCTTAATATACATCTGTCTTCTTAAACACATATAAGGAAAACTGAAGTGGTCTTTGACCATTGACCTATTAAATTGGCACTTCAGGCAAGGGCCTTCATTTTTGTGAGCTATCTGGAATGACAGAACACACAAATATAGGAGTGGGAATTGTGAAATTTTCAGTAGGATATCCCAAAATATAGAAGAATCAATGTCATCATCATTGTCCTAACCACTTTGGTTTACTTAAAAAAATGTGATCGTACATTAACATCACAAAGGTTCATTTTATAGTTAAAAATCATTCATCCCAAGTGGGTTTCTATAAGAATTCAAGTACTTAATTCACATAGGTTATAATATTCAAACTGATAGTAAATCATCATAAACAAATAATTCAGAATAATATAGGTATGCATATCATAAATGCAATGACTTTCTTCAGTTTCTTAATCAACTTCATTTACTTTCCATTACTTTGATATCTTTCTGAACTTCATGTGTTATTGACATAAGTGGCCTTGCCCATTCCAAGGTAATAAGTTTTTAGGATCTTATTCATATACATGATTATTTACTTTTTTTGACTCTCACATAGTACTATTTCCAACCAGGTCTACTTTCCTGACTAATGTCAAAGGATCTCATAAATGGTCAGGTTACTCCCTAGGGATTTAATCTTTATAAGTGGCTAAGTTCACTCTCCTTAACAATTTAATCTCTTATTTATTCTGAAATACTTTAACAACTCAAGTTTCATGCTCAATGTCATATACACAAGCATAACAATCATATATATAACTAGCATCAACAACTAAATTACATAGTGTACAAGGCACAAAATCATAGGCATATTACTCATAATCACAATTCTAGCTCATATAGCACCTCTAGAATTTAAGTCTTAAAGAAAATACTTGGTGAATTAATCAAGCATCATGACAACAGGCTGGAATAAATCATAGAGGTACTTTAACATGTCTAGATTAGTCTCTAAAACATTTGATTCAAAAAGGAATTTCTAGCCAGGTTAAAACAATCATACAAAATCAATGGCTAAAACCTACTTGGGTAAGAAATCAATTAGATTCCATAAATTTTTAAAAATAGCAAATAAGCCTAAAAATCTCAAAAATAAATTCAAGGATATACTTCAAGATATCTGTAAAAACATATAAAATTTTCAACTCAAAATTTTATCATTTGGTAGGATAACAAAAATAGACAAATTCAATGGTTAGAAATAGGTCATCGAGATAGAATAGAGTTTAGTCAGGTTAGAATTTTAAAAATAGTAGATTTTCACCAATGAACCTAGAAAAATTCAAGAAGGTATTTCCATATGTTAATCTAAAAAAAGCTCAAAAATATGTCTTCAAGTATGTTTTAAAAGTCATACAAACTTATTACCAAACTCAAAATCTAAGTTTTCAGCAAGTTGGTTAAAACTTGTTTGGGAAAAATGATTTTCTAAAAAAATCAAAATACCCACCATGAAAATACATCAAGATCTATTCGTATACATATTATAAAACCAAAAATATTAAACACAAAACTTCAGTAATTTTAGAAATAAAATTTTGGAAATTAAAGGCCACAAAAACCCTACTCTTGAAGCTTTAAGGCTTCTAGCTTAAAATGATTTTCTTCACTCCAAGCTCTTCCAACAAACAACCCTTAATCCTTTTTTCAATAGTGGTGGATGATATCTCAAGGTAGAGGGTGGTGATGAATCAAAATTCTAATCAGTTAGCTTTGTACACTTTGAAGAGTATATGAAGTTTGGTGAAGAAAACATGTGGTTTTAGAAGCTTTAAGCTAGGGTTTTAGGACCATAGAACCTAGGGTTAGAGTTTAGAGTTTTTTTTTTAATCATGAAGGGGCTATGTTTTCTTACAACTAGTCAAAAATGATGAGGGTGATATGAGGGTGGTGGTTATTGTAATCTTATCTTAGGTTAGGTATAGTATTTATCTAGTTTTCTTTCTTTTTGAAAAAGTAATTAAATGAATGGCTAGGATTTGTTTTTATTGGTCAAGAATAAATCTTGGCTATCCACTTGGTTCAAGAGAAGTAGCTCACTTAAACTTGGTGAGCAAATTACTTTTTTGATGTTAAATATTATACCTGAAATTTTACCGGATGAAAT
Organism: Dalbergia oliveri; assembly: GCA_030441495.1. Taxonomy (NCBI): domain Eukaryota; kingdom Viridiplantae; phylum Streptophyta; class Magnoliopsida; order Fabales; family Fabaceae; genus Dalbergia; species Dalbergia oliveri. The sequence goes on along the minus strand of JAMLFY010000004.1, from coordinate 42,709,881 downwards.
ATTAGTCCCGGGTGAAATTATAATTAATTAAAGACCAAAATTAAAATTTGCTTGCCAAGTCTTAATCCATGCCATCAACTTGGCAAAGATATGGTTGGTAGTGGTTACTTGGCCACCAAGTTTCTTTAACAATGTTAAAAACTACACATCAAAACTTTACCGAATGGGTAAAATATCTCTATCATAAACTTAAAATGTCTTTACCTTGGTCCTTGACTTAATACACTACCTCGACCTCCTTAAGCTCTCCTATCCCCAAATACCCTTGGTCTCGATTCCAAAGTTACTATTTATCAACAGGTCCATAAAGTCACTATTCACACTAGCCCTGACGCGAATTGTCACTACCCACAACAAATGAAAAATATTTTAACTACTAAATTATACAAAAAATGCAGTTAGGGTACAATCCAGGTCGTCTTACATGGAAGCGTGTTAATTGATTTAAGGAATTTGGGGGGGGGGTTTAAATTGTTAAAAGCAAAATTAAATTGAAAATAATATATGAAGAATTACCCGCACAAGGTATTCCTCATATTAAGAATTGTTTAATCATTGGTTCAAAAAATTAGTTCATAGTTATGGTTACTTTCATTAATTATGTTTTCACACAACAATGATGTATTTCTACTTAATGGTCACACAAATGTTGTCCCACTAAGGATTTGACTAACACATGAACTAGTGACCCACAATTGTGATTTTATGAACATATGCCTTTAATTATCAATTACAGCCACGTAATCTCCAAGCGGAGTTAATATCAATCCCTTACCAAAGGGGTGTAAATTAATTAATTGACCAAATACCCCAATAGAATTCTAGTTATACATACGAATGACACACAATCAAGCAACTATAGAAACACAATTGTAATAATTCATACAACCTATATTAAAGAGAGATGGCAAAAGGGGAAACCAACTATAAATTGTAATTAAAATAGGAACCTCAAGAACAATCTTAATATTCAGTTATCCTTGCATGAGGTAAAAGAATTACTCCTTCATAGGTGGAGAATCATAATCAATGTTGAGGAAGAATGCAATTACAATCCTGAAACCCAAAATAAGGATTAGAAGCTTCTAAAAACCTAGAGAAAGGAGAGAGATGAAGAAATAAAGTAGAGAAAGAATGCTTGATGGCAAAAATAAAACAATTAACAAAATGGTGTCTATAATGTTTGACCTACACCTATTTATAGTGTAGTAGAAAAATACATTAAAACGGTGTCCAGGAAATAAAAATTAAAAAGGCATGTTGGCGTGATGTGTAATACCCAAAAATTATTTAAAAAATAATTTGAACTTTATTGATAAGAATTTTAAAAATCTAACATCTTAGAAATGATGAGGATAGCCCAATAATAAGTTAAAAAAAGAAAATTACTGGGCATGAATAATAATTTCAGGCCTGGGTGTGAATAGTAACCTTACATGCCCGTAAGCGCAATAGTAACCTTGGAATTGGGATCGGGAGATCCTCGGACCAAGGAAAAATAAGATTAGGATTGGGATAGAGTATTAGACCCAAGGTTAATCTCAGGTAATATTCTAATTTCCTGGGTAATGTTTTATCGATAAAGTTTTTATGTGGTTTTAATAATAAAAGTTACTTAGTGGCCAAGTAATGTCTACCAATCACATCTTGCCAAGTGGATGGCTAAGATTTAATCTTGACTAACAAGATTAAATCCTAGTCATCCATCTCATTATTCCTTTTTTAAAATGAAGAAATGCACCTTTTGACTACATTTTTACCAAGATCAATATAAACCACTAACCTTATCAGCCCACCCTTGTCATTTTTTGGCCATGAAGCAAGAACACAGCCCTCCATTTTTTTTCTCTCAACCATAACTTCAAATGCCCAAAACCTTAGTTTTAAATCATCAAAACTCCAAATCTCCTTCACAAAACTTATTCTACTTATCACAATCTACAAAACCAACCAATTGGAATTTTGAATCATCTCCATTCTTCACTTTGAGATCTCACAAACCATTGTTAAAGGAAGGGTTTGAAGTGGATTTGAAGAGCTAGTAGTGAAAGAAATCATTCCTAGAAGATCATTTGGAGTTAGAAGTCCTAAAGTTTCACAAGTAGGGATTTTAAACCTTTTCTATTTCAAATCTATTTTTACAATTTGGTTATTGATTTAACTTGATAGGTTGTATGGGTTGATAATATATAGATATTGAAGTGTCTAATTTGGTTGAATGTTTGTATGATGTTAGAAAGCCCTTTTTGGTAAAATAAGTTTTAACCTAGGTTGCAGGAATTTTGGATTAAGTAGATAGCTCAATTTGTATGATTTTATTAACATAGTTGGAGAATTTATTAGTAGCCAAAATTTTTATGTGGTAAAGTTGACATATGAAAATGTCTCCATTAATTTTTTTATCTTTTAAAACACTTTTGCTACGTTTAAAAATTCAGAAACCAAGAGATTTAGGGTTCCTATCTGGATATTAAATTCTAGGGCACTGAATTTGTCTAATTTTGTTATTATATCAAATGATCGAATTTTCCTTTAAAATTTTTACAAGTGTTGAGGACCTCTTGAAGTCTAACCTTGAATTTTTGTATGATTTTATATGTTCATTTGGTATAGTAATAAAATTGAGATGTGTCTGTGACTAAGAATAAGTAGTTTTTGACCTCCAAATTTGTACAATTTTGTTAATATAGCTAGAGAGCTTGTCTTGCCCTAAATTTTTACAAGACCTTGGGGACACATTGAAGTATCATGGATAATTTTTGTAGCCTTTAATTTGATTGTTTGATATGCAAACTAATTTTTGCTACATAAATGTGAAATCGACCAATGTGCTAGAATTATGCCAATGCCTTGAATTGATGATATGATGACTTTTGATCCAAGTATATGTGTATGAATGCATGCTATAAACTTTGAAGATTAGTTTACGAGGCATGATTGAAATTACTTGTGAATGAATGCCTATATGTGCTTTAATGCATGCATTTGGAAAAAAAAAAGTACATGATGCATATATGTGACAAAAGAAAATGTATGAACTTCAATCGTACATATTCTGACATATGGACAAAACAGAAACAAGACTTATGTAGGCATATCGACTAGGAATAGAACTGTGTGAGATTCGGAAAAGGAAAAAATGAAGTCTGATGATCACGTATAGGAATGAACTCAGTCCTTATAAGCATATTATCCATGTGTGGAGTTATCCACTACAGATACCATTTAGTATAAATTATCCATGTGTGGTGCTATCCACTGCGGATACCATTTGGTATGAACTAAGTCCTTCCTATGTCGATGAAAAAAGAAAAATGAATGGAATTGCATTCTATGATCACAGGAGAAATATTAGATCCCTTCGACTTGTCAAGGGCACGGAAAGATCACTGCATCTATCAAATGTACACTCGTATTGAATTATTTGCATATGATAATTTACTATATGCTTGAGCATTTTGATATATGTGAATTAAGTGTTTGCATATGACCATTTTCAGAGATATGACTTTGAGTTAAAAATGAATCTTTGGTATGTAATACATAATCACATTTTTCTAATAAATCAATGTAGTTAGGATGATATCGATGACATTTATAATTGTGTATTTGGGGATTACCCTATTGAGAATTTTATAATTCTCACCCCTATATTTGTGTGTTAGGTGTCGGCTCTAGATTGCTCAATGGAACAATGAGACGATTATCATGGAAGTGCCTGATCTATAGTAGCTCAATGGCTGAAGACTACTATCAATTTTCTTTTGATATATTTATATGTATGTTTGTAAATGTGTAAGAAGACAGATATGTATTAATGCTTATAGAAGAGCTTTTTGGTGTATTTGAATATGTAACCTATAAATATTTTGTTTCCTCTTTATATATTTATGTAAAGTTATGGAATATTTATTGCTCGATTCGCTCTAATACGCTATAGATACTTAGGTAAGGTCCACTAATTTATAAGTAACAATTCTAGTTAATATCATGGCTTAAGAATGATGTTGTACTTGGGAGGGTGTTACATGATGCACTATGCATGCAAAACTTATGACAACTATAGTGATCCTCCTGATTTTGATCCAAGGGTGCCCTATCTGTTGACTACTATAGTAGTTGTAGACCGTCAGTCTTTCCATAAATGCCCCAAAGCTCTTGTCTCTACCAAACCACTATAGTAGTCTTGCCTGGACCACTCCATGTGCTACTTTTCTGTTAAAGGTTCCCTAAGTCCCTTTTACTCCGATGCACCAACATGGGAAATTCCTGTTACTAAATAATACTCACAAAAGAAAATTGAAAGAACAAGTAACTTCAAAATATAATTGTTCACTAAAAAATAGTGCTGATAGCTATGAAATTACTCAGTGATGCTTGCTGAGGACAAAGTACAAATCCCCAATTACCCATCAATTAAGTACAATTAAGATGCAAAATATTCAGAGTTAGAAGGGAAAATGGGTGCATAAATGCAACCTGAAAATTTTTTTCACTATTCATCCATTGGATCATCTTCATTATCACTAAGTCTGTCAGAATAGAAATTCTCATTTGTAAAGTTCAAATTAATTTTTGAATAATTTTGGTGTTACATTACTATGCACTTTTTAAAAATTTTTGCCCTCAACAATTCATTTGACATTTGACTTGAAAAGATAGTTTACACAAATCAAACAAGTAATCCAAACATAGCCAATCCAAAAGTAGCAATCAAATCCTATAATGTAGTAAAAATGTTCCCACCTTCTAAATCTAATCTTCGGGTTGTTGTGTCCCTCAGCACTTAGGGTGAGGACTATACCCTAGTGTTATGGCTTTCCAGAAGTTTCATATACTTATCTAGACACTCCCAAATCTTATAACTCGATTTTCATAGTGGTAGCATATATTTTGTCCAACCAAGCAAGGTCTATTCTCATGGTTCTTCCTACATCTTGGGCAGCCTTGTCTCATGATTGACTTTTGTGGCTATTTGTCCTTATATGAACTGGGTTAAAACAACTTCTTTGGGGTAGGGTATCCTCATAGCCTTGATCTTCAGGTGGTAGTATTTTGTTAGAATTGTCCTTAGTGAACTTAGCAATTGCTAGCTTCTTATTATATCCTTCTACTCGCCTACTTTTGTTCATGAGAGTAGCATGATCCCTAATCTCCATGAGTCATACTAAGGCTTGAATATCCTTCCATAGATCACTTTCATATTTGATGCACTTCCAAACTTCATCAGGATCGCATTGGTAAATGGTGGAAACTTGCAGAGTTCTTCAAATTTAGCAGTGTATCCTGCTCAGTTCCTTGTTTGAGTCCCACGAATTCCAATTTTTTTGCATTCCTCAAAGGGAAATACTTATGGTAAAATGCCTCCTTGAAGATCTCCCAAGTGACTACTATTTGAGAGGCCTCAAATAATCTTTTAGTGTCGACCTACCAAAATTCTGCATATGCCCCTAGCATATAGGTAGTGAAAGACACCTTTTGATCCTCAATATAGGCAAGGACAGAGAAAATCTTCTCCATTGCTTTGATCCACTCTTCAGCTTTGTTTGGATTGAAGGTTCCTCCAAAGGAAAATGGGTTTTCTTTTTTAATTTAGTGAATTTTTTATACTTGCATCCACATTCTGCTCTTCCTGGGTTTCTAGCCGGGTTTCCTTCAACATTTTGATCTGATTTTTCCATTATCAGGTTGGCCACTGCAGCTTCTTCACTCATGGCAGTCGCCATCTCATAAAAAGTACTTATCATGCCTTTTGGCTCTAGCGTTCCATTCCTAGCACATTTGTAGTTTGCCATTGGTTCCTAGACACACCAAACAAAAGATAGAGTTGATCAAGCTCAACATTATACTAAGTGTGATAGCAACCAACTACAGGAACACGAGCCTATCATGCATGTCTAAACCCTATATCCTATTATACAGACAAGATTCAAGGGCATGATTTATCTGCACATAACAAAATATACTTGGAAGCATAGTCAGTCCAATACATAAGGTCCTACTAGGATGAACTACTCTAATAATATAATGTAACACCCTTCTAAGTTCAACATCATCTTTAAGCAATAACACCAAACTTGGGAGTTGTTACTTATAAATTAGTGGACCTTGCTTAAGTATCTACAGGATATTTGAACGAGTTGTGCAGTAACTATTTCGTAGTTATACTTAAATGTATAAAAAGGAAACAAAGCATTTGGAGAATACATATTCAAATACATAGATGGTCTTCCTTGTGACCATTTCCATTGATCCGATCTCCAAGTGACACATGTTGATCATCCATTTGTGTCTTGGAAAAATCTAGAATAGTAGCCTGCTGTTTGTCAGAGCTTTTGTAGAACCCATTGTAAGTTTGAGGTTTCTGATGTCCCTTCAGAAACTACTTTTACTTTTTGAATGTAGCTTCTGAACTCTTTATTCTAAAAGTTGAGGTAGTTGACCACGATGGCAGAAGAGATGACTCACCAATATGATACTGGGTTTGACTTTTAAATTTGAATTTCAAAAATTCAAATTTCCCTTCTTTTCTACTAATGTTCAACGGTCACATGAAGTGAGCTTTCTGAAATGCGAATTAGTTCCTTAATAATTCTTTAGTCTTCTGGTCTTTAATCCAATCTTTATGAAGATGAAAGATTTGCAATCATGATGACTAAATATTGTGTAACACGTTATTCTCAGAGTTTGCTTGATATCTTCATTTTAAGCACTCTTTTTATGTCTAGTGCTACTTTTTGAAGACCCGTCCCTTGGTTTCTTATTCTTGATTTGATATCCTTTAATTCTTAGGCATGTATACGTACTTTACTTGATACAATGTTCACTTCTATTAGGTTCAATCTCTTTATATAAGATAAATCATGTTTGTACATGCCAAGTGAAATTATTCTTGTTTCAAGTTCGTGTTATGCACTTGGAAGTATCTATGCTATGTCAAGAAACTCAAGGTAAACATTAGTCATTATTCAAAGTATTTTCTTTAAATTGGCTTTATTGTCATTCAAAACATATTTTATTAAACCTTCATAAGGGTTTTGGAGTTAACAATCTCCTCCTTTTTTATGATGACAAACCAATTTGAAGAAAATCTTTTGAAGAGATATTGAAAGAAATAGAATTGAAAGTATAACGTGATAAATAATATTCTTTCAACTTATCACAGAAAATGATTTTCAGGAAGTTCTTTTCTTAAGGTATGATGTGAATTAGAAAAAATGTTTTATAGCCTTAAGTGACTTAAATCATAGCTGTTGTAATTTTTCATGAAGTTTTGAACTAGCTCAATACTTTTCTGAAAGATATTAGAGTAGTATATCAAAGGAATTATTGTTTAAGCCCAACGTTTGATTTTCAGTCATAAAAAGAAAGCTTTTTGAAGATTCACGTGCTTAAATAACTAACAAATAATACTTGTGATATTTATCTTGATTAATCCTTTTATTCAGCATCTTTATCCAAACTTATTTTTCAAAAAACGGATGCTCATGATTATGTATGTATATATATATATATATATATATATATATATATATATATATATATATATATATATGTATATGAGAGAGAGATGTATTAGAGCATTTTGAGCAAACAACACAAAAGATTTGATACTTATGCAGTTTAATGCTCAATGAAACCTTGAGAAGAAACATATATCCTTTTAGGTTTATAAAGCTCAATAGAAATTAATGCCAATTAAGTCAGAGCTAGAGCATATATTGAGAGTTTAGGAAACTCTTCATATAAGTATCAGAGCATGGAATTGAAAACAATTTTTATAAAGCAAAACTAGAAACATATGCTCATGCTTTTTATGAAGACACGCTCACTGATACATATGAAACATAATATAACACATTATATACCATATAAGCGCAACACACTGAGAGATTTCTGAGGCTTACAAACTGATCTTAGTTGTATTAAAGCATGTAGGAACAAGTTTTTGAAGACCGTTAGAAACTATACATAGCTATATTTTGATCAAGTTACACAAAGCTTTGGAGAACTTCTCATATGAGTGTTAAGAGATAATGTGTTTTATAAAAAAAAAACATTTTAAACATATCATACATATCGAAGCACATAGATATATACGAATATCAGAGCAACAAAAGAAAGATTTTATGCTTTAAAAGATACTTCTCAGTGCTAATCACAAATACACTTGCGTACAAAAATCCTAACGTACTAATGAATAAGCAAATTAGAGCACACACATAAGAGATAAGAAGCAAATATCTACTAGCATGATATATGATTAGCTAAGCATAAGTAGGCATCGATATGAATAGGGCTTAAAAGAAATAGAGCTTAAGACGGATATGTAGAAGCGGATAGCATAAGCATGAGTTTTGAAAAATAAAACGAGTTGTATAAAACAAGATAAAATGTCTGTCAAAACATAAAAAAAAAATTGTTCGAAACACCAAAAGAATATGAATGTTAAAAAAATTCTTTGAAAAAATTCTCTGAACTCCCCCTTAGTATAGGCTCCCCCTAAATTCCATAGCACTACTTGATTTTCTTCTCGTCTTATCTTCTCCCCCTTTTGTCATCAGAAAAAGAAAAAAGGTGTGCTAGGAAATAGAAACACTATTTTTAGCCACGACGCCTTAGCTCTTGTAGGATTGCCTCATTGGTCTGAAGGATCTGAAGTTATCGATCTTCATGGTATTGAGTTGGGCGTTGTGCTCTATGATTATTGCCTCAAGCCTATCCTGTTTGGAGGCTTCTCTCTTAGATGCCATAGGATGATCTGATGGGACTAAGAGCTTGCAAGAACTCGGTTGAGGATAGAGGTGGTAAGTTGATAGGTGCCGATGTTGATGGCAGGCTCTAGGGTATGGCTCAGGAATGTCTAAGGGTCAGTCTCCCCAGACTTAGGTGATTCAGCTTGTGTATCAGCATGTGCATCAGCTAGAAGTGGAAAAGATGGCATGTCATAGAGGCGGCATGAGCAAAGTAGGCTCTGGGATAGGAACACCAACAGTTTAAGCATCTAAACGAGCCAGGAAGTAGCAACTTCTTCACCAAGAAGAGCACCAGTTGTTAATGTTCTATCCTCTTTTTCTTCCATCTGTGTGATGTGAATGGAAGGAGGAGGTTGAGGCACTATTAGGATTATAGCAGGTCTGGTTCATGGTCCTCTTCGTCTGGCTCTTCAATGATGGGCTCTATTAGAAACTCTTCAGCCATAGGTCTAGGTCTAATCGTAGCACTCAGTCTAGCATTCTCACTCCTAGCAGCTTTCTTCTTCTTCAGATAAGGATGCTCCTGTTTATTCTTCTTCTTCTCCTCTTCCTCTTCATCTTCAGAGTAGGTAAGAATAACTCGATAGCCAGCCTCTTCATATTTTGTGACTTCCTTCTTCAATATGGAGGTTCTTGATTCATGTATAGGCATCTGTTTGCACTTGAGCTAAACATCTATCCTCCTGTTGACTTTCATTGGTTTGTATACCATATGAGTTTCTTGCAATCCAGACTCTTGTTTTCTTTTTGTCTTTCTTTTTTGACCCTGAGGAGGTAAATCGATTCTGCCTCCTGAGTTCTCAGTCCCATTTTCCAAGAAAATTAATTTTCTCTTTCCTTTGGCCACCTCTTTTAGAGACTCGGTCTCCTTGCGGGTTTTTCTAGCTTGATCTCCCTTTGCTCTGGGACTCTGCCTTGTTTGTTTAGATCCTGTGATGGTGAACTTCTTCCTTGAAGGTCTGAAAGAGAAAGGTGTGAACACAGTTCCTTCTATAAATTCATACCTTTCTGTGACAAAAGGAAACCTCATGTATTGGAAGAGTCTTGTGAGTAGCATTCCATATGGGACACTAGCTATCCTCCATGTTTCTTTAGAGGTGGCGCTAATCATGTAGTCCAAGATAAGTCTTAGTAAGTTCACTTTCCTCTTTGCCATCAAACAGTATAAAAGCAAGCAGTACATGCCAACTAGTGCATCTCTGCTTCCTAGATGGGGTAGAATGGAGAATTGTACCACCATATATACTTTCCTATCCCTAGCACTTAGCATGATAGTAATGATTTCATTCAGATTGTGAAGAATAGAATCAGTAAGATACCTAGACACGTCACTTTCATTTATGCCTTGGGAGTGTGCCTAATTGGTGAAGAGCTGCAAATGATTCCAGCATTTTGTGCCTTGATGATTTTAGAGAGCCCTGAAGGAGTGATCATGATGGCACAATCTCTTATTATACACTTTTAGGACGAAGTTAAGTTTCCTTCCAGATGGGACTAGAAAGCAGTAACTAGTCTTGGGAAGACTTGTTTATTTATCTCTAGATATTCTTCCCATTTTTGAAATGAAAATACTTCATCAAGAATGACTATTTCTTCATGAAGATCCTTGCAAAGACTTCCCTGGTGTCACTTTTCTTGATGCGAAGTGCTTTTCATAGTGATCCTACATTTTTGGATCATCGTACATGTGAAAAACTCTTTTTCGCAGATTGGTCGCGATTTTTTTTCAGCCATTGTAGAGAAGTTTGTATGTGAGGTAAAAAAAGAAAGATTGAGTCTTGAAGATGTTACGAGGTAAGGAATGGAAGAAGTTTGTGAGAAAAAGAGAACAATTTAGGTTGGAAGATGAGAGTTTGAGAAGATAATGAGGTTTAGAGAAGGTTTGAGAGTGAAGGAATACGAAACGATTGATGAAGCATGTGGTGGAAGATGATGGCTAAGGAGTGACGTGTATGGAGCATTGGGAGGTTATTTAAGTGATGGAATATGGCTAATTAAAAAGTGAAGTGACGTGGGAGAGAGAAACTTAGATTGAGTGAGGTGTCCTGTCTTTTCATGTTGTTCAAGAGCGATTTTAACTCTTGGGATCACTTTCTGAAGGTTTAACTTTTAACTTGCCTTCACTTTCTGACCCATTAGAATCTCACCAATTTTTTTTACCATACATTCATCATCATATTCTAGACTTTATGTGACCATGATCTCCTATTTTCTAACCCTTTCTCATCTTTCTGATAGCCATATTTCATATGTGATCATGCATGTAACGCCCTTTCTCCTTTTGAGTATAAATGACCAAAATGCCCTGAGGTCATTTTTCCAAATTCGAGGATAGTCGACCTGCAGTCCCGAATGGGTCAACTCAATGTTTGAAGGGGGTTAGAATTGTTATGAATGATATTGAGGTGAAAATCTCGTTTTCTAAACTTTCGGCTCAAAATGACCAAAATACCCTGTGTTCTACACGGGTAAAGGTGCCGTTTGAGCCCAGAATTTTTCCAGGAAGTTTAGAATGATGTTTTTGAGCAATATTTGATGTTTAGTCGGGTCGGAAGGTCCCGGGCAGTTATAGTGTAAAATTACCATTTTGCCCCTAGACAGTGTACAGTGAGCCTAATGACGCAATTAAGCAAACCTAAGCAATATTAGGCTCTAATCGAAGATTAATTTATTTCGATAATTAATCTAGAGTCAAAATAATTTATTAAGGTTAATTAGAACCTAAGATTGCTTAGTTAAACTCTAATTGCATTCTTTAATTCAAGATTCCTAGTCATGGAATCTTGAATAGTATTTCTCTCCATTTCCTTAAATTAAGGAATTGTGCCATACCTCATTTGACCAAAAGAATTATTTTAAATTACTAATCTAGTAAGATTGCCCTCCTAATCAAGTCTTGACACTCCTAATTACCCAATTACCTCACCTAAACACTTTCTTAAACTCCTAACCAAAACCTTAATCAAAGAAACACCTAAACACATCACTAAAATACAATTACATGAGCAAATTAATTCCCCCTTTTTGCTGCCAATCTGGCCAAATACATGGCCTAGGAGGAGTGCCACATGTTGTTTGATTTCTCACTCAAGAGCCATGCCTAGACCATACCTCAAACCATACCTCACCATGCTTTCAACCATGCCTTTGCCCATGCTTTGTAAGAGATATTTTCCTCCATTTTCCCTCCCATTTGGCCGTCGGCCTTCTTCCTCTTGGAAGCCCCCATTGTGCCAAAATTTCTATAAATACCAAGCCTTGAAGAACCTTGATACACTTTAGATCATTTGCTAAGTTTAGTTGTCTTGCATTTTCTTGCCTTTTCTCTCAAACTTCTTTTCATCTTCTTCATTTCTTCTCCTCTTAAAGAATCCTTGCCACCACCATAAACCACCACAAACAACCATAAACCACCACTACCTCACCTTAAACCATCCCTCAAACACTTAAACTTTCCATTTCCAAGCTTAGAAACTCAAGGAAAAATCATTCCCTTTGAGTTCCCCCTTGGCCGAATCCATCATCACAATCCAAGAGGAGATTTTGTCTTCTCAACTCTTCAAGAACCAAGCTTTCTTTCTTCCATTTCAAAGACTTCCTTAGGTAGGGGTTTGTTTTCAAGTTTTTACTTGTTTTCCTTAAAGAAAGTTCTAGTTTTCTCTTAGTTCAAACTCCTTTCTTTCTTTTCTTTTCATTTTCGGCCAAGAGGCTATTTTATGAAAATAACATGAGCTTGATGATGAGGTTTCAAGATAATGACTTGTTGATGTCATGTGAGAAACCTCTAAAGCTTGAAACAACTTGGTCTTGGACCATACATGCTTGTATTTCTTTCTTTTTCTTTAGTTTCATTTTCGGTTCCTTTCCTTTCTTTCTCAAATGATTTTGGTTTCCTTTGCCTTGGTTTGAACAAAGTTTGCTAAAAATGTAAAGTAGATCACAAAAGTTTTGTTAAAGAAAATTAATCACATGATTTCAAAGAGCTTTAAGCTTACCCTTGCCAACCTTAAAGTTGGTCGGCCATTCTAAAAGTTTTACTCTAGATTGAAGTCCATGAGCAATAAAATAAAGAATATGACTTAGTTCTTGTAATTTTGTTTAGACAAAGTGTTGAACTTTGTGTCTATTTTCTTAAGCTTGATGATGAAGTTCAAACCTTAAGACTTCTTTGAAGTCTAGGTGCTAAGAACTCTAAAGCTTGCCTTATGATACATAATGGGTTGAGGTTTTTGTTCCTTTAAAGTCTTGCAAAGAGCTCTAGCTAAGATCTAAAATAAGATGCATTCATGTTTACTTTAATGCTTTGCATAGCATGTTTATTTTCAAGTCATCACTAAACAACTTAAAGATTAAAAAAAGAATGTGCATCCTCACTTAATAAATCTCAAAAACTACCTATTTCAACCTTAAAGTTGATTGTTGATTTGGGGTAAACACCTCAAGAGGCCTAGAGCACTAAAATAAAGAATTGAACCTTGCATCCCATGTTACTTTCTTGTCTAGCATGTTTAAATTCTATGCCATCACTTAAACTCCAAAGATAATAAGTGCATCTCATGTTTACTTTATGTCTTCACTTTATTTTCTAACAAAGAATAAAAATGAGGTGCATAGCATGTTTAAGTTTATGTCAACACCTTAATGATCTAGAGCTCAAAGACTTGCCCAAGTATCCTATGTAAGGTTTTTAGAAAATGTTGGCATTCTTAAGAAGCCATTTCGGCCTTGTGGTGATGATGATGGACTTAGTATGAGTTCCTCTAATCACAAGTGTCCATAGTTTATGTTTTGTAATTTTTCTAAGCTTAGGAGCACCTAAGCAACATTATGCATAAAATTATATACTTCAAATCTATTTTATGAACGAGTTAATATAGCTACTGACCTCATGTGTAAGTGCATGATTTTAATGGAAGGATTTGAGTCCTAAAAGAGTTTTGAATCCCTAGAATTATTCCAAGAGAAAACTAGCAACTTGTATGCATTTCAACTCATGAGATTATGTGATTTTATGGGCTTATGATTTCGGTTCTGCCCTTCATGATTGGCTACTGTACAAATGCTGTTCTAAGGTGTTAAAATGTGTAAAATTATGTTTGAGTGAAGCAAGGATCGATTTAGAGAAGTTAGAAAAGAATAAGTAACTTGAAAGGATTAGAAATGAGAATTCTAGAACACTTTAATGCATAAAAATGCAAATCTGTTTCAGCATGACAAATTCAAGGATAAGTGGTTCATAATCAGTAAGACATATGTAAAATCCATTCATAAATGATTAGGTATTAATTTCTAAGCTTAAGGTGATGATAAGAACTTAAATAGGAAATTCTAGCACACTTAGACATGGCAAAACATAATTCTGTTCCAGCATAGTTAGATTAAAGAAAAATGGTTTACAACTTAGAGAACATGCCTAGGAATCCATCATAATTGGTTTAGGAATTGATTATGGAGCCTTAGGCGAAGACGGATCTAAAAAGGGTCACAAGAGATTCTAGAGCCCATAAGCATATGATATTTTCTGCCCTTACATGTACAATGCTGTTTGGAATTTTAGTAAGTTCAAATCTTAGAGAAAAGTTTAAATGTTAACCTCTTGAGGGTAATAAAGATGCAATACGGGTATTAGAATGATTAGAATACAAGTTTAAGCCCGTAAGGGTCAAAGCATAAGATACTATGAGATAGGAAGCCGAGTGAGCATATTTATGATGATGAACCTCAAGCATATTTATGATGATGTGATTATGATTAATGCCTTGAGCATGAAACTTTATGTGTATGATTGGCATGTTGATGTGATGAAGTATTATGCCTTAATTTAAGATGCATGAGGTTTCGAAATATGAATGAGATTGAGGAATATGCTCATGTGAACTAGAAAGATATTGATTTGAGAAAGTTCCATGAGAATGATGCATGTGATTGAGATTATGTGGCATGACTCAATTTGAGGAAATTCTGAGAGTAGCTATTATGCCCGAATTTCCGTCAAATTGAGAGACATAAGAAAGATTTTGAGAAATATGATGTTTAAGGTGACACACAGAGATGTCTTCTCCTTAGGAATGAGAAGGAAAACGTGAGGGCATAGACATTAGCCTGCCAAAGCGGACAAAGTCGCTGGTCTTAACCAGTCGATGCATTTCGAAGAAGGAAAAAGTCCCATGATGGGTGATCCTTAGGCCCCTACCCGTACTCTGGGAGTCGGGATTATGATGATTATGATTATGATTATGTTTATGATTCGCTTATCAAGAGGATAAGTAAGAACTAGTGACGACTAGTTAAGGTATGAGCTCATAGCCTAGTTTAAGAGGTGCGGTTACTATTATGTTTTGTGTCACAAGTATGAGAAAAGGAAAGATGTTCAAGAGAAGTTACATGCCACTTATATGTTGTTTGATTATTGTTTGGTTTGCCTAAAGTTCTGCCATGCATTCATGAACTATTATGCTGCATACATGCATTAAGACTCATTATAAAAGACATGGACCTTGGATAAATATCTTGTGAAAATCTCATAATGAACCTATGCATGCTTAACCTTTTTATAATAAACCCAAGGTTCCTGGGACGTAAACGATGACACTAGGATAGAGGATTTCCCTCCGAGATTCTTTAGCAAGATTCACCCCTCTCTCTTTTCTTTCCGTTATCTTCAACAACGATGGCGTCGTTCGTGATATTTGTTGACGCGCCGTATGGGAACTACATTACGATCCGGATCATCAGTCCTACCACTTCGAGGGTCGTTGTGCTATACGCATTTGCATACATGGACGCCTTTTGCCTTTCCAGTCTCCAGCTTCCGATTCACTCCGACTTCCCTCTTTGGCGATGACATGATTTTTGAGAGGACGCGACCCGTGACGGGCAGAACGCCGTGCCGGCCATCATCTCACGTGCGTGACTATAAAGTACGTACCCTCATACATCGATGCGGAGGACCTATCGAGGACTCACCGGCCAATCCTTATTCGGAGGATTCCCCTTCGGTGCCTTGGTGGCAAATAAGGGTAGCGAGGACACGGTCTCCAGTCGAGGCCTATGAGATGTATACGTCAGAGAGACGCCCCTAGAGGTGGTCACATCATTCTCCGATTCACATGCCCACGTCCCTCTTCGATGGGCCACATTCGAGGAGCTTTGGCTGTTCGTAGGCTACATATCGTCTGAGGATTTGCGTCGTCCATAGGTTTTAGAGGAGGGTTGCTTGTGGGGAGTATCTTTTGGGCGTTTTCATGTATTCATTGTTATGTTTCTCATTTACGTTGTTGTCCTGCAAGCTGCCCACTAGCATGGGTAAGACTTTATGTTTCCTTTATATTTCAGTAGTTATGTACTAAACTATGTTAACTAATGTGATGAAGAATGATGTTCATGATTGATGTGTTCTTTAATGTTTACGTTCTGTATGATTTATTTATTCTTCCGCTTCACGTTACATTTATGTTACATGCAAAGGCTTGCACTTTGTTTTACATGATTCATTTAAAAAAAAAATTTTACCTGTAATTTTCGCTAAGTATTTTGTAAATGAATTTAAAGAGAAGTAATAACTAATAATTAATCTTGATACGTCCTAGGCGTATTGGGGTTAAATATTAGGGTGTTACAATGCAATCCTAACTTTCTGAATACAAAACAATTACCTGAACTTCAGGCTGGCCTTATGATCTTTCAATAGAGTGATTGTTCTTGCAACTGATGTCTTATGAACTTGTAAACTGATGAATTTTTAGATCTTCATTTGGAGCTTATTAAGGGAGGATGCCCAAAGATGTTCGTGCATGAATGCTTATGCAAATTTTACTAAAACATTAAGTTTAAAAGCTTTTTCAAAACACAAGAGAGATCTTCAATTAATGGTTTTGTGAATATATTTGACACTTGGTCTTTAGTACAACAATTATCTCAACATCCCCTTTTTTGAACATGATAAAAAAAATTTCCACCAAATGCTTGGATTTTGAGTACTAAAAAAGATTCTTTAACAAGATTGATAACACTAGTATTACCACAAGGATAGGAGTTTTGACATGCCTTAAGTTATAATCTTTTAGTTAGTTCCTTATCTATAGCATCTGGGTACAAATTGCAGCACTACATATTTGATTCAGCCTCAACAATAGAGAGAGCAATTGTATTATGCTTTTTGTATGACCATGTGATCAAGCTTTTTCCAAACAGTAGCAACTATTGGTGCGTTTTCTCTCAACTTAATCTCCAAGTGAAATCACCATCATAATAACCTACAATCACAAGAAGTACCTTTCTCATACCATAAGTCGAGATTAGTAGTACCTGATAAATATTGAAGATTCTCTTAAAGCATTTAAGTGTTATTGCTTTGGGTTATATTAAAATCTAGCACAAATTCCCACACTTAATTGAATATCCAAGTCTATAGTTGTAAGGTACGGTAGTTAACCTGTAACACCCTAATAATTAACCCAATACACCTAGGAGTATCTGATTAATTACTAGACTTTACTCTTTGCTTCAGTTCCTTAATCATGCTTTGAAAATACTTAGTGAAATTACGAGCCATTTTTTTTTTTTAAACATAATTGAAAACGTGAGCCGCGCTTAACGTGAATGATTTAGCAAAATTTAAAAGACACATAGGAATTTACAAACATCACATCATAATATATTGGCTCCATCATACAGCATCCATAATTACATATCATATAGATATTTTGCCTACCAACAGAATAAGACTAAGTGTAGGCAATCTAATAAAACATAAATAATATATGGATGGAAGGACATCCATTAATGGCACCTAGTAATAACACTCTAGGGATAGGGATAGATATCTGAAATATACGAGTGAAACTAGGATTCAAGTTTCAGTGAAGCCTCAATGTGATTCACGAACGCTTCCTTCTATTTCTGAAGACGAGATGGAAAGAAAAATAGAGGGAGTGAGAAACTTATAAAAGAATCTCAGTAGGGTACTCACCTCATGATGCATTGTGTCATCATCATCGTCCCCAGGAACCTCGGGTTATTATGAAATAGTGAGCATGCTAAGATTGATTTATTAAGTTCGAAAATATACTTTACCGAGGTTCGTCGGTTTTAATCATGCGTCTTATAATGCATCATAAACTTAGCATGTCATGTTTATAATGAACTTTTCCTTTCATATATAATAACATAGTTATGCATAAAATCACATCATATTCCTCATCATCATTTCATAATACTATGCATAGCAGAATATCATATTTCTCATCATCATCTCATAAATACTATGCATAGCAGAACATCATATTCACATAATGCATTTACTTAGTTTCTTAGGTGACTTAAAGTTACTTTCATCATCATTTTCCTGGGCCACCCTATACTTCACCCTTTTGGGAGTAATCTAGGTTATGAGCTCATACCTTGCTAGTCGTCACCAGCACATACTTATCCCTTTTGATAAGTAAAATTCCTCTACCCTTTTGAGAGAAGACTAGGGCAAGAATCACCTTTTCACCGCCTATAGTTTGACGGGTCCAAAGGATCATTTTCTCATATATTTTGAGTCACCTTTAAGTCTTTGCATGTTATATCATAATACAATTCTTCATTCATAATCATCATAACATTTTCTCATTTATAGTCTTATGCCGAAATAATATATACCAACTGTAATCATGCATCTGGGAGATTCCAGAGAGGTGGGTCACAATGGACACGCTTAAATACCAAATCTTTCCTTAGCCAGAATCTTTCCAAATTGCACTCTTACAGTAATACACTTTCTTAGGTAGAATATGTCTTTATTTCATGCATAAGTTTTCATTGTTTGCAACAACAACTATAACATACAAACCAGGGAATCAATCAATGACACCAAATTCTTAATAAGCATCAAATCACATTTTAAGTACACATAAATTACTAGCTTCCCATAAAATTCTTACAAAGTTTTAAAACTCTTTTAAAACTAATTCCTTTTGTTAAACTTGAAAGAAGTCATAGGACTTTAGGCCTAAATTAACCATGGGACCGATTTATAACTTGAAAGAATGTTCATAATTAAATCTTTCACTTAAGATAAAAGGAGCAAGTCTTGAGCTTTAGAGATTTAGGTGACATCTTTGAATTATTACCATGCTATGCAACCTTATTTTAATCTTATCTTTATAAGGTGATAGCTTGGAATTATAAACATGATATGCAATTCCATTTCTTTATCTTTAAGATTTAAGGTGATAACTTGAAAATTAAACATGATGCAAGAACTTGTAATATAAACATGATGCAAGAAACTGGAGCGGCGGTCGCAAGGGAAGTGGAGAGAAGAGAATCTTAAGCAACCGAGCGCGGTAGTCCGCATAGGACCGGTGAGGGAGATGAGAATTACATTTTTTAAGCTCCAATTCTCAAGACTTCTTAAAGAATAAATTCTTTAACTCCAATTATCTTATTTCTTTGCTTATGATTCATAAGCAAGTCTTTGAGCTCTAGGATTTTTAGGTGATGACATAAAATAAACATGCCATGCATTGACTCTTTTAGCCATTATAAAATAAAGTGAGAGCATAAAATAAACATGAGATGCAACTTCTTTATTATCTTTAGAGATTAAGTGACAACTTGAAATTTAAACATGAAATGCAAGCTTGGAAATTTAAACATGAATATGCAAGTTCATTTATTCATTCTTGAGAATTTAGTGATGACATAGAAAGTAAACATGGTTATGCAAGGCATAAACTTAAACATGGATGCAAGTTCATTTTATTTCTTTACTAGAGCTCCTCCAAGACTTTAGAGAAATATAAATTCAACCCAATATATCTTAGCAAGACAAAGTGAAAAATACATCTTTCAAGTTCTAAACTCAAGATCATAAAAACATCATAAAAATATTATTCTTTAAAGTTTTGCATCAAGTGGAACTTTCAAGCTTTAGAGGCCTAACTTGTGATGGATTCACAACCCACCCTCAAGGTCCTCATCATCAAGCCATCATCTTAGTCCCACCTAGGCCATATGGCTGAATTGTTCAAAGAAAAAGGAAGAAGAAAACCAAATGGAAAAACTAGAGAAAATCCATGAAATCATCATTTTGAACCAAGAACAACACTTAGCAAAGCATAGAAATAAACTTAAAAACAACTCCCTACCTAATCTGATTTGAAGGAAAGGAAGAGAACTTGGTTTCCTTGAGTGAAATGAAAAAAATATTCTTGAAAACTTGAAGAAAGAATTCAGCCAAGAGGAGGAGGAAATGAGAGCTTTTGGTGCTCCTAAAACTAGAATTTGTGTAAGTTATGAACTAAGCATCTAAACTATCTTCAAGCATGCCTATTTATAGAGATTTTGCAGCTCATAAATGGACAAAGGAAGGAAAGAAATCTGACCAAAAATTAGAGAAAAAAATAAGGAAGAAAAATCATTTTGTTTGGTGGCTTAAAACATGGAATCATGTTTCCATGTTTTCATGATTCTTTGTTTTCATTCTTTGGATTTTTGTGTAATAATTTTCTGACTTATTACTCAATAATTTCGTGCATTACAGCCTTGTGGAAGAGGATTTTGTGTGTTCCATGTATTTTTTAGGTGTAGGCAAGGTATTCATGCAATTTAGAGAATTTACGGTTAAGGGTTTAAGTGAATTACTAAGCAATTTGGGTGTTTTAAGCAATTTTAGGTTCTAATCAATCTAAATAAATAATTTTGACTCTAGATTAGTAATTAGAATTTAATAAGCTTTAATTTGAGCCTAATATTGCTTAGGTTTCGTTAGACGAATCAAAAATCTCAAAATTTGTAAACTAAAAGACAGGGGCAAAACGGTCATTTTACTTAAAAATTGCCCGAGACCACCCGAGCTTAACCAATGGTTAATCATGGCTTAAAAACACCTTTTAACACATTTTAGTGAGGTTCGGCTTAGTCGGCACGCAAATTGGAGTTAAAGGTAAGGGCGTTTGGTCATTTCGCGCGTCGAGCTCAAAATTAGGATTTTTCTCCTCTATTAACACACATAACACAAACAATCCCTTATTAACATCAAAACATCCCCTTGAGGATGGGTGGGGCCCACGATCCTCATTCTGAGTAAAATAACCTCAGGGGCATTTTGGTCATTTTACACGTACAGAAAATTGGGGTTTGCAATACTTGCACGAATTGCTCCTAACTTCTCTTCTAACGTTATATTCCTTTATTAAGGATTGTTTGGTCTCAAATTTTATATAATATTTACCTACGGTAATTCGGTAATTCCTAATGATAGTAAAAATTACAGTAAAAATTGGGGCGTTACATTACTCCCCTCCTTAAAAAGAATTTCGCCCTCGAAATTCGTTACCTGAATAGCTCTGGATCCTGTGCTTGCATCTGATTCCAGCTTCCATGTAACTTCTTCGGTTTCATCTTGTCCCCATGCTACTTTGACTGGGTACAACCTTGTTCCTTAACTGCTTAACTCCTCTGTCAACGATTCTCGTGGGTGGTAAGTTAAACGTTAGGTCATCTCTTAATTGTACATGTTCTGGCTCTAGTACATGACTTGGGTTAGAATGATATTTCCTTAACTGGGAGACATGGAAAACATCATGAAGGTTGGACAGACTTGGGGTAGGGCTATACGGTAGGCTACAGATCCTATTTTGCTAAGGATTTCAAATGGACCAAGAAATCTGGGCTCAATTTCTTTACTTTCATTGCTCGGCCTATGCCTGTGGTGGGGTGATTCTTAGGAACACATGGTCCCCTTCTTGAAAATCTAGCGGTTTTCGCCGCTTGTCCGCATAGTTTTTCTGCGACTTTGAGCAGTGAGAATCTTATCCCTAATCTTCTTGATTTGTTCGTCGTTTCCTCACAATATCCGTCCAAGTAGACTTTGCTCTCGGGCTCATACCAACATAGAGGTGATTGACACTTCCGTCCATAGAGGGCCTCGTATGGTGCCATACCGATACTTGCATGATAACTGTTGTTATATGCAAATTCAATCAATGAGGTACTTATCCCAACTCTTCTTTGATCTAAAACACAAGCCCTCAACATGTCCTCCAAAGTTTGGATAGTTCTTTCAGATTGACCGTTTGGGGTGATAAGCCGTGCTCAAACACAGCTTGAACCAAACGCCTTCTGAAAGGCTCCCCAAAACCGTGACGTGAATCGCGGATCTCGATCAGAGATTATCGTCGACGTATTCCGTGTAACCTTACTATCTCCTGAATATATATGTGCTAACCTATCCAAGGAATAAGTCACCTTAATAGGTAAAAGTGGGCTGACTTAGTCACCGATCCACTATTACCCAAATGGCGTCATGATTCGCTTGGGTCCTCGTAGTCCAGTTACAAAATCCATGGAGATACTATCCCACTTCCACTCGGGGATTGATAGGGGTTGCAACATTCCAGAGGGTCTTTGGTGCTCAATCTTCACCTTTTGACATACCAAGCATTTATTCACCCATGTGCACACATCCTTTTCAATCCAGGCCACAGAACATCTTCCTCAAATCTTGATACATCTTGGTGGCACAGGATGGAGGGTGAAATGACTCTTATGGGCTTCCTCCAAAATATCCTTTCGGAGGTCACCACTAGCAGGTACACATATACGACCTTCAAACCTCCATAAACTATCATTCCCTTGGGTAAAACCTTTCAACTTATCAGCTCTTCCGCCTCTAAGGTCTCTTGAAATTCTCTATCTTTCCTTTGGGCTTGAGCAATTCTTTCCTTGAATTCACTTGTCACACTAAGGTGACAAGCTCTTATGCCCTTAGTGGTCAAGGTCATTCCTAGGTTGAGGTCTCTAAATTGCTCAATTAACTCAATCTCTTTCACCATCAAACGGGACACTTGTAAGGATTTCCTACTTAGGGCATCAGCTACAACATTAGCTTTACCTGATGATAGTTTAACCCGAAATCATAATCTTTTAAAAACTCCATCCACCTTCTTTGCCTCATGTTTAGCTCTTTTTGATCAAAGAGATATTTCAAACTCTTGTGATCAGAAACACCTCAAACCTCACTCCGTATAAATGGTGTCTCCAAATCTTTAGAGCAAACACGACGCGGCTAACTCAAGGTCATGGGTGGGGTAATTTGCCTCATGTGGCTTGAGTTGCCTCGATGCATAGGCCACCACTTGCCTATCCTCATCAGTACACAACCCAAACCCTTCCTCGAAGCATCACAGTACACTTCGAAAGGCACATTGGGGTCAGGTAACACTAAAACAGGGGTTGAGGTTAGCTTGTGTTTCAGCTCTTGAAAGCTCTTTTCACACTCGGGTCCATGAAAAAGAGGTGTTTTTCCTAGTTAGCTTAGTCAGAGGAAGGGAAATCTGGGAAAATCCCTTGATAAACCGACGGTAATAACCAGCTAAACCTAAGAAGCTCCTTACTTTCATTACCGTGGTTGGTCTTTCCAGTTTACAATTTCCACCTTACTAGGATCTAGCAATTCCTTTCTTAGATACTACATGCCCTAAAAATTTCACCTCATCCAACCAGAATTCACACTTAGAAAGCTTGGCATATAGTTTCTTTTCCTTCAGGATTTCCAGTACTATAGTTAGGTGGCGTTCATGCTCCTCGTGGGTCTTAGAGTAGATGAGAATGTCATCTATAAAGACAACCACAAACTGATCTAAATAGGTCTAAAGATCCTATTCATGTAATCCATAAAAATTGCGGAGCATTGGTTAATCCAAAGGACATTACTCCAAACTCAAAATGGCCGTATCGGGTACGAAAGGCCGTTTTTGGTATATCTTCATCTCTCACCCTAATCTGGTGGTAACCTGACCTCAAATCAATCTTAGAAAACATTGCCCTTTAAGCTGGTCCATCAAGTCATCTATCCTAGGCAAAGGGTATTTGTTCTTCACTGTCACTTTATTCAATTGCCTATAGTCAACACACATCCTCATACTCCCATCCTTTTTCTTCACAAACAACAGGGGCTCCCCAAGGTGACGCACTAGGTCTAACAAACTTTTTCTCCAATAAATCCTCCAATTGAGCTTTCAACTCGGTCAACTCTAATGGGGACATCCTGTATGGGGCTATGGATATGGGACCTGCACGGAAGCAATTCTATGGAAAACTCTATCTCTCTCTTGGGGAAACTCTGTATCTCATCTGGAAATACTTCGGGATAATTTCTTACTATCGGTATCTCATCGATACTTTGCTCAAAGTCTACATCACTAGCGGCTAAGAAAATATAACCTTTACTCTCACCCTTACCACCATTTCCAATGTTATGTAAAGACTTATGGGTTTCTTAGGTCTAATGGAACAGGAAGAAAAGTAATGGTTTTCTCATCAGTTAAGGTACACGGTTGGCTTCAAGCCAATCCATGCCAAGAATCACATCTAAACCTTGCATGGGTAAGCAAATGAGATCTAAAACAAATGATCTATTCTCAATAACAAAATGGCAATCTAAACAACATTTACAAGTCCTAACGGGTTTTCCAGAGGGTAGAAACAATAAGGTCAAAAGGAAGCTCAGTTATATGCAAGTTAAGGGTTTTAACACACGAGTGGGAGATAAAAGAATGGGAAGCGCCAGAATCATACAGTACAATTAAGTTTCTACCATACATATTACACTTACCTTCCACGAGATTTCGTGACTTTGTCGTTTCTTCAACATTAACGGTGAATACCCTTCCTTGGTATTCTGGCTTGGGATTGGGGGTTGGCGGGTTCCTCTCTGCATTCTGGGAGTAATGACCTGGTTTTCCACACCGGTAGCACACGTTTGTTCGGCTCGACATGGCATGCTCCCATGATTCTTGCCGCACTTGGGACATTCCATGGATGGCACGGGTCGTGGAGGTGCTGACCTCTTTGTGGTGCTTTCCCTTTATTGTTATTATTGTTGTTGTTGCGATTGTTGGGATTATTATAGCGGTTGTTGTTGTTGTTCGGTCTTCCTTGATGAAAGTTCCTTTGTGGCACTTGTGATCTTGATTGATGTGGAAATGGAGGTCGATTTTGCCTCTTGAACTGTTGACCTTGAGGTGTCAGCTTTTTGATGATATTCTCAGACTTTGAAGTACCAGCTTCTCTACCCTTCTTCAATGATGCGGCATTTGTTGACTAAGGTAGAGAAATCCCTAATTTCCAAGTGCGCAACTCCACATTAAGTTCTCCTTTAACCCTGACTCGTATTTAATGCATTTCCAATACTCATCAGGGTTACCTTGGTACATCCTTGAGAACTTAATGAGTTCCTCAAATGCAGGTATTGAGCCACATTCATATTCCCTGGACAAGTTGCATGAATTCAATGTCCTTAGCATTTCTAACCGACTCCGGAAAGTACTTCTCGTAAAAATGGACCTTGAATAATTCCCAATCAATGTCCACTTCGGTTGCCTCAGGAGTCTTCGAACACAGTCCACCAGAAGGGCATCACCCTCAAGCATGTGGGTGGCAAAAGTGACCTTCTGCTCCTCGGAACATGGAACTACAGCAAAGACCTTCTCAATATTCCGAATCCATTCATCTGCTACATTAGGATTCAGGGTCCCCTTGAAAAGGGTGGATTCGCCTTTGAAATTCCCAAAACGAGCATGTTCGGGAATTTCATGTCCTTGATTTATATTAGCTTGACGATTCTGATCCATCCGTTCCATCATCATTCTCATGGTCCTTGCTACGTCGCGAAGTGCTTCAGCGGTCTCATTATCTTGGTTATTTGTGCCGCGCTCGTCTGTTGTCGTCGTGCCATTGGTCCCTATACACACAAAACAGCAACACTGAGGTGATCAAGCCCAATATTCCATGCAAAGTGAGCAAGTTACCATGGCACTTTCAACATAGTAGTCATGTATTTCTAATCCTCAAGCTCATCCTAATGATAAACATCTACACATGACATTACTAACGTATTATGCTTTAGAAGCATAGTCAGTCCAATCCTCAAGCTCTATGAACTAAACCTCTGATACCAAAATGTAACACCCTAATAATTAACCCAATACACCTAGGCAGTATCTGATTAATTACTAGACTTTACTCTTTGCTTCAGTTCCTTAATCATGCTTTGAAAATACTTAGTGAAATTACGAGCCATTTTTTTTTTAAACATAATTGAAAACGTGAGCCGCGCTTAACGTGAATGATTTAGCAAAATTTAAAAGACACATAGGAATTTACAAACATCACATCATAATATATTGGCTCCATCATACAGCATCCATAATTACATATCATATAGATATTTTGCCTACCAACAGAATAAGACTAAGTGTAGGCAATCTAATAAAACATAAATAATATATGGATGGAAGGACATCCATTAATGGCACCTAGTAATAACACTCTCAGGGATAGGGATAGATATCTGAAATATACGAGTGAAACTAAGGATTCAAGTTCAGCTACCGGTGAAAGCCTCAATGTGATTCACGAACGCTTCCTTCTATTTTCTGAAGACGAGATGGAAAGAAAAATAGAGGGAGTGAGAAACTTATAAAAAGAATCTCAGTAGGGTACTCACCTCATGATGCATTGTGTCATCATCATCGTCCCCAGGAACCTCGGGTTATTATGAAATAGTGAGCATGCTAAGATTGATTTATTAAGTTCGAAAATATACTTTACCGAGGTTCGGTTTTAATCATGCGTCTTATAATGCATCATAAACTTAGCATGTCATGTTTATAATGAACTTTTCCTTTCATATATAATAACATAGTTATGCATAAAATCACATCATATTCCTCATCATCATTTCATAATACTATGCATAGCAAATATCATATTTCTCATCATCATCTCATAAATACTATGCATAGCAGAACATCATATTCACATAATGCATTTACTTAGTTTCTTAGGTGACTTAAAGTTACTTTCATCATCATTTTCCTGGGCCACCCTATACTTCACCCTTTTGGGAGTAATCTAGGTTATGAGCTCATACCTTGCTAGTCGTCACCAGCACATACTTATCCCTTTTGATAAGTAAAAATTCTCTCTACCCTTTTGAGAGAACAGACTAGGGGCAAGAATCACCTTTTCACCGCCTATAGTTTGACGGGTCCAAAGGATCATTTTCTCATATATTTTGAGTCACCTTTAAGTCTTTGCATGTTATATCATAATACAATTCTTCATTCATAATCATCATAACATTTTCTCATTTATAGTCTTATGCCGAAATAATATATACCAACTGTAATCATGCATCTGGGAGATTCCAGGAGAGGTGGGTCACAATGGACACGCTTAAATACCAAATCTTTCCTTAGCCAGAATCTTTCCAAATTGCACTCTTAAGTAATACACTTTCTTCCAATAGAATATGTCTTTATTTCATGCATAAGTTTTCATTGTTTGCAACAACAACTATAACATACAAACCAGGGAATCAATCAATGACACCAAATTCTTAATAAGCATCAAATCACATTTTAAGTACACATAAATTACTAGCTTCCCATAAAATTCTTACAAAGTTTTAAAACTCTTTTAAACTAATTCCTTTTGTTAAACTTGAAAGAAGTCATAGGACTTTAGGCCTAAATTAACCATGGGACCGATTTATAACTTGAAAGAATGTTCATAATTAAATCTTTCACTTAAGATAAAAGGAGCAAGTCTTGAGCTTTAGAGATTTAGGTGACATCTTTGAATTATTACCATGCTATGCAACCTTATTTTAATCTTATCTTTATAAGGTGATAGCTTGGAATTATAAACATGATATGCAATTCCATTTCTTTATCTTTAAGATTTAAGGTGATAACTTGAAAATTAAACATGATGCAAGAACTTGTAATATAAACATGATGCAAGAAACTGAGCGTAGTCCGCATAGGACAAGTGGGGAGAAGAGAATCTTAAGCAAGCGGGCGTCGCATAGGACCGGTGAGGGAGATGAGAATTACATTTTTTTAAGCTCCAATTCTCAAGACTTCTTAAAGAATAAATTCTTTAACTCCAATTATCTTATTTCTTTGCTTATGATTCATAAGCAAGTCTTTGAGCTCTAGGATTTTTAGGTGATGACATAAAATAAACATGCCATGCATTGATTCTTTTAGCCATTATAAAATAAAGTGAGAGCATAAAATAAACATGAGATGCAACTTCTTTATTATCTTTAGAGATTAAGTGACAACTTGAAATTTAAACATGAAATGCAAGCTTGGAAATTTAAACATGAATATGCAAGTTCATTTATTCATTCTTGAGAATTTAGTGATGACATAGAAAGTAAACATGGTTATGCAAGGCATAAACTTAAACATGGATGCAAGTTCATTTTATTTCTTTACTAGAGCTCCTCCAAGACTTTAGAGAAATATAAATTCAACCCAATATATCTTAGCAAGACAAAGTGAAAAATACATCTTTCAAGTTCTAAACTCAAGATCATAAAAACATCATAAAAATATTATTCTTTAAAGTTTTGCATCAAGTGGAACTTTCAAGCTTTAGAGGCCTAACTTGTGATGGATTCACAACCCACCCTCAAGGTCCTCATCATCAAGCCATCATCTTAGTCCCACCTAGGCCATATGGCTGAATTGTTCAAAGAAAAGGAAGAAGAAAACCAAATGGAAAAACTAGAGAAAATCCATGAAATCATCATTTTGAACCAAGAACAACACTTAGCAAAGCATAGAAATAAACTTAAAAACAACTCCCTACCTAATCTGATTTGAAGGAAAGGAAGAGAACTTGGTTTCCTTGAGTGAAATGAAAGAAAATATTCTTGAAAACTTGAAGAAAGAATTCAGCCAAGAGGAGGAGGAAATGAGAGCTTTTGGTGCTCCTAAAACTAGAATTTGTGTAAG
Organism: Dalbergia oliveri; assembly: GCA_030441495.1. NCBI lineage: Eukaryota > Viridiplantae > Streptophyta > Magnoliopsida > Fabales > Fabaceae > Dalbergia > Dalbergia oliveri. The sequence goes on along the minus strand of JAMLFY010000004.1, from coordinate 42,681,323 downwards.
TTATGAACTAAGCATCTAAACTATCTTCAAGCATGCCTATTTATAGAGATTTTGCAGCTCATAAATGGACAAAGGAAGGAAAGAAATCTGACCAAAAATTAGAGAAAAAAATAAGGAAGAAAAATCATTTTGTTTGGTGGCTTAAAACATGGAATCATGTTTCCATGTTTTCATGATTCTTTGTTTTCATTCTTTGGATTTTTGTGTAATAATTTTCTGACTTATTACTCAATAATTTCGTGCATTACAGCCTTGTGGAAGAGGATTTTGTGTGTTCCATGTATTTTTTAGGTGTAGGCAAGGTATTCATGCAATTTAGAGAATTTACGGTTAAGGGTTTAAGTGAATTACTAAGCAATTTGGGTGTTTTAAGCAATTTTAGGTTCTAATCAATCTAAATAAATAATTTTGACTCTAGATTAGTAATTAGAATTTAATAAGCTTTAATTTGAGCCTAATATTGCTTAGGTTTCGTTAGACAATCAAAAATCTCAAAATTTGTAAAACTACAAGAGGGGCAAAACGGTCATTTTACTTAAAAATTGCCCGGACCACCCGAGCTTAACCAATGGTTAATCATGGCTTAAAAACACCTTTTAACACATTTTAGTGAGGTTCGGGCTAAGTCGGCACGCAAATGGAGTTAAAACGCGTAAGGGCGTTTTGGTCATTTCGCGTCGAAACTCAAAATTAGGATTTTCTCCTCTATTAACACACATAACACAAACAATCCCTTATTAACATCAAAACATCCCCTTGAGGATGGGTGGGGCCCACGATCCTCATTTTCTGAGTAAAATAACCTCAGGGGCATTTTGGTCATTTTACACGTAGAAAATTGGGGTTTGCAATACTTGCACGAATTGCTCCTAACTTCTCTTCTAACGTTATATTCCTTTATTAAGGATTGTTTGGTCTCAAATTTTATATAATATTTACCTACGGTAATTCGGTAATTCCTAATGATAGTAAAAATTACAGTAAAAATTGGGCGTTACATAACCAATCATTCCACCATAATTACTTTCTAAAACTTTTTCACCATTCTTATCAGCATCAATGATTTGAGATGGATGTATAGGGGTGCTCATTTTTTAGCTTAATCCATATTAAATTTCTTCAAAAGCTCCTTTGTATATTTTTATTAATGGATCAAGGTTCCTTCCTTTTGTTATTTTATTTGTAAACTAAGGAAGAATTTTAGTTCACCTGTCATACTCATCTCAAGTTCACTTCTGCATTAATTTTGAAAACTTTTCAGAGAATGATCAGATCACGCCAAATATGATGTCATCAACATATATTTTTGGATAATAGAAAGTTATTATCTTGTTCAAGAGTAAAAAGAGTATCAGCTTTACCTCTCTTGAACCCACTCTTGGCAAGAAGGTACTCAGTCATCATACCAAGCTAGGAGCTTGTTTCAAACCATAGAAAGCCTTCGTTAGCTTGAAGATATGGTTAGGAAGGTCTTCATTCTCAAAACCAAAAGGATACTTCACATAAACTTCCTCATAGAGGAATCCATTTAGAAATGCAAACTCAATATCCATTTGGTAGAGAATGAATCCCTTGAAGGAAGCAAAAGCAAGTAGCTTTCTAATGGCTTCAAGCCTAGCCACTGGTGCAAAGGTTTCATCATAATCAATTCCCTCTTATTGATTATAACCTTGTACAACCAATCTTGCTTTGTTCCATGTAATGGTGTCAGCTTCATCAAGCTATTTCTTGAATATCTCCTTTCCTGATGATGGTTTTTCAACAAGTCATCCAGACTTTGCCTTTCTCGACCTTGGTCAGCTCTTTTGCATAGCATCTACTCAACTTTGATCACACAAAGCTTCTTTAAAGCGTTCATGTTTGATGGTGGAAATAAAAGCATATTTTGGTAAATTTCTAATGGATGACCAAATTCTTACACCCTTAGAAATGTCTCATGAACTTTGTTTTGAGAAACAATCTTTAAAACAAACTCTCTTGTAGTTTCTATATCATTGGATTCCTAGGTTCTTTTTCATATTTAGATTGCTAATCTTCGTGTTCAGAAATGCTACTTCTAACCTTTGAACTTTTGAGCATGCTTTTGAGAGTTGATGTTCTGGAGCTCACTTTCTGAAGGTTTGGCTTTCATCTGCTTATTTTCTGGAACTTCCTTGAGACCCATTTCTTAGGACTTTCTTCTAGTTCTCTTCAAATCATCAGCAAAGTCCTTCTTGAGCTTATTCATCATCTAGCTTGGATCATTTAAAGTTCTTAGGCTTTGAACTTCTGATTCACTTCCTGGTTCAAGGATCTGGAGTAGTCGCCATCCGCTTATTCCTTGACACTCCAACTAGTGGACTTTTTCTAACACACCTACAAAAGATCAGTTTTTTATTTTGGTACCCAGACTTTCTTGGGTCCTTTTGGTTACTTCTTAAAAAGATTTCCCATCCTTTCTAACGGCTTTCTTTCTCAAGAACCATTTGTCAGTTCGGTGTCCCATCTAGTGTAAGAAACAAAGATTATAAATCTTAGATAAGGTTGCATTGTTTTTTCTCTTGTATTTTCTTTCATATCCCAAACCTATTCTGAAACTATGGCCTCAGACCTTTAGCATAAACACAAGGTTTTTGAACCATTTATCATATGTTCTAGGTCAGATATCAAAAATCGTAAAGCCCTCTCAAATTCAGGAAAAAAAAACTTTTGACATCTTTCTCATTTCTTTGAGACTTCATTTATAAGGCATAGAACTTGAGGGAAAGAATCCCCTTGCAATGTTTCTTTCTTAAGCTTAAGCTTTTCAGCTTCAGGCTTGATCTTCTAGTTTCAAGGCAACTTTTTGAGTTTCCTTTATAGGTTAAGATATTTAGAGGAATAAGGTTGAGAATCTTCTAGCAACACATCATACAATGCAAGTACTAAGTAATATGAACAATTGAATTCAGGTACTCTTAGCTTACAAACTTTTGTTGAACCATACCCAAATCATGAATCATAGATTTGTGACATCTTCTAGCTCAGCATGACTTTCTGACCCGTTCTTTTTATCTTCAGAGATACTCCAAATACCTAACAAGCCCTTCAGTTGACAAGTTGCTCTTTCACGGTATTCTTTGCCCTTTTTTCTGAAATTGATGTCTTTCTTCCTTGGCTTTGCCTTCTTAGGCTTTTGGCATTTTTCTTAGAGAACGAGATTCGTCTCCATTTTCAATCTCAGATTTTTCATTAGATTCTTTCTCTTATTGAAGGTTTCAACAACTTCCATTGCTTTATCTTAACACTACTTATGATATGATGACTTTTGGGCCAAAGACTCACTCCCTTTTATTGACTCATCATACAATTTAGGGAGCACATTTTTGTGGATTTTAAGATATCCAAAAAGAGCATCTAAGACAAGATTTTGAAGATCTTTGATTTATGATCTTCATGCAACATGTGTAGTTTGTGTTGTGTTTCCTCAGCTTGTCAAATGATAGAATAATCTTCTGCAATGTGAATAAATTGTGCCAATTTATCCATCGGATCTTTATCCTCTGCAATCGTTGGATTGCTCAACCCTAGAGGCCTGGCTCTGATACCACTGTAGGTAGGAAAGTGCACGAGAAGGCGGTTGAATCGTGCTTTGCTTCATTTTTCTTCTTTTCTGATACTAAAACTTAAAACAAAAGTACTATCAAGTGTTAAGCTTGAAGTGCAGCAGAACAAGGTTAGATGTATCAATAAGTTACTTTCTGAAGCATAACATCTATATTAGAACAACAAAAGGATTTTTCAATGGATATTGAATAACAACACATAGTAGTAGAAATAAAATAGATTAAGGAGAAGAAGATCTTACACATTTATTTTATACTACTTCGGCCAAACTTCCCTACATCCAGGACTCAACACTTGTTGAGGTTTCACTCAACATCTTTCTCAATCTAAGAAAGAAAAACAAGATAGTTTTTACATTAGCCTTCCTAAGCTCTCACTTGTGACCAGGTAGACAACCCCTACTATCATAAACTGAGTAGTTATTCACAGCATCTCCAAGCTAAAATGAGTAGTTATTCACCAACCTCTCCAAGCTAAAACCGTGACAAGTAAACAACTTTTATTGTCCCATTTAAAGTAGTCTTTGACTAGCCTCTCCAAGCTAAACCGTGACTAGTAAGAACACGTTCCTCTTGCATTGCAAGTAGTTTTACATTAGCCTTTCCAAGTAACTCACATCAATCACTACTGGATTGAGGATACAAAGGTTTTGTGTTTAGGTTGCCACTCAAACTAACCTACACTCAAGTTTTCTTAAAATATACATGAATAACCTGGGATAACTTGAATGACTTCTTTCTAGGTTTTCTTCCTAGGAAGAAAGTATAACTATTTAAAATCGTAGAAAGAAAATTTTTACAAGCAAAGAATCTGATTACATGATGAGATGAACTTTACAAGATGTGAGGAGAGATTTTCACAAAGTTGCCACTCTTGTGTAGCATCAATCCCCTATTGTTTAAGCATAGCATCTCTATTTATAGATAGTCTTCCTTATGACCATTGCCATTGATCAGATCTCCAGCGACACGTGTTGATTATCCATTTGTGTCTTGGAAAAACAATATAAGAGTAGCATGTCTGTTGTTAGAGCTTTTGCAGAAGCCATTGTAAGTTTGAGGTTTTTATGTCCTTTCAGAAACTAGTCTTACTTTCTGAACATGGTTCTGAACTTTTTCTTCTAGAAGCTGAGGTAGTTAACCACGACGCAGAAGAGATGACTTACTAATACGAAATTGGGTTTGACTTTTAAATTTGAATTTCAAAACTTCAAATTTCCTTATTTTCCAATAACGTTAGTGCTCCATAGTGAAGTGAGCTTTCTGAAGTGCGAAATTAGTTCCTTGATAATTCTTCGCTCTTCCTTTTCAATCCAATCTTTATGAAGATGAAAAATTTGTCACGATGATTGAAGATTGTGTAACATGTTGTTCTCAGAGTTTGTTTGATATCTTCATTTTAAGCCCTCTTTGATGTCTAGTGATACTTTCCCTTAGTTTCTTGTTCTTGATTTGATATCCTTTAATCCTTAGGCTTGTATACGTACTTCGCTTGATATAATGTTCACTTCTATTAGGTTCAATCTCTTTATATGAAATAAATCATGTTTGCACATGCAAAGTGAAATTACTCAGGTTGTAACAGTGGGGGTTATCCACTGTTCACAAATGAGAGCTTAGGAAGGCTAATGTAAAGACTATCCTGTTTTCTTTCTCAGGTTGAAAAGATGTTTAGTGAAACGTTAACAAGTGTTAAGTATTGGATAGGCAGGTTTGGTAGAACCAATAAATTCTGTGTTAGATCTTCTTCTCCTTAATCTCTTTTATTTTCATTGCTCTATGTTGTTATTCAATATTTGTCAAAAATCTTTTTGTTGTTCGATATTGATGTTATGGTTAAGAAAGTAACTTTTTGATACATCTAACCTTGTGTTTGCTGCACTTCAAGCTTAATGCTTGATAGTATTTTTGTTTTTAAGGATTTAGAAAAAAAATGAAGCAAAGCATGAGTCAACCCCCTTCTCGTGCACTTTCCAACCTACACTTTAATATACATCTATCTTCTTAAACACATATAAGAAAAATTGAAAGTGGTTTTCAATCATCGAGCTATTTTGAATTTGGCAATTCTAGCATGGGCAGCTTCATTATTTTCAACTGCTACGATACAAAAACACACAAATGTAGGGGTGAGAATTATGAAACTCTAGGAGGTATTCCAAAATAGAAAACAATCAATGTCATCATCGTCATCCAATCATTTTGATTTATTGAAAAAATGTGATCATACGTTAGAACAAAGGTTCATTTTAGTTCAAAATCATCTATCGAAGTGAGCTTCTTTTAAAAGCATTCAACCACTTAATTCACATGTATCATAATATTCAAACTCATAGGCAAATAATTCATAATAATATACGCATGCATATGATAAATGCAATGACATTTAATCAACTTCATTTACTTTCCATTACCTTGATATCTTTCTTAGCTTCACGTTCCCTTATATAAGTGGCCTTGCCCACTCCAAGGTAATAGATTATTATGACTGAGCTCATTCCTATACATGATTACCGAATTTACTTTTTCAACTCTCATACAGGACTATTCCTAGCAAAATTTACTTTTCCTGACTCAGTGTTGAAGTGGATCTCATAAATGGTCAGGTTCATTCTCCCTGACGATTTAATCTTTATAGTGATCAAGTCTATCTCCCTAGCAATTTGTCTCTTATTTATTTTAAAATACTTTGATAACTCAAGTTTCATGCTCCATGTCATATGCACAGGCATAATAATTATATATATAACTAGCATCAACAACTAAATTACATTGTGTACAAGGCACAAGATCATTGGCAAATTACTCATAATCACAATTCTAGCTCATATAGCACCTGGACAAAATTTCAGCCTAAAGAAAATTCTGGTTAATTAATCAAATATCATGATAATAAGCTGAAATGAATTAGAGGTACTTCAAAATGTCTACATTAATCTCTAAAAAATTTGATTCAAAAAGGAATTTCTAGAGGTTAAAAAAATTATACAAAATTAGTGGACAAAACCTACATGGCTATGAAATTAGTTAGATTCCATTAATTTTTAAAAATAGCAAATAAGCAAAAAAATCTTTAGGAAAAAATTCAAGGATATACTTCAAGATGTCCATAACAACATACAAAAATTTCAACTCAAAAGTTCTATCATTTGATATGATAACAAAAATAGACATATTTGATGGTAAAAATAGGTTCATCCAACCATAATAGGGTTCAATCATGGTTTCAGAATTTTGAAAAATAGTAAATGTTCATCAATGAACCTATAATAATTCAAGAAGCTATTCCATGTGTCTGCAAGACAAAAAAATCTAGCTCAAAAATATATCTCCAAGTGTGTTATAAAAAACACACAAACTTTTTGCTAGCCTCAAAATTCGAGTTTTTAGAAACTCTTTTAAAACTTCTTTTAAAAAAATGATTTTCTAACAACATTAAGCTACTCCTTCCTTGAAAATACATCAAGATATATGTATACATATAATAAAACCAAAAATATTAAACACAAAACTTCTGTAACTTAAGAATAAAATTTTGAAAGAAAAGTCCACAAAACCCTACTCTTAAAGCTTTAAGGCATCCAGCTTAAAATGATCTTCCAAAATGATTTTCTTCACTCCAAGTTCTTCAAAATATCCCTTAATCCTTCTTTCAGGAGTCATGTATGATAGCTCAAGGTGGAAGATGGTGATGAATCAAAATTATAATCAATTAGTTTTGTAGATTTTGAAGAGTGGATGAAGTTTTGTGAAGAAAACTTGTGATTTTGGAAGCTTTAGGCTAGGGTTTTGGGACCATGGAAGCTATGGTTAGGGTTTGGAGTTTTTGATCATAGAGGGGCTATGTTTTCCTGAGTGGTCGAAAATGATAAGGGTAGTGGTTGTTTTAATCTTATCTTGGATTAGGTGTAGTATTTATCTAGTTTTCTTTCTTTTTGAAAAGGAAATTAAATGAATGGCTAGGATTTATTTTTGTTGGTCAAGAATGAATCTTGGTCATCCACTTTGCTCAAGATAAGTGGCTCACTTAAACTTGGTGGGCAAGTTACTTTTTTGATATTAAAAATTGTATACTGAAATTTTACCAAATTGATGAGACATTGGGTCCGAATGAAATTATAATTAATGAAAGGCCAAGTAGTGTTAAAAACCGCAATTGAAACTTCACTAAACAAGTAAAATATCTCGAAACTTAAAATATCTTTGCCTCCTTGGGTCCAATATTCTACCTTGGCCTCCGACTTAAGTCTACCGCCCTGGACATCCTTAGTCCAGTTCCAAAGTTACTATTCATCAACTGGTCCAAAAGTTACTATTCATACTAGCCCGAAAATTTTTTTTACTCACCGTTGGGTCGTCCTCATTGTGAATACGCCTATAAAAATACTGAAATTCTCATTAATAAAATTTAAATTAATTTTTGAATAATTTTGGGTATTAGAGGAGGATTAGCCTCACGATGACGAAATGGCTTTCTTCATGGAGAGAATGAGAGTGATAGAACACAATGTCAGGATTCATTGTTTGGTGGTACAATTTTCTTTTTATTCTTAACCGTTGATCTAACTTAATTGACAGAAGGTCTAGATTTAACAATGTCAACCAAATGAAAAGATTCGCTTCCTATTACCTATTTTGTCTTCTTCCTCAATTGTTTATACGATTGAACTGTAAGTGTTTGGCCAGTAATAAAAACTAGTTAACAATTAGTGTTGTTTAATAATTTATTTATTTACATAGTGCGAAGAACCTAGCCTTTCAACATAAAATCGTAAAACAATTATTATAGCTTCGTAGATAAATCATTACTATTATTATTTCATAAATAGTGGATAATATAACACAAACAATTTTCGTTTTGAGGTTTATTTACAACATAAATAAAATTATTATATTATTTACAATGGATAGTATAGTTAGAACAATTTCCCCACATTTCGAAATTTAATTTTTATTTAGTTAAATTATGTACATTTGGGAATAGTTTGAAAGAAGCTTGAATTAATAGCAATATAATCGTTAACCTTGGTATATCAAGTTAGCCTAACCAAGGGATCAATCTCATAGATTGTTCAACCAACACGGTCAAACTAAGGGACAAATTATATCAATTAAGGGTGGCAAACAAAGCAAGACGAGTTGACCCTTTTGATTATTTGGAATGCTAGCCCACTTTGTAAAAAAATGGCAATTTGTCGGTCACCTAAAGGGCTAACCCATTTTTGGTTTTATTTTTATTTATATTGCCAATCCACCCTCCATGGGTTGGCCATAAAATGGGACGGGACAAATTGACCAATTTTAATTATTTGGGTTAGAAATGTCAATGACCATGTTAAAAACTAGTGGGTTGGTGGACAAACCCAACAAATCCAATTGTTTTGCCATCCCTAATATCAGTATCAGATATTAGTTACTGTGGGCCTTAAGGGCTACCATAAAGTGTCCAACTAGGGGTTCGTTCAACGAACCCATTTATCATGAACCTTTCTATATATCAGTTAACAGTTATTAGCAACTTTGTTTCTAACCAATTCTCTAATTTATATAATTCCAGAAATTTAGTTTAATCACGATTTATTTATTGTTGTTATTATTGATAGTTGCATGTATAGCATCTATATGTAGTCAGTGCATCGTGCATGTAATGAATATTTGTGTGTGAATCTTATTTGCTTGTCCCATGTGAGTTGTGGGTAGCTATCTGTTCACTGACTTTAGATGAATTCATCCATCTCCTTCCCTTGCAGATTCTGCAACAAATGAGAATGTTGCCCTTTCACTTTAGTAGTTATTGGTACTTATTCTAGTGGTGAAACTTCGCTTATAGTAAAGCTGTAGTTGACAATTTATTTCTTTTAGAATCATAGAGTACTCCATTAGAGTGCAAGAAGGATCCGAACACCTATCTATGCACGAACTATTTTATTATGCAATTGACTTATTATTTTTATGAAAACAAGGATTTTGCATTTTATATTGCAAAGCAATTTGTGATTAGTTTGTTCAAGGATTTATGAACTATATATTTATTTGAATTTTTTTATTTATATTTATTGTCTCTAGAAATTAATTAAGTTGCATGAAAATAAAGATTTTTGCACGTCATGTCATCACATCATGTTTAGTTGGTTCGCATGAGGGACAATATCTTTTATGTGTCAATCACGATCAAATGGGTGGGAAACTGCCTTCATGTTCCTATAGCAATGCCATAAGGCACACATAAGGTGTAAGCTCTCGCATACAACTTCAATTATAATATAGTAACTGTAGGGAGGGCTAGATTTGGGAGTTTTTTTATACATATACAATAAGAAAAATGAGATATTACATATTGTCTAGAACTGAAAAGTATTATGCATATGTCCTTATTTGTATTTATATAGAAATCGATTTAAATTGATTTTCTGATAAAATTTGAATTTTGAAATTCGAAATTTCACAAATCGTGAAATAATCTATACACTGTCAAAATGTCACAATCCGACTTGGGAACGTGATCAGAACATGAGGAGTCTTATCTCCACATAAGTCTCGTGACCTCTAAGTCTCTCTATATGCATATATTAATAATAAAATCCATTTAAATAAAACATTATTTCATTTCTAATATAAATCTTTCTCTTGGAAATCAAAAGCATCAGGATAACAAGTTCATAACTATTCTCTAAATTTGTCTTTGTAACAGAAAATATATAAATCCTCTGACAAAATAACTATGAAAGCTATAATCATGCAAATACAAGTCCCAAACAAACTCATGATATACAAAACGCAACTCTCTCTATGGTTTAGGACCCTCCCGCAATGACACTGGAGCAATATATACTAAACCAAATAATACTTCACTCTAAAGTAAAGTTCACCACTGAAAGTATCTTCACTCCTGAAGAGAACGTGGCTAGGAAGAACCGCGGCAACCTATATCCATCATGGGAAAAAGAGAGAAGAGTGAGTTTTATCCAAAACTCAGTGAGTGAATTATCGCCTAACCCTCCTCATGGGATAACAACAATAGGATGTATAAAATCATGATAATAATAATAATAACAATAATAATAGCAACAACAATAAAATCAAACAAGCTCCAAAGCATTTTCATATATATATATATATATATATATTATGATATTCAATCCTAACTTTCATCTATTATCAATACCAGGACATTGAACATAATAATTATATTTATAAATATAATAACTATTTCCATTGATTGAAAAGTAATACTAGTCCCTGGTGAACATGAGCTTCGTCTTAATCCTATGGTCTCTGGCCAACCTTGGCCATTCAAGGGATTGCCTACATGACTGTTTATTGGGTTTGCCTTCGTGGCGTTTCCTGATCCTGCCTCCATGGCTGTTTCATAGTATTGCCTCCATGGCTGTTTAAAATTCTCATCATACATAACTTTATGGAAATAGATAAAATCAATAATCTGAAATTCCATAACTAAAGGGTGGGTGCTCAGTCCTCTCCTACAAGAGTCCCTAAATTCTTAATACTTGAGGGTCCTAGATTCATATAACTCTAACAACTTGACTTTAACATAACTGTGGCTGTGGAAATCATGCTTAAGGGATCACCCACTTGTAGGCATTTCGATTTCAAGCCCACAGAATATGTATATTGGAGTTGTTATGAATCATACTAAATTTTGTACCTCTTGGGACCATAAAGCTGGAATTTTAAATTCGTATCTTAAACTAACATATTTTCATAGTTTAGATAATTCTAATTCTAAATCATGAAAACTCTAAAATCATAATAACACAGGCTTTCAAAAGCTATATATATATATATATATATATTCTCTAAAACTTTGTGAAAAGCTCTTCTCTAGGTTTAAAACTTATCATATACTTATGCTCTACTCTTAAAATCATTATAGTGATTCACAAATATCTAAATGAGATCATATTCATAATCTAGCTCTTTATTAAAATCATTTTTAGTAATAATGGTCCCATAGTTCTCTTAAAACATATAATTCGTGCTCTTTGAAAATCATAATCTCATAAACATTATCAAAACAGACCATAATCTCTACTTTCTCCGAAGTAGTCTCCAAATCATGCATTTATGTCACATTTTAATGAAAATAATTCTAATACACAACATAGATATCAGATGCACCTGGAGAGGAGAACAAGAGACTTTAACACTAAAGGAGCTCTGAGTGAAGATGGCACCAAAGTCTACCATAACAACCATAAAACTCAAGATCAATCTCTATAAACCCCTAGATAACTCTAATATAGCTCTAACAACATTGGAGAACACTCACTTGACAACAAAGGAGAACATTAACAACTCAAACCATAGAACATGGAATGGGAAAGAAGAGATGACAAAAACCCATAAAATCTCTTACCTTGACCTTGGAAGAAGAAGGAATGATGATGGATTGAGGGAGGAAGGAGGAAATGTGTTTGGGATGGTGAGGATTTCAGTTTCTATATGAGAAACCCGAGCATGGGTGTTTTATATAAGTGGGGATCTCACTTATCGAAATTGCATCATTTTGCATTATGATATCGGGTCCTTGCTCGCGGTGAGCCTGTTCTATAGAATTCTCCTGTAACAGCACCTAAACTCCATCCCTTGGCCCTTTATGTATCTGGGGCCTTCTTGGCTACTTGGGTGCTTCTCAAGGACCCTAGGGTGTACTAGACTCGCCCTGATACGTGTGCACCAGGTATTATATACTTCCCCTCTTTAAAAGATTCGGTCCCCAAATCTGAACTTGCATAACTAGAAGATCAAGGAGATGGGATTCTTAACCCACATGGGGTTTCAAGGATGGGTTTGAATGCTTGAAACATACTAACATGATACTCCTGGCTATACTAGCTGATATCCTGGGAGACAATGCCATCTTGAAGGCCATTGCTCCGTTACTCAGCTGAGGATACCACTTGCCATATCTGGGCAACTCGGCCTCCAAGGGCAGCCCTTTCCACAGTGCAAGTCCTAGATGAACATCTATGCTCTACCACCTCGTGTGCGTGCAAGCTCTCAAAGATAAAGGTGCTAAACATTAACTTTTGTCCTTGATCTGCTTCTCTTTCTAATGTCTTACATCAACTAATACTACAAGGACTCATAGCCCTTAATTCCAAACTTTCTCACTTTCTATGCATGTGTCATGCATGGAATTCAACTACTTTATTGGACACGTAGAAACTGCAAAGACATACATGGCATTCATACGCCAAATCCTTAATCATCACAAGTATCACACATCATACATGTATATATAATTAAGGCAACCAACATGATTCTTATTACCTTACCAAGCCCATTAACTTCTTACTATCACATTACCAAGTTGCAACTTAAGCATGATAAATTTCATTTAAGTTTCTTCTATCTAACTTACATGCATGGGTTGAAGGAACAAGCACACACCTTACATGTATGAATTCCTCAACTTCATTATACCAATTATCTACATCCAAGATTCAAATTGGTTAGCCACTAATCATGTACATACAATGTCAAACTCAAGTAAAACCATCATGCAATCTTATTACTTCACCTTCCTAGCTATAGGTTATCACTACGGTATCAATTATTTACACTATAACGAAAGATTATCCCACCTATCCGTGCCAATCATTATGAAGCAAATAAAACATATATGGTTTCTAACACATTCACCTTATGCGCATGATTGGAAAAGGACAACGAGCAGTAATCAAAGCAATCAAATGTAATTAATATGCACAATGATCCAAATAAACGTCGAAAACTAAACTAGCAGTTCCTACCATGTTGTTCACATACTTGGCAACATAATGTATTCATATCATATATCATCATAATGGACATTCACAACCAGTTAAGAACTTTACATCAGGTCATTAACATACTCCACATGCATTCTATACTCTTACCATGCAAAAACACCATTCCTAAACATAAATCATGCAACAATGCATCTTCAGGGACATGACATATATGATATTCATGGTATCAAAGATTACTTCAATTAACTTCACACATCAAAAACAAAAACATCAATCCTACAATATGCTTATATGCATGATTCGTGTTTCATTTGGATTTTGCCTACTAACTCTAGGTCACTCTCATGCAAACTCTTTTCCTCCTGGATCTAAGTTTCTCCTTTCTTACTTGTAGCTTCCTAAGATAATGGGCAATTATTCTTCTTACGCCATCTCTAACCGCATTCATAACATGTGAGTACACCCCATAGCCATTGGCCTCCATGGCGCCTTCCACTTATCTAACAATTTGGGTTTGACTAACGAACCATACTAACTTTCCTACTCTCCCGTTGCCATGATCTCTTGGTCGAGCGACATTGGGACATGTCAAGGGAAGGTACTCAGAAGTGGCCCTGGCCAACGGTATGTATGGCTTACCTTTATCTAAGCTAGTCATTCCTACTTGTGCTCATTTTTAATGCACTCTAGCTTGGATATGCTCACTAACTATCTCTGAGAGGTTCAAAATAGCTCATTCGAGGCACCATACGCAACTGGTACCAACCGATGTGGTGCTGCTATGGTGGCAATAACGATGATGGTTAACGGGTAACATAACTCATTTGAGAGAAAGAAAAAGAATAGGAGACTTGATTAAGAATTCCAAGAAATGACAGAGACTCTTACTAAAACTAGACATGACTCTGACTCTTCCTATGGCCTCAAATGACATCATGTTAGTGCAAATGGCTGTGGTTCCATTCACATAAATATCATGCTATTTGTGGACACTTGCTCCAGTACCATACAAGGAAACCTATGGCTCTGATACCACTTTGTCACGAATCAACTTGGTAATGTGACCGACACATGAGTCTCATCCCACGTAAGCCTCGTGACGTCAGTCTTTATATGCATATATTAATAATAAATCCATTTAAATAAAACATCATTTCATTTCTAATATAAATCTTTCTCTTGGAAATCAAAGGCATCATGGATAACAAGTTCATATCCATCCTCTAAATCTGTCTCTTAATACAAAATATATAAATCCTCTATACAAAATAACCATGAAAGCTATAATCGTGCAAATACAAATCTAGAACAAATTCATGATATATAAAATGCAACTATCTCTATGGTCCTGGACCCTACCTACAATGACACTGGAGCACTATATACTAAACAAAAGAATACTTTACCCTAAAATGAAGCTCACGACTAAGAGTCTCTTCACTACCAAAAAGAATGGGGCTAGGAAGGACCCTAGGAGCTGCTATATCTATAATAGGAAAAAGAGAGAAGGGTGAATTTTATCCAAAACTCAGTGAATGGATTCTCACCTGTACCCTCCTCATGGGACAACAACAACAGGATGTATAAAATCATGATAATAACAATAATAATAGCAACAATAATAAAATAAAACAAGCTCTAAAGCATTTTCATATTTACATGTGTGTGTGTGTATATATATATATATATATATATATATATATATATATATGAATTCAATCCTAACTTTCATCTTCATTTAGTACCAACACCTTGAACATAATAATTATATCTATAAATATAATAACAATTTCTATCGATTGAAAAGTAATGCTCAGTCCTTCGCATGGCTATTTCATAGTATTGCTTCCATCGCGTTTCATAGCATTGCATCCATGGCGTTTCATAATATTGCCTCCATGACCGTCTAATAATTCTCATCATACGTAATTCAACGAAAATAAATAAAATCAACAATACTGAAAGTCCATAACTAAAGAGTGGGTGCTCAGTCCCTCACAGACAAGAGTCCCTAAATTCTTGTACTCTGAGAGTCTGAGATTCATATAACTCTAACAACATAACTTTAGCATAACTTGACTGAAATCGTGCCCAAGGGATCACCCACTTGTAGGTATTCCAATTTCAAGCCCATAGAATATATATCTAACAGTTGCTATGAATCATACTAAATTTCATACCTCTTGGTATCATAAAGCTAAAATTTTAAATTCGTATCTTAAGCTAACATATTTTCATAGTCTAGATAATTCTAATATCGTACTTTAAAACCAATAGGGTACTAAATCATGAAAACTCTGAAATCATAATAACATCAGCTTTCAAAAGTTAAATCATACTTTACACACACACACACACACACACACACACACACACACACATATATATATATATATATATATATATATATATATATATTCTCTAAAACTCTATGTTAAGTTCTTCTCTAGGTTTAAAACTTATCATATACTTATGATCTACTCTTAAAATCATTAAAGTAATTCACAAATATCTAAATGAGATCATATTCATAGTCTAGCTCTTTATTAAAATAATTTTAGTAAAAATGGTCCCATGATTCTCTTAAAACATATAATTCATACTCTTTGAAAATCAGAATCTCATAAACATTATCAAAATGAACCATAATCTCTACTTTCTCCAAATAGTCTCTAAATAATGCACTTATGTCACATTTTAATGAAAATAATTCTATTGCACAACACAGATATCACAGATGTGAACTTACTCACCTGGAAAGGGAGAACAAGAGATGTTAACACTAAAGGAGCTTCATGGAGTGGGGATGACACCAAAGTCTACCATAACAACCGTAAACTCAAGATCAATCTCTATAAACCCCTAGATAACTCTAATATAGCTTTAACAACATTGGAGAGCACTCTCACTTGACAACAAAGGAAAACATTAACAACTCAAACCCTAGAAAATGGAATGGGAAAGAAGGAGATGACAAAAACCCATAAAATCTCTTACCTTGATCTTGGAAGAACGAGGAATGATAATGGATTGAGGGATGAAGGGAGGAAATGTGTTTGGGAAGGTTAGGGTTTTGGTTTCTATATGAGAAACCAGAGCATGAGGTGTTTTATAGGGATAGGGATCTCATTTATCGAAATTGTATCGTTTTGCACTATGTTGACATCGGGTCCACTCGTTGCAGCAAGCTTGTTCTGGAGATTTCTGCACCAATAGCACCCAAACTCTATCCCTTGGCCCTTCATGCATCTGGGCTTTTCCAGTCTCGAATGGGTTCTAAGGGACCCTAGGGCTGTACTGGACTTGTCTACTGACATATGTACACCAGGTATTACACAAAACACTTTCATCCAAAATCGACTTAACTCGATTTGTGAAGCACATAAGAGGCACAAATTAATAGAATTTAAATTGATTCTAATGGCTTTTCAAAATTGACTTGAGTCGATTTGAAGTGTTGTGTCAGCTACAGGACATAATCAATTCAAATTGATTTATTGCTGTATTTTTCCTATTTAAACATAATCGTTCAAGGCGAAACTCATTCACATTCTCTTGGGAATTCTTCATCTCTTTGAAAATTTTGCTCCTATTGTGGTATTTTGGTCATGGTGAAGTTAGTGAAGCAAAGAGTGGAAGTTAAAACTATCTACCGCTTGAATGAAGTTGATCACATTGTAGGAAGATTGGCACACCAGGTTAGTAGATTGTTTTACTTAGTTTATTATATTAAGAATTTAATTTATTTAGTTTAAAATATTTTAATATATTAATTGTGAGGTAGGCTTAGTAATTTAAAATATTGTAATATATTTGAGTAAAATGTAATGCTGAAAATGTAAACTTGAACATAATGTAACATGTGATCGGCTATTTAGTGTAATTTTTCTGTGTAGATAAGTATTTAGTGGGTATATTGCACTTTGTCTTGTAGCATAGGATAATTTAATATATTGTTGTTTAGCTTGTTAATATTATAAGATTTAGTGGAATTTAATTTTTGACATTTTGTGCATATATTACACTGTCTCTTTTAGGATAGAATATACTTAATATGTTATTGTTTAGTTCATTTAGATTGTAGGATTTTATGGAATTTATTTTGCATAGAATAAATATTATGACAATTATAATTTAGATTTAATTAGTTTTATATAAATATTTTGTGTGTGACACACTTGTCTCTTATAGGATATAATATATTGTTTTGTTGCTTAAAAGAATAGGACTTGTGTAATTTAATTTTAGCAATATGATTGTTCCCAATCACTATAAATCATTTGCTTTCTGTTGGCCAACCACACCTTCATGCAACTTGATGGGCTGGTTGATCCACTTGCACCATAGGATAAATGTGGGCATAAATAATATGATAATCTATTTGGGCATGCTGATTTGTAAACTCAGGAAAGGCACACATGTGTAGTCCGTTAAGCAAAAGTTCCCACATTTGCGATTTCACGTGAAATGTCACATGTATACTCCAATTACAGCCATCGCCAAACTTTACACATTTGCAATGAAACTTTATGTGGTCAGAATCATGAACTTTGTATTCTTCGTATATTGCAACGTTTAACCAAATAACACCTCTTCTTTATTGTGAAACACTTGGCCGATGCCAAATCATTTTCTCCTCCAAAACTCAAGCCTAATGCAAAACAAGCTAAGTAGAACCGCATTGCATCAAAATCAACCGCAGAATAGTGGTTGGATACTCTAGACTTAGACTTGGATTGATGGTGAGAAATGAATTGTTCATCCAAGTTTTGTACCTGAAATAACTCCTTATCCTCCTCTTCATTTCCAGGACGATCAAGCTCCTCTTCTTCATCATTATGGATACCCCTTGATTAACAACAAAATAAAAATCCTCGACAGGTCCAAACGTGCTAATGGTTGGGTATTTAATGGCAATGGCTTTTCAACTTGCCTTGCAAGTTGTGCAAAGCTTAGAGAAGCCAAATCTTCATCTGCTACACGTGAACTTTGCTTATGATCAGGGCACTTCAAAGGACAGCGATGCATGATTTGCTATCACAAATGATGATGTACCTACTACATCTAACCTACCAAAGCTGAAAGGATCATCTTGGAGTTCGACAAATAGATCTATTCTACGAACATCAAAAAACAAGTGAAAATAAGAAAACATGTGACTTACGTGCTCATCTTTCCAAATTCGAAACCTTCTATATTGGATCTCATTTGGCCCAATATCAACTGGCATCCTATAGAATATTTTTGCAATTTACTTGTTGTTTCCATCAAACTCTTCTAGTATTCCTCTACAACTCTAACAAACTAATAGGTGAATTGACAATCAACCAAGCTTGGTTGTCACTTAGAATGTCTCACCCTCTCCTGTGTTACAACCTTTCCATTACAGTGGACAGGAATATTTACATGACTCTCTGACATATTACTTCTCAATTTTTCCAATAAGGTTTTTTTTTGTTATGAAAGTGTAACGCCTAGGCTGACGAGGAGGGAATAATTGCCTGTAGAGGCACTACAAGGAGCGACTCCTAGCAGGTTTCTAAGCGAAGTGGTACATAAATGAACTGATTACACATCAGAATGAAAATGATCCTAGACTGTATAGCTATGAGACTATACAGTTAAGAATTACTATATGAATTGATTAGTATTACCTATACTACCAAAATGCATTTTCTTTTGGTAGCCCATCACTAAAGAACTTCACAATTAAGCACACTTGACTTGGAGAAATTTTGAGATGGGTGGCCTGGGAAGTTTTGCCAAAAAGCTTGTGAGTGAAGATAAAGCACGCTGAGAAGACCAATGTTGGTTTATGGGGACAATCGCAATCCATAAAGCGTATAGATGTCCAAAAAGACCATAGAGTGATCTGTATATATAATGGTGTGGATATGTACAAATCGATTTTAGTCAATTTATCCAAATCGATTCAAATCGATAACCGTGACAATATGAAATCAATTACTGGAGCATGTCAAGAATCTCGAGAGTGTATGCAAAATCAATTCAAACCGATTTAGACAAAACAATTTAAGTCGATTTTTATCAAAATGTGTACCACGCTTGACGTTTTTAACAATGAAATCGGTTTAAATTGATTTCTATATAATAAGAAATAAGACATATCTGTAATACTTTTAGTTAGGAGTAGATATATAATATCTCATTTTCTTATTTTATATGTGTGAAAAACTCCTAGATTTGGCTTTGCCATAGTAAAGCAGGTAGTGGTTGATGACTTTTGATTTGATTATAATATGTTTAAAGAAAGCATGGAGATAATAATATATAGTATATAAATATGAGTGAGGAGTATTTTTATTTATACTCATAATTTGTAGGGACAAGTGATACACTCTTATTTACCCTGAGATGAGACATTAGACCAATTAGATGTGGTCCAATTCTCTAAGAATATATGAGAGTATGTTGACAATTGTCCACTCTTTCTAAGTATAATTAACATTTGTTTATGAATGAGTGAGTCCAAAAACAAAGTTCACTTAGCGTCACACCTAGGTTTTTTAGCCGTCCAGCACTCCAGACTACTTGCGTAGTTGCGTTTCCATCTTCCTGTGTTGTTTTCTCACTCATACAAAGTAGAAGCCATTTTTGCACAAGCTTCCTTTTTCTATCATTATGCCAGTCAGAGTTACTTCCTAAGATTCAGAATCTTCCTTTAGGCCAACCAAAAGGGTGGTGCAGATTACATCCTATTCATTTTCATGGTTTCAAAAAATCCCAATTCTATCCTTTATTAGATTCTATAGAGTCATTCGCAAGAAGTGTGGTGAGCTAGAGTTTTATTAGCTTTTTCCATTAATTGGCCAGAAACCAAAGTTCACTTTTATACATTCTACCAATATGCAACAGCATCACCTCTCCCTGTCTCAGCCATTCAACTACAAGACATTGACATGTCCAAGAGTCAATGGTCTTGTACATTTTCCTGGACACAGAAGCCATCTTCAAACTACACTTCCCAGTTATAAGACTGCTCTAGCTCTCTCTTCCTTAGTTATGGCTCCAATCCCCCCTTTGTCACAAAACTTAGTTCATCTAATGCAATAGCAAGCTCTTACCACTCAGCTTACGATGATGCATATATTGTTGAAAACACCGGCAAGAATGAGAATTCTGATGGTACTGCAAAGGGGAAGAGCTTCTGGGGTGCTGTTGGTTTGATAGTTGGTACTGCTGTTGGGCCTGGAATGCTGGGCTTGCCTGCTTTGACTATTAAATCAGGCCCATTTCCTTCAACCATCATTATTCTCCTCTCTTGGCTCTATGTCATCTCCTCAATCATCCTTGTAGCAGAACTTAGCTTTGCTGCCATGGAAGAAGAGAGGGTTGAAGAGGTGAGTTTTACCAGCCTTGCAACAAAGGCCTTGGGAAGTCGTTTTAGTGCTTTTGTTGGTTTGGTTTACGCCAGCTTGAGTTTTTCCTTGCTGGTTGCCTGTGTTGCTGGTATTGGGTCCATTTTCTCTCCATGGTTTCCGGGGCTGAATACTTTGATTGTACATGCTTTGTTTCCTCTTCTTGTTGGAGTGTTGATTGTCTTTTTCCCATTTAAGACTATTGATGTCACAAACCGGCTTTTATGTTTCCTTATGCTTTTCTCTATAACTACACTAGTAGCTGTTGGATTATATGCGGCTAGGGCTAAGATAATAAGCTCCTTTTTTTCAGCCTCATGGAGTATTTCATCAATACTTCCTATTATACCCGTCGCTGTACTCACATTGGGGTTCCATGTCATCACCCCTTTTATCTGTAAGATTGCTGGGAACACCGTACATGAGGCTCGGAAAGCAATACTAATTGGTGGGACTGTCCCTTTAGCCATGGTATTGTCATGGAATTTGATTATATTGGGGCTTGTAGGGATAGACAGAGCAGCCATCACCAGTGATCCCATTTCTCTTTTGCTTTCAGTGAATCCATCTGCTTTATCTGCGGTTCAAGGTTTTGCCTTCTCTGCTTTGGCATCTAGCTTGATAGGTTATGCTATTAGCTTGCCCAAACAGCTTCTTGACACCTTCGAGTTGGTATCTTGGAGCACCGCAACTTCAAATGATCATGGCAATGGAAGTGTTGGATTGGCCTTTTATTCGGTAGGGCCTAGTATTGGGTTTTCAGGGAAGGTTTGCTTCAGAGGTCCAAGAAATTTTACTATAATAGGATCTAACATGAGACCAAATGAGAAGACATCTGATTCTTTTAAAGTCTTTGCAACACTATTAGTCCTTGGTTTCTCAGTGCTGATAGCTTCATTCTTTCGATCTACATTTTCAAGAGCTCTTGATTTTGCTGGGGTTTATGCCAATTGCTTTCTGTTTGGCATTATTCCTCCTGTGATGGCTTACATACACCAATCCAAGAATAAAATCAGGTACGGCTATGGATTCCTAGTAAGCTAGTGACTCCTCCACATAACAAAATTAAGCATTCAAAAGAAGGGCACGCAAGCTATATGTTGTTTTGGAACAACCAGCTGTATATTTTAGTTGCAGATAAACAGCAGTTCTGTTTCCTTAAGCTTTGAGAGGCTCTTTTTAAAATTAGGATAAATTACACTTACCTTCTCTCACATTTGATGAAATTTACCCTTACTCTCTATTTGTCCAATTGACACTAATATCTTTTGAGCGCATTGGGCAATGTGAAATAAAGGGAGGATAGTGTAATGATTTTAAAACTTAAGAGAGGTTGATGTAATGATTTCATACTTTGGGGACGTCGTGAGAAAATTATACAAATAGAGAAAAATTGGGTGAATTTCACCAAAGCAGCGGATGAAATTTGCCCTTAAAATTGTTGATGCATAATCTTTTTCTAGAGGGGTTCCATTATTTTTGTTAGCATCATGTTTGTGATAAGCCTTCTATCATAATAATGTGGGTGATCAAACTAAAGAAAAATGTAGCACACTAATGAAAGAGACTGTATTTTAGACCTGTTAACATCCATTTGTGAAATTATGTAATATGTAGTTCTTAGATATAACTATTCAGGACATAATTTTCTCTTATGTACAATTATGATATGAGATTTTCTATTTGCTTTTATTTGTCTTCAGTTTCTTTTAAAATTTTTGTAAGCCTATTCATCAACTTGTAATACTTCTATTTCTATTCAATATGTTGATTGCGCAATGCTTTCAGTATTTTGAAGGATTAGGATGAGATAACTGTCGTACAATGATTTTGCAGGGAACCCATTATTCCAGGTGGGAAAGGGACACTTCTACTTCTTGTCATTGTCTCTGTCATTTTGGGAATTTGGCATTACATAATTATCTTTCGATTGTTGAATTTGTAAAGAAGCCAAAAGCTAACATGCAATATGAGGAGGACCAGGATGCAGCAAATCTCGTAGCGATAAGTAAAAATTGTTTATGAGCTTCTGCTCAAGTTTTCTCTGCCTATCCTGACGGTCTAATAGTTCATGCCGTGTTATGGGTCTTATGATATCACACTGAAAAAAGATCCTGTTGTAATTCAACGGAACGACCTAAATTGATGAGGTTGGACAAGATGGTATACAAGGATATGCTTGCCAACGAATGGAATACATGTCATCCAAACATTTCAGATTTGAATGAAATTTTCTGTTCCCAACTTTTGTTAGATTTTTTTTTTCCAGCAAACCCTTACATTAAGAAATTTAATTTGTTTTTAGACTAAAGAATTTAGGTTGAGAGTAGATTTTATTCCAATTCAACGTGAGTCTTGTATCTGGACTCAATGAGTGCTTCTTGATATAGTCACTAATAAGGGTATAAGTTTGGTTGAAGGATAAAAATAGGGGCAAATTTTACTTAATTGAATTTAATGTGAAAAATTATACATAAAGATTAATCATGGAAAATTTATTTTCGTTTTTATTTTCCAACCAAAGATAGCCTAAAGATATTAAGATAACAAACTGAAGTGATGATAAGGTGAGTTTGAGGAAGATTAAAATAGGGGTAAATTTTACTTGATTGAGTTTGATATGTAAAATTACTTATAAAAATCAATCATAAAAAATCTATTATCATTTTTACTCTTAACCAAACATAGCCTTACCGACCAATGTCTAGGTAAGTATCTGCATTAGTGGGGGTGCCTAAGCTATGAGGCCCATTAAAGTTTAAGGACCAAGCCCATGCATCACCCAAGCTTATGGGTAGAAGCCTATAACTTGGACTTTGAATAAAGGTCAATCGAACCTCCTTAAATTGGGACTTAGAAGATAATTCAGTTATAGTAGAAGGAGAGATCTCCTCTTAAAATATCCAAAGAGAAATATTCTATTACCATAAGAACAGGGGATAATATCATAAGATCATAACAAACTCCTCTATATAAGAACAATGCTAACTAAGAACCAAGTAAATGACAACTTTATCATCACTCCCTTGATGAGTAGACCTCATTTAGTTGAGAGTCGGAGTCCTTACAGGTCCCTGTCATACCCGCCTAGGGAATGCGACCAACACTTGAGGGATTGGGTCCACGGAAGGTAATAAAGACTAATATGCATAAATAAATCAAATATATTAAAAAATATCTCAAGTTTAACTAAATTCCATAATTATGAAAATATCTCCAAAATATAAATCCTAATAAGAAACTGTAATAACCATAATCTGGGTCAAAGTTAAACATAATTAAATAAAATAGCTATTATTCATAAAGTAAATAAAAACCATATTATGCGTGTCCAGGATCCTACACAATTACTAGAGTACTACTAAACTAACATAACCTATAATAAGCTCCACTTCAAAGCAAAACTCACCAAAAGAAGTTATAGCACTATTGGGGAGAATCCTGTGGTACAATTGAACCTGAACCTATCTATAGGGGAGAAAAAGAGAGAGGTGAGTTCATCAAAACTCAATGAGTGAGCCTACTCACAACCTACATGAGACAACAACAAAAATACATAACATATACATGCAACTGATATAAAACATTTTATATATAATTACATATAACTTCCTGAAAACAATAATTTAATTAAATCCATGGCAATAATTAATAGAGAAATAGGAATTATTCTTATATAAATATCTAGCTAAATACTGAATTTGAACCAATAACCAATTTGATAGGCACCTAACTAGGTCCTATAAATGGACACCACATTGGGTTCCTTAATGTGGGTGAGCTAATCCTTTAGTGAACCATTTGGTACCAAGGTTAACGATCAATCCTAAGCTTAACTGCTGATCTGTTTCTCACTAATTATTGGGTAAAAACTAATAGCAACAAAATCCACTGCTCTTATTGTTCATACAAAACTGGATTCATGAAATTTTCTAACTAATAAAATAAATCTAAATCATACATACAACAAGTATGATCCCATGAGTTTTCTAAAATAATAATTTGTCATGATAACTACAAAGTAATAACTTTCTAAATTTCTATAATCTATAAAAGCATATTTCTTAGCATAAATCATTCTAAAATTTCATAAATAACTTATAGAATCTGGGAAAAATAATAATAATAAGTAAAATTATTTGTGAGCTTAAACCCACTCACCGTTTGTAACTAATGTGCTTCCATGACAACTTGACCTTGAGCGGTAGGAATGATCAGTAACTCCCAACAGTATAATGAAAACATAAACAATTTGATTATATCACCCAACTGAGTTTGGGATGGTAGGGAGGAAGAATGTTGAGAGAAAATCATGTTTGATAGTACCCAAACTCATAGACTAGATAAAAAAGGGAAGAAACTAACTAAATTGCATGAAGATCCCTTATCGGAAGAAATTAATTAGAGAAAATTGAGAGAAACCACGTTTTCCCTCTAGGGAATAATCTTTGGACTAGTAGGGCTTTTGGAAAAATATTTGGGAGTATTATGATGTGCCAAATATATACTAGGAGTATGAAAAAAATAAGCTCCAATGGAATGCGTTTCGCGAGGCCGGCCCAACGTTGGATTCTTCACTTGAAAATTTTAAAAGCCCATTACAATGCATTACCTTTTGATGTTCCAAACCAAAAGGCAATTTCACATAGCATTCAATGTTTTGAAATATATATATATATATATATATATATATATATATATATATATATATATATATAAAATAACTTTGCTTATATCATTACCTTTGAAGTAGTAATAATAATAATAATAATAATGATGTTGATGATAATAATAATAATATTCCTGATAATAATAATAACACAAACACCACTAAATTTCGTATTTGGGATAATGCACCCCAAATGCTAGAAACTTATAGGTCCTTAACCACTGAGGATCACCCAAGGACTTCACATCAAGGAATAGGCCAGAACATTTGGCTCCCACCATGGGAAGCTTTGCTTTATAGCCCCATGATCTCACAAATGGTGAACACAAGGAGTAGAGCACGACTGTGCCTGAGAATGGCCAACCTATCAATAACAATGATAATAGAGGCCATACCGACCCACCTCCACCTCTCCCTTACGGTGGAGGCATTATACCAGATGATACGTGAACTTCAAGAGAAGAATGAAGCACTTGAAGCCTAGTTGAGAGGAATGGAAAGAGGAAGGTTGGAAAATAACCAGGAACAAAGTAGCCAACCTAAAGAGACCCAAGGGACCGAGGTCTCCAATAGTGATCGCCAGCGCATGGCAATAATACCAGCAACAAGACCATCCCAATAGACCTCCCGCTTCTATGGTCCATTCTCCAAGTTCATCATGTTAGTAGACCTCCCAAATAATTTCAAGCTGACCATAGTCCAACCTTATGATGGAATCAGAGATCCCCAAGTACATGTAACCATGTTTAAATCAATGATGTTGATCAATGGGGCAATTGACCTGTTTTTATTGAACATTTTTTGTACTTTGGTAGAAAGTTGCTATGCTTTGGTTAATTGACTATAGGATCTATTCAACACTTTGATGATCTTTCACAAGCTTTTATAGATTGGTTTTCATCTAGGTGAATTTATAAAAAGACAGTGGGTTCCTTGAACGCTACTCAAAGAGTACATAGATCGGTTAAATACTATGGCCATGCAAATCAGAGATCTGGATCTAGCCGTCAACATGCTATAAAGAGCAGGCTTCGAGCCAAAGCATTCATTAACTCCTTGGTCATAACCCTTCCGAGATCAATTACTATCTTGAGCTAGAAAGATCGGTAGGGTATATCAGCATGGAAGAGGTCTATGTTGTGCAAAGACAGAAGGTTAGCAAGACCCAAAATTTGCTGGGGAATTCTAAAACAACTTCATCATCGAAGGATAGGCTAGAAGATTCTTCGCCAAAATTTGCTGGGGAAACTTAGTCTAATATAGGGGGAGCCTAACATTACCCTTAAAATCCAGAAAGAGAATGTCTCAAACCTAGAGCCCTAACTCTGAAAATTTTGTCTTTGAAGTTTTTAAAACTAGAGGTCAGAGGTTGGAAAATCTTTTTCTTAGGGGTACCATTGATGGAAACCTATCTCCCTTTGTCAACGTCCTTAACTTGGAACCAAAAAAAAAAAAAGCTAAGGTGGGCTTGATCTCTAAATACTCTATCAACACCTCAAAAGCCTAAACATAAGCCCCACCATTAGGATAAAGCTGGGTAGAGCTACATTAATGAAATTCAAACACTCACAAGCGAAATCTAAAAAAGGGGTCCAAATACTTAAGGTGATAAAAAGGACATCATATACAAAGAAGTAGGTGGCCTCCTTATCCAACATCCCTAGAATATGGCAAACCCTATTCTGAGGACTACAAGCAACTATCTCAACTATCTTCTTATTCCTAAGTTCGGTTAATGATATTCATTCTAAAATGAGCCACTAAACTTTCATCGGTGTACAGAATGTGCATTCTTAACCTCGACGTTAACCCAAAAGTAGTAATTGGCAATGCCCTTGGCTGAGGACATCTTCACAACCCTGGTACTAGTTGAACTCTTTTGAGACATCTAAAAGCAGAAAACCAACAAGCCAGGAACTCAAAATCAAGAACAAAAAACAAGAAAAAGGAAAAAGAAAAGGAAGTCCAACAGAAACTAAAGAAATAAAGGAAGCTGACCAAAAACGCAACAACAACCTAATAGAAGGAAAAAAAATAGTACAATAGTGGTGTTATAATCAAATGAAAATGGAAGCAAAGGCCAATAATAGTAGATTCAGAATACGGCAAAACTAAAGAAGAAAAACCACACCTCAGGCGAGAAACCAAAAAAAGGGAAAGAAACCCCTAAAAATCCTTACGAGAGAAAAGAATTGCAAGGGAGCTCCTCTAAAAAGTGAAGAGGCCAATAAACGATGG
This sequence comes from Dalbergia oliveri, assembly GCA_030441495.1. Classification (NCBI taxonomy): domain Eukaryota; kingdom Viridiplantae; phylum Streptophyta; class Magnoliopsida; order Fabales; family Fabaceae; genus Dalbergia; species Dalbergia oliveri. Next base: position 42,653,698 of record JAMLFY010000004.1, on the reverse strand, counting down.
AACCCTAAGAACAAAAATAACCTACACAAATGGAAGGCACAGTGCACTTGAAATCAACCTCTATGACAATTGTCGTTCTTCTTTGACAAAACACAAACAACTTCTTTCTCTCAAATCATAATGCGAAAAACTGACCAACAAAGAAAAGAAGAGCCCGATAAATCCAACTCTCAAGATATCCCTCCACTAAAAACCAATCTTAGCCCCTTGCAAAATTGATGGTACATAATTATCAGCAAAAAGAGAAATCCAATGACCATAATTCAACAGTGTCAATTAATGTCTAATGAACACGCCCACCAAGGTGCCACGTTGAGGGCACATTCTTTTAGTAATCACTAAAGAATGAGAGACATCTCAAAGAAGACACTAAGCAAGAAGCTCAATAGAGAGAGTCTAATCCAATAAAATGCTTGATAACATAATGACCAATTGCCTAGCCTAGAAAAGCCAAGAGTTACAAGTTCGGAATATCCTATAGGGATAAACCAAGCTTAGGGGCTATGGACCGAGTAGTGTCACAGATTGAGTAGTTCATGGATTGGGGGCTCCTAAGCTATTAGGCCCATTAAAGTTCAAGGACGTGTCACCCAAGCTTGTGGGTAGTAGCTTATAACTCATACTTTGAATAAAGGTCAACTAAGTCTCCTCAAATTAAGAGGCCTAAAAAGATACTTCAGTTACAGGAGAGGGAGAGATCTTCCTAAGATATCTAAAGAGATAATATTTTATTACCCTAAGAATAGGGGATAAGATCATAAGATCATAGGAAACTCCGCTATATAAGAACAATGCTAACTTAGACCCAAGTAACCTCTCTATTAGCACTCTCTTGAGTAGACCTCATCTGACTTATGTGTCGGAGTTTCAGGTCCCCACACCAGGTGTTGGAAACTGAATGTCTTTCAACCACTACTAGGATCACCCAAAGACTTCACATCAAGGTACGAGTCAAAACATAGCCTAAGGGTAGTTAGGCATCGAATCGAAGTCATGATAAGGTGAGTTTGATCCAGTTTGGTAAAATGTCTAGGGTGTGTTTGGTTTGTGGAGAAAAATAGGAGTAAATATTCTTTGAGTTTCACTTATGGTTGTTTTGAAGATAAAACGGAAGGTAAAAATAACATGAATAAGTTTAATGTCTTATTTGACATATGAAACTTCTTCATATAATTTATACTTTCGCTTATCCTCAATTTACCTCTGTATTTACAACTCATAAAGAATTTTTACCGCATTTTATTCTCCATCGAAACATATCATAAGTTTAATGTTGCATTTTAAAGTTAAATTTAATTCTTGCTATGATAATTATATTAGCCAAATTGATTCCTAGTGAAGACTAAAATGCTCAATGTTTAATGTTTAATTTATTAGTTAATTGATTACAATTTCAGGGAATTGAATTTTATTCATATTTATGAACAACCTTGAAAATAAGAGGGCTTTTAGTGATGTGCAATGGTAGCCCAAAAAGAAAAATATTCAATAAAAAGTTAGTAAAGCTATAAGATATATATTTAACATACATCAATGTTAAGATATGCATTTAACTTAAATCAATGTCAACATATTCCTCCTTATTTTTAATAGTTTTTTAAAATATTGATTATTATAAGAGTAAACCCCTAAATTTGTCCTAAACAAAAAGAAATTACCTAGTTGATATCTGACAAGGTCAAATATACATTTGTTAGCCCCTAACATTATATTTGATGGAGCTGTATAGTTATACCCCAAATTAGCCATTGACACCATTCATTCACCCAAGTTAGTTCCTCACTCGCACCATCTTCACTACTACTAACCCCTCTCCCCCAACAACCACCACCACCACCACCACCTTCTCTTTCATCTCCATTCCTCCCATGCATCATCATCAACCTATTTCAATCCAAACCCACATCATTCTATGCCACACAACACCCATGTTGGCCTTAGATTGTGGTTAATAAGAATTAACATCATGCAAAATTATACCTTTTTCGTCAAAAGTGAGAATTCATTGAAAATAAGAACACCATGCAACATTAGTTCTGAAGGATGCATTCTATTATGAATATGGCCTTTTTAATAAGTGGGATTGTGTTGATGAAGTCTCAAAATGTGTATTAAAGTGTGTATTGTTGGATTTGCTGTCAAGTTTCACAGTTGAATGCAAGATTTTTCCATGAACCCTAATTCTGTTATATTTCTTATCAAAATGAAACATGATTGCTGACCTTTTCTCAATGGGACCAAAACTGAAATTTGGAACTTTTACATTAATCTTGTGCTCCACCAAGATGGCCGCGATGCACTTCTAAAGTAAATTACTATGTGTATTTGAAAGTCCATCCATTAATTAGTGAAGCGGGTGGGGATTGAAATGGGGATGATGATGATGCAAAGGAGGTAATACAAGGAGATGAAAGAGAAGATGGAGGTAACACTATGTCACTATATGCATAAATAGAGAACAGGAGGAAAGGCGCACTAGATGGGAGAAATCCTAGAGCACAATGAGCACGAAAAGTCAAGGGGGAGGCCGATCTGATCTCAAGAAGCACAAAAAAAGTTAAAGTGGGAGTTTTAGGAGATATCCAAACTTTTGTGGATATGGACGAGGAAACTTTTGAAGACGGGGTGCTGAGGAGAACATGGAGCAGCTGAAAGGAACCAATGACCGGCTCTAAAAAGAAAAATATGTCTTATAAGGACATTATGCTTTTGGAAGGAGGTTATGATATGATCCTCAGATCATTGCTAGAGCTATTATTGATTATTACGTTAGTCATGAAGATGAGGTCGATTTGGGTCCAGATAACTCTATACCTTTGAATCCTAAGCCTAGTATTCCAGGATCGTTGGAGGAATTTCATGAATGGTGTAAACCATGGAAACTCACACTCATAGTGAAGCCTTTGGGGAAAACTTTAGGCTTGAGAGCCATGGATAGATGGACCCAGAAGACTTGGGCCAATAAAGGGACGATTCGTGTGCTTGATATGAATGAAGGCTTCTTCATTGTTAGATTCATTGATCAGGGGATTACACTCATGCTTTGTTTGAGGGTCCTTGGCTTATCGTCGATCATTATCTGATGGTCCAGCATTAGCACCCTTTGTTTCAACCTAAGTGGCAAGCAGTTAAGAAGATGGCGGTTTGGGTTCGTATTCCAAATCTTCCCATGGTACTCTATAATCAAAACTTCCTGCGAGAGGTTCCGCCTTGGGGACTATGCTTAAATTGGATACCTTAACATCTATTCATTCTAGAGGAAAGTTTGCTCGTATATGCGTTGAAATCGACATGCGTAAGAGACTTGTTCCATCTATCACAGCTTTAGGAAAAGTTTTCAGGGTGGAATATGAAGGTTTGCACCTTGTTTGTTTAGGTGCGGTAGATATGGTCATCGAGTAGATCAATGTATTGAAACAATGAAGCTAGGGGACATTCCAGGCCGTGGAAGGGCTTGCAATGACGGATGGAAATAGGCAGGAGATCCCAAGAGAAAATCCAGGAATTCCTCAATCTTCAGAGAATTATTCAAATTCAACAGATTCTAGGCCAACCCAACCAGGAAGTTATGATACTGAGGCGGTTATTTTGGAAAGTACGAGGACGAATGATATCTTTGGGCCTTGGATGTTAGCTAAAAAACAACAAAGGAGGCGATTTGATTTTTCTAAACAATCATATAAAGGTGAGGGTTAGGTCAGGAAGGAATCTGAACTTCTGAAAAAGTCGCAATTTGAAGTTTTGGCAAATGCTGGAAATGATGATATTAATCAAGAAGATTCAACAATGATCAGTGAGAAATTTTCAGCTACCATAACTGGGCCAAAAAATGTATCTCAGCAACCATATTTGGGCCAGTTTTACCATGAAAAAAGACGCACGGTAGGGCCTATTAAGCCAAATGAAATGGCCTACCATATCGAGAAAGGTCCAAGTCCAGCCAGCAAGCCTGTGCCATTGAGGAACAAGCCCAATCCTGTCTCCTATGCAGATCCCCCTATTCCCCATGTAACAATCAAAGACAAAGGTAAGTCAGTGGATAAAGATGATCATGCAGCTCACTGGTATAATTTTCGGTACGTATGAAACTTGGAATAATTTTAAAGACGAAATGCTTGGACCTCCCTTTTAGTACTAAAATTCACGGACCCCTATCGAGCATCTTGAGTTTATTAATAATCTTAAAGGTGATGCTCTCAAGGGAGGAGGATCTCATAACCCACCAGAATCGGGAGATAGTAGTTTGAAGGCAATAGTTTTGAACTAGAGGTTCCTAAATTAGTGGATACCAAAATGATGTCAGCGGGTGATGCTGATGGTTCTATTTCAAAGGGATATGCACTCCTCCCAAATTCTCATGAGTCTTTATGAATATTATCATATGGAACTATCATGGTACTTCTGGTAAAGGTTTTGCTTGTTTGCTCAGTAATCTATCTATAAAATATGGGGTTCACTCTTCGTCCTCTTAGAAACCCATGTTTCAGGGGATAAAGCTTAGAGGCTCATTGCAAAGTTCGGTTTTGATGGTTTTTATGTTCAAGATGGAGTTAGTTTCTTAGGGGTATCTAGATCCTGGAAGTCTACTTGTTGGAGAGTTGAGGTTCTTGATTCTCACCATCAGCTAGTACACCTTAAAATTCAGGATTGTAATGATATTCTGGAGTTTCAGCTATCTATGGGAGCCCATATTCTCGAGACCGTCGTGAACTTTGGGAGAAATTAGATGATATTGGTAGTAACATGGTGGGTCCTTGGTGTATAGGTGGTGATTTTAATTCCACCCTTACTCTTGCTGACAGGGGCTCTTCCCTTATGGCCTGTGACTCTACTCTTTTTTCTAATTGCATGCTTAATAACGCCTTGCAAGATTTGGGGTTCTCTGGCAACCCTTCACTTGGAAACGCTATCACATTCGCCGTCATCTCGATAGATGTCTAGCGAATCTTGATTGGATAGGTCGTTTCGAGGAGGTTGTTGTTAAGCACCTTCCTCGTTTAACATCCGACCATATCCCTATTTGCCTTTATTTTAACACTTCGAACCCCTTGCCTTTTGGTTCGTCTACCTTTCGTTTTCTAGCCCGTGGAGCTGCATGAAGGTTTCCAAGACTTCCTCAGGATACATGGCATATTGATAATACTCTTTTGGACAACATAGGTAACTTTACTGAGAAGGTTAAAGTGTGGAATCGAGATGTTTTTGGTCATATTCAAAGAAAAAGAGGAGAATCCTTTTACGGTTGGAAGGGATCTCTAGGAAACTCTCTTTTGACATAAATCCTTTCCTTGAGAAGCTTCAAAAGGAGCTTTGGCATGATTATGAAAATATTCTAGTCCAGGAGGAGGTTTATTGGAAGCAGATGTCTCAATGTAAATGGCTTAATCTTGGGGATAAGAATACCCGGTTCTTTCATGGCCATGCTTTAGGAAGAAGACGTCGGAATAGGATTTTGACATCTGAAGAATGAGGAAGGTTCTTGGTTGGAAGATCACAGACTCTTAAGTCTATGGGAGTGTCTTTTTTCTCCAATCTTTATTAGGAGGATTCTAATTACAATGGGTTCTGGGCTTTGGAATCTTTTCTGGTTTTGATCGAGAACTTAGAAGAATTAATCAACAAGCCTGTCACCCATGATGAGATTAAAACCTTCTCCATGGGAGGCTGAAAGCTCCAGGTCCAGATGGACTCCCAATATTTTATCAAAATAATTAGGAAACAGGAAGCAATTCCTTATGTAACTAGGTTAAGGAGGTTTTCAAGAATCCTTTACTGATTAAGGAGGTTAATCAAACCTACATCTCCTTGATCCGAAGGTTGAATGCCCTGAATATTTTTCCAGTTTCGTCCAATTGGTCTGTGTAATGTCAACTATAAATTAGTCACCAAAATCATCTCTTCTCGTTTTAAAGAAGTCATGAATAAGTTGATTAGTAGTACTCAATGTAGCTTTGTCCCGGAAGGCTGAGTGCGGATAATATTATCATTGTACAGGAAGCTATACATTCTAGAATAAAAGTGGTCAGATTGGTTATATGGCGATCAAGATTGACTTTGAGAAAGCATATGATAGACTAGATGGGAGTTTATTCTAGACACCTTCTCTACTTTTGGTATTCTCGATAATATAATTAAGCTTATTTGGCACTACATATCTTCCTCATCCATGAGAGTCATTTGGAATGGGTCCGTGAGCAATTCCTTTTCTCCTACTAAAGGTATTCGTCAAGGGATCCCCTCTCCCCTTATTTTTTCGTAATGTGTATGGAAAGTCTTTCTCAACTCATCTTTGATGCTGTTAATAGAAATTTGTGGACTGCCATCCATCTTTCCCAAGGGGGCCCAACTCTTTCTCATCTTTGTTTTACAGACGACCTTGTTTTGTTTGCTAAGGCCTCTATGGATCAAATGGAGGTGGTTAAAAATGTCTTGGATACTTTCTCTCTAGCTCGGGTTAGAGGATCAGTTTTGAGAAATCCTGTATTTCTTTTCCAAGAACGTTCATTTGCAAAGGAAAAAGGAGGTTAGTGAAGCCTTTAATTTTCAACTCACACCCAATCTTGGAAAATATCTTGGCGTTCCTTTACTACATAAATGATGTCGATCTGTTGATTTTCAATTCATCATTGATAGAATGAATAGTAAGCTTAATGGGTGGAATGCCAGAAGCTTGTCCTTGGCTGGGAGAGTCACTCTAGCCCAATCCTGACTTGCGTTGGTCCCATCGTACATTATTTAAACTGTCAAGATTCCTGTTAGTGTGTGTAATAGAATTGATAGTATATGTAGGAACTTTATTGGGGTTGGACTAATAATAGAAGACAAGTTCATCTTGTTAGCTGGGAAAGGTTTTGTCAACCTAAGAAGTTGGGTGGGCTAGGTTTCAGGAAACCAAAGGAGATGAACGAGGCCTTTTTAATGAAGCTAGGCTGGGGTTTAATGGAAGGAGATAAGCTCTATTAGTTAATATTTTGTGGGCTAAGTATCATTGCGGTAATGGCCCACTTCCACGTGTTCAATCTAAAACTTAGCTTCCAATATATGGCGAGGCATAGTGAAAACCTGGCACAAGGTGCACAATAATCTTATCCATAGAATTGGTGATGCTACTTCTGTGAGCTTTTGGCATGATCACTTGGATCCCTGCATTCACAATCTCAAAGATTTTGCTCTCCTTCCTCTCCATCTGAAGATAATCAAGGCTGAAGTGTGTGATTATATTGGGATAAATGGTGACGGGGATTAGGCTAGATTATTTGAGATTTTGCCTGAGATTTTGTGGAGCCTTTTAACCCCCTTTCACATCCGGCTATAAATTTGGGCAAAGATTCAATCGCTTAGCATCCTGACCCCTCTGGCAAATTTTCAATCAAATTTGCTTATAATATCCTTCATTCCAACACCATAGCAAATGTTCCTTAAGTTTTGATCTATTTGGCGTCTTAATATTCCTCAACGGCTCAAGAGCTTTCTATGGCTTGTCCTTAACAAAGCCCTCCTCACTAATCAAGCTAGGTTGAGAAGGAGAATGTCTCCGAATTCTTGTTGCTCAATTTGTGGTTCAACTGATGAATCGTGCTCCATGTGTCACACCTAATAATTAACCGAATACACCTAGGTTGTATCTGATTAATTACTAGACTTTACTCTTTGCTTCAGTTCTTTCATCATACTTGAAAATACTTAGTGAAATTATGAGCCATTTTTTTTTAAAACATAATTGAAAACGTGAGCCGCACATAACGTGAACAATAATCGAAATAAAACGAATAACGTGCAGATATAGCATGAAAAACACATCATATTGGCTCCATCATATAACATCCATAATTACATAACACATAGATAGTTTGCCTACCAACAGAATAAGACTAGGTGTAGGCAATCTAACAAAACAAATAATATATGGATGGAAGGACATCTATTAATGGCACCTAGTAATAACACTCCAAGGATAGGGATAGATATATGAAATATACGAGTAAAACTAGAGGATCAAGTTCAGTACCGTGAAAGCCTTAATGTGATTCACAAACGCTTCCTTCGTTTCTGAAGACGAGATGGAAAGAAAAATAGAGGGAGTGAGAAACTTATAAAAAGAATCTCAGTAGGGTACTCACCTCATGATGCATTGTGACATCATCATCGTCCCCAGGAACCTCGGGGTTATTATGAAATAATGAGCATGCTAAGATTGATTTATTAAGTTTGAAAATATACCTTACCGAGGTTCGTCCTTTAATCATGCGTCTTATAATGCATCATAAACTTAGCATGTCATGTATATAATGAACTTTTCCTTTCATATATAATAACATAGTTATGCATAAAATCACATCATATTCCTCATCATCATTTCATAATACTATGCATAGCAGAACATCATATTTCTCATCATCATCTCATAAATACTATACATAGCAGAACATCATATTTCTCATCATCATCTCATAAATACTATGCATAGTAGAACATCATATTCACATAATGCATTTACTTAGTTTCTTAGGTGACTTAAAGTTACTTTCATCATCATTTTCCTGGGCCATCCTATACTCCACCCTTTTGGGAGTAATCTAGGTTATGAGCTCATACCTTACTAGTCGTCACTAGCATATACTTATCCCTTTTGATAAGTTAAAGTCCGACTCTACCTTTTTGAGAGAACGGGTTAGGGGGCTAGGATCACCTTTTCACCACCTATAGTTTGATGGGTCCAAAGGATCATTTCCTCTTAAATTTAAGTCGCCATTAAGTCTTTGCATGTTATATCATAATACAATTCTCAACTCATAATCATCATGACATTTTCTCATTTATAGTCTTATTCTTAATAATATATATCAACTATAATCATGCATCTGAGATTCCAGGAAGAGAGGTGGGTCACAATGGACACGCTTAAATACTAAGTCTTCCTAGCCAGAACCTTTTCAAATTACATTTTTAGGAATACACTTTCTTCCAAGCAACAATGGTAATTTTTTTAAATAACAAAGAATATTTCTTTATTTCATGCATGAGTATTCTCATTGTTTGCAACACCAACTATAACATGCAAACCATGAAATCATTCAATGAAATCAAATACTTAATAAGCATCATCATAAATCCTTACCGAAAGCCGTCTTACACAACCAAAACTCTAGAATCGGGTAACCTCAATTATCAAACTAATTAATTATGCATCTAAGGGATTAATTACCATCATTACCATTAATCATAAGCCCTAAGAACATTATTAAACCATATGAGGCAGCATAGGCAGTAAATAATATTTAAAGCTTTACGGTTGCTTTATGTAGCTAATTTCACTTCTAACATGCATAGAATTATTCCTTATCAATAAACATAATTATCACAACTTCAAACACATCAAATCATAGTAATACTAACTCAGATCAGTGGCTGAATCATGAACCTCACATAATTGCTTAATATCTCATTTTAAGCACATGCAAGATATTAGTTTCCTGTAATATCATTTCAAAGCCTTAAAACTCTTTTAGAAACTAATTCTTTTTGGTAATCTTGAAAGAAATTATAGAACCAACTCAGTAGCTATTTAAAAATATCTTTAGGCCTACCTTAATCATGTGGTCAATTTATACATTGAAAGAATGTTCATGATTCAAATTCTCACTTAAGATAAAAGGAGCAAGTCTTGAGCTTTTAAAGATTTAGGTGATACTAGAATCATAAAAATGCTATGCAACCTCATTTTAATCTTATCTTTATAAGGTGATAACTTGGAATTGTAAACATGATGCAAGAAACTGAAGGCGGAGTCCGCACTGGACCAGGAGAGGAAGAAGAGAATCTTAATAAAAGAAAAAAATAAGAAACCTAGCGGCGGTAATCCGCACTGGACCGGTGAAGGGAGAAGGGAATTCTTATTACATCTTATTAAGCTCCAAACTCAAGACTTCTTAAAGAATGAATTCTTTAACTCCAATAATCTTAAGGAAATTGAAAGTGATACTACCATTTTCCAACTTTACTTGTGATACTTGGGCAAGTCTTTGAGCTCTAGGATCTTTAGGTGATGACATAAAATAAACATGTCATGCGTTGATTCTTTTAGCCATTATAAAATAAAGTGAGAGCATAAAATAAATATGAGATGCATCCTCTTTATTATCTTTGAAGATTAAGTGACAACTTGAAATATAAACATGAAATGCAAGCTTGGAAATTTAAACATGAGATATGCAAGTTCATTTATTTATTCTTGAGAATTTAGTGATGACATTAAAAGTAAACATGGTTATGCAAGGCATAAACTTAAACATGGATGCAAGTTCCTTTTATTTCTTTACTAGAGCTCTTCCAAGACTTTAGAGAAATATAAATTCAACCCAATATATATATCTTAGCAAGACAAAGTGAAAAATACATCTTTCAAGTTCTAAACTCAAGATCTTTATTTTTACATCATAAAAACATCATTCTTTAAAGTTTTGCATCAAGTGGAATTTTCAAGCTTTAAAGACCTAACTTGTGATGGATTTACAACCAACACTCAAGGTCCTCATCATCAAGCTATCATCATATTCCTTCTTAGGCCATTTGGCCGAAATCATTAAAGAAAAATAAGGAAAGAAAAACCGAAATTGTAAAGCTTTAAAAACTAGTGAAACCTTCAAGTTTTAGAGGTCTAACTTGTTAAGGCTTTGCAACCAACACTCAAGAACCTCATCATCAAACCATGGTCTCATCATAATCTAGGCCATAAGGCCGAAATGTTTTTAAAAGAAAGGGGAAAACAAACCGAAATTGAAAGCTAGAAGAAAGCCCATGAAATCATCATTTTTGAGCTAGAAACATAACTTGTCATAGCATAAAATGAACTTAGAAACAACTCCCTACCTAATCTGATTTGAAGGAAAGGAAGAGAACTTGGTTTTTTTGAGTGAAATGGAAGAAAATCTCTTTGAAAAACTGAAGAGAATTCGGCCAAGGAGGAGGAAGAAAGAAAGCTTTTGGTGCTCCTAAGAACTAGAATTGTGTAAGTTATGATCAAAGGCTTCTAACACCTCTTCAAGCATGCCTATTTATAGAGATTTTGAAGCTCATAAATGGACAAATGAAGGAGGAAGGCTGATGGATTTTCATGGGGAACAAAGGGAGGAAAACATGGATTCAAGACAAGTTGTATGAATTTAGGGAATTATGTCTCATGGTGACATTTTGGCATTTTGTTTTAGTGTATCTTTGGGCAATTATTCTGATGCATAATGCCATCAATAATTTCATCCATTACAGCCCAAGGAGGAGAAATTTGTGTGTTCCATGCATTATTTAGGTGTAGGTAAGGTATCTTTACAAATTAGAGAATTTGCAATTAAGGGCTTAGGTGAATTAGTAAGCAATTTGGGTGTTTTTAAGCAATTTTAGGTTCTAATCAATTTAAATAAATAATTTTGACTCTAGATTAATAATTAGAATTTAATAAGCTTTAATTTGAGCCTAATATTGCTTAGGTTTCGTTAGACGAATCAAAACTCTCAAAATTTGTAAAACTACAAGAGAGGGGCAAAACGGTCATTTTACTTAAAAATTGCTGAGACCACCCGAGCTTAACCAATGGTTAATCATGGCTTAAAAACACCTTTTAAAACATTTTAGTGAGGTTCGGGCTAGTCGACACGCAAATCGGGTTAAAACGGCAGGGTGTTTTGGTCATTTCGCGTTAGCTCAAAATTATGATTCTTCTCCTCTATTAACACACATAACACAAACAATCCCTTATTATTATCAAAACATCCCCTTGAGGATGGGTGGGGCCCACAATCCTCATTTTCTGAGTAAAATAACCTCAGGGGCATTTTGGTCATTTTACACGTACAGAAAATCGAGGTTTGCAATACTTGCACGAATTGCTCCTAAGTTCTCTTCTAATGTTATATTCCTTTATTAAGGATTGTTTGGTCTCAAATTTTATATAATATTTACCTACGGTAATTCGGTAATTCCTAATGACAGTAAAAATTACAGGAAAATTGGGGGTTACACCATGCACTTCTGGACCTTCGTCGCTGAAAGGGTGTGGAAGAGCATCATTATTAGATCTTCTCATGCGTCCTTCTGGCCAATTGAACAATTGGGTCATAGAAAATATTTCGAATGGGTCTCGTCTTATAAAAGGGTCCCATGGCCTCTCTTTTCTCAACAACCTGTAATGTTCTTTGAGGTCGTAATGAATTTATCTTTGAAGGGAAGACACGACTCGAAATATATTCTCGTGTTGTTGCTCTGGCCCATGGCTATTATTTTGGCCTACATAGTTACTCTCAAGCTCAGACAATCATACAGGATGAGCATGTCGTTAATATTTGCTGGTCCCCTCCTTCCCCAAATTGGTTTAAACTCAATGTAGATGGCTCAGTTTTCAAACATTAGGTAGTGCTTGTGGAGGTATTTTCCGGGATCAACATGGTAATTTTATTAAAGCTTTTAGCTCTAAGTTGGGTCACTGCTCCATCATGGTGGCTGAACTTTGGGTGTCGTGCTTGGTTTATTAATGGCTACTGAATTACTTCTGCCTTGGGTTGTTTTTGAAATGGACTCAAAGATAGCAATTCAAATTATTACGAAGGGTTCATCCGTCACCCTTGTTCTCCTCTAGTTCGATTCATTCAAAGTCTGTTGGCAGAGACTGGAGGTTAAGGTCCTTCATGTTTTCCATGAAGGTAACAGATGTGTGGATCATTTGGCAAATCATGGCCAAACCCTCGCTTACAAAGGAACTATCTTCTTCTCTAATGTTCCCCCTTTTTTATCACTTGTTCTATGCTGACCTTTCTAGAACCTGTTTTACCTGTTTTGTGGGTCCATAGTTCCTCTTCTTTGTTGGGCTCTTAGCCCCGTTTTTCATAAAAAAAAAAAAAAAGAAGAAGATGGAGGTGGTCATTGTGATGGTGGTGAACGTGATGAGGGTGAGGGACTAACTTTAGTGGATGGGTCATTATCATGGACTAATTTGGGCGTTACTTCAAAGCTCTGTCAAACATAATGTCGAAGACTAACAAGTGCTTAGCATTCGACATCATTAAGGACCAACTAGGTAATTTCTTTTTGTCAAGGACCAGTGGGTTTACTCCTATTATAATAATTATTTTTAGAAATATCAATGTACTAGTGTAACATCTCATGCTATGCACGAGAATAACATAGATTTGTAAATGAAATTCTAAGGGTGTATTTCATGTCAGTTTCAATCTAGCTTTCAGGATTATTTTGTGAAATCCTGGAAATTTACAAAATCTAATTTTCAGCTTTCATTTCCATTTTTCAGTATTTTCTTCACAAATCTAGAAAACTAAAAAACTGAAAATTGAACACTTGGTTTCTAAAAATAGTTTTCAGTTTTTCTTTCCTATTTTTCTATTTCCTAAATTTTTTGAAGGAAATAATTGAAGAAATTTTCAGTGTGACCACAAATATTATGTATTTGTACAATGTCTTTTCATGAACCTTTTGGAATCAAAGGTAGAATTCACTAAAAACTTCTACCTAACATAACCACCGTGCCACCAAATGACAAATGAGGATTAATAGTAGGTGAAATTCTAAGCACATCTTTCAATCATTTATTTAATTTTCATAGCAATACTTACTCAACATTGAAGCTAAATCCCATATAATCCGCTATCTTTTCCATATCTAGGGTAAGCTATGAATCAAGTTTTGCACCTCGATCACAAGAAGGCATATATATGCACTGTGACCATTAATATGGGGAGGAGTATATCTAGAGCAAGAGTTAAGAGCATCACCATTGTTGTGATGAACGGGATTGCCGACCTGTTAGGGTGAGCTTAGGGAAGCTCCCAAGGGAACGACTGTCATGCTTGAATCTCAGTGAAGGGCATGGGTTGGCATCCATGCTTGTTGGGGTCAAGGGGTTCGCAATATCGAGTAGAGAAAGCTAAAAGGTCAATGATCATGTCGACTAGTCCATAGGCCTCCTCTTAGCCTTAAGTATGAGTATCGCTGAAAAGGTTATGAGATTTGAAGGGTTGGTGATCATGATGATCGGCTTACAAGCTCCCCAACCTCAAGGCAGAGTATGGGTAAAGAGTTTAATTGCAAAAGTTGAAGGGTCGTGATCAAGCCAATGGTCCATATGCTACCAAGCTTTTAGTTTGATTATCAGGCAAAGAGGTTATGAGATTTGAAGAGTCGACGATCATGCTAACCAATCCACAAGCTCCCCATTCCTCAATTCCAGGTATTGAGCGAAAGGGTTGGAGAGGGTGAGCTAGCACATAGGCAGGATGCCCCATCAACTAGGATGTTCATGAAAGCTTTACGCCACTTCGTTGTAGGAGATCAATCATGATTGTTCGCATATGAAGTGTCCTACATTGTGGCCGTTGTTGCTTGAGCAAAACTCAGCCATTGATTACGTGCAGTTGTTATCACTTTCAATCTTTACTGTTGTTAGTGGTAGGACAGTTGGGTTTTGTTTATTCTTTCTTTTGCTTCTTCTTTGTTAGGGTCATCACTTGTTCCTACAACATTTCAAAAGAACCTTTCAAAGGAAAAAAATGAGCATCTCTACACTTTCTTCTCCTTCCATTTGGGTGTCTGCTACTATTCCGTCATTTGTACCATTCCCTTGGGACTCGAATCGCGCTTCTCTATTTGTTGTTAATGTTGCTCTTGAGGTGTTAAGAGGGAAATATATCACCATTAGAGTTTTGCTGGTCCTTTGGGTTGCTATTCAGTGGTTGCCACTTCTTCCCTTGATTTGTAAGTATTTGTTCCTGTTATGCTTGTGCTTATTTGGTTTTACGATTTGTTTTAACCATTGTATGTGTTCTAGGGAGGGGTAAGTTTGGGTTATGGATTGCGTGTGTTCGAATGTGATTGAACTTCTTTATTGCATGATAACATTTTGTTCTTGGTTTCGAGGGGGAATTTTGATTGTGTTTGGAGTTTTCCATTCTTAAAGGTGGTGGTGATTTATGGGCATAGCTAAAGTCAAGCCTAGTTAAGGGATTGAGGGATGGTCGCCTACTTCCAAGGGGCTTCCTGATGGGTGGGTGCACCATCGTGATGATATTTGTAACACCACAAAATTTATTTCAAAAATTTTATTTGAACTTTATTAATAAGAATTTTATGAATTGGATAAAATTAGTTTTGATAAGAACGGCTTAGTGAAAAAAAAGTAAATAGTGACCATACGGCCCACACAAGCCCGTTAGAGCAGAAACCTTAGATTCAGATCCAAAATACCTGAGATTAAGAAAATATAGGATTAAGGTTAGGAAGGGTACAAATGAAAATTTTAGAGCCATAATAAAATTTTGGGTAATATCGTTTTACAAGTATGGTATTCTACCCATTTGGTTAAATTACGATGTGTAGTTTTTTACATCATATGAAACTTGCAGTGTCAAGTTGCCACCTAGGGTGACAAGTGTATGGCTTAGAAAATAACACACCATTGCCTTTTCTATGAGCCAATAAAAGACTTGTAAAAATTCACATATTTATCTTTAAGGAAAATAATTTTATAATAGAAATTAAGGTGTATGTCATCATAAATACATAAAATCAAAAGCCTTAGCATTTTCTCCCTCAAGTTTTTGGCCAACACCCCCAAATTTCAGCCATCTTCATCTTCTTCCTCTAGCAGTGACCAAACCCTAGCTAAAAATCCTAAACTCACTCAAAAACCCCATGATCAAAAGCACCACCTACATACCATCTCTTATAAATTTCAAATCAACTCCTTATAATAAACCCTCACCTCATCATATCATCAAGTTAGCTTCTATTCTGCTATGTTACAAGAGGAGTTGAGAGGGTTAGATCAATAATTGGGTGGAGAACTCTTGAAGGAAGCTAAGAATAAGGGCTAAAGCTTCCAAGAGCCAAGTAGGGCTTTTTTTTGCCTCTTTTCTTTCAAAATTTGCTCTAAAATTTAATTTTCTAATTGTTTTGGCCTGAATTTTTTTGGTTATATTGGTTGATAATACATAGATATTGATGTTTGCAATTAGATGGAGTGATTGGATGATATTAGAAAATCCTTTTTATCACGATATATTGTAAACTAGGTTGTTGAAATTCTCGGTTTTAAGTAGGCAAGTGAAAATACTTGATTTTTTCGATCTAGTTGGTGACCTTATCTGGAGCTGAAACTTTTATATGATAAAGCTAACATGCTAAGGTGTCTCTAATATTATTCTTGAGTCATTTTGAGTAACTTTTGCTATTCTTAAAAATTCAAGAACCGAGTTGGTTAGTGTTTATGCTTGAATAGTCAATTTTGAAGCACTAAATTTGTCTAATTTTATTAAATAATCGAATTTTGACTTGAAATTTATACAGGATGTTGTGGACATCTTGAAGTCTAACCTTGAATTTTTGTAGGATTCTATATATTCATTTAATAGGGTAATAAAATTGGAAATTCTGACAATTGGCTGAAAATAAGTAGTTTCTAACTTCTGAAGTTGTGGAATTTTGTTAATATAGCTAGAGACCTTACAGGGTCTCATAGACATGTTAAACAAACTCTGAAAATTTATTTTGCTCTATTTTGATGAGGTTTAGTGGCTGATCCATAATTTTCTCTAGAATGAAATTCTAGACAGTATGCTAAACTAGCTGAAACTATGATAAACTATTAATGATTTGATCTCATTATGCTATGTGAATTTATTGATGATGTTATGTGCACAAGATTGAGAATACTTTTGACAGTTGCCTCTATATGAGAAAAAGAATGAGATTATATTTTCTTGGGTTGAAGAAAGTAAATTTGATATGTTGGAGAAAATAAACCTGATTATCCTTGAATTGAGTTAGGGAAAGTAAACCCTAGAAATAGGTCTGTGTGAGAATTAGAGAAAATAAATCTAATAATTATGTATAGGAATGAGCTTAGTCCTTAAAAGCAATCTATTACCCAAGAGTGGAATAAGCCACCATATGTCGAGGGCCAAGACAGTTAAAGTAGCAATTGTCCTAAGTAGTCATCTATTATATGTGCTAAGTAAGTAAGCCTATTACTTTATTGAGATTAGGATGGTTATGTTTTAGCTTAAGATTATATACTCTAAATGATAATGATTGAATAAAATGAGCCCTGCTTTGGGTAAAGATTTTCTTAAAAGTTAAGCTCATTCTATCTGCATGCAATATTTTATGAATAAACTGAAGTAGCTGATAGATAATGATGACATCTGTATATATATATATGGGAGTACCTTGAGAATTTTAGAATTCTCATCCCCATATGTATTTCATGTCTACCTTAGATTTAGCAGATAGAGAGTTTGATGACATACAGGAATTGCCCACTGACCACACTATGTTAGGATTATAGGCATAGTTGATGAGTTTTACTTTAAAATAGGATTATGTTTTGTACTTTGATGTATTTTGATGTGTTTTTGACGGTCCTTGCGAGGACTATTTGATATATGCCCCATAACTGGTGGATGACTGAATATTATATAATGTACTGATGTTTTTAGTACTTTGAGAAAATCTAATACGACTCATTTATACATTATTTTCTCTCTATTCATAAGATTTTAATTATATGTTACTAAGCGCTAACACTTCATACTAAGTGAATATGGGCAAGAAGTAATTTACTTGAATAAGAGCTTATAAACAAATGAGTCGATTATTACATGGTGTATGAATATGAAATGTAATACCATACTCTTAGTTACGTGTTACAACTTAGGTGAAAACTTGATTAAGGGGTGTTACAGTGTTGGGGTAGGTTTATTTTGTGTTGGGCCTACGCAGCTCGCTGGATGTGGGATGATGTAGGTAGTGCGGTTTCTCTACCAGAGCGATGTCTTAACATTTGAAGAAGGGGCATCCAAGACTTCTGAGTCGAGGTGGGATCTTGGGGTAGCCTCTATATGGAGTTGGACAATGACTTAGAGAAAATTCATCCATATCTAGGATTGTCAGGCCCTCAGGGAATTATCAACTAATAGTCAGGCCCGACGTACAGATATGTATGTAAAGATAATGTCAAAATATCTTTTCTCATTTCTAAATGCCTTTTCTAGTACGATGTATTTGGTGATATATATATATATATATATATATATATATATATATATATATATATATATATATATATATATTGTTAATAATTTTATTTAAACATAAAAAGTAGATATAGCAGTGGAGAACCATACAGAGAGAAAAAGGCACAGTTTTGATTCTACATCACTATTCATTTTTTTAGTCGAATTTAATTAATTATGAAACATACTAGAAATGGTTGAATCGCGACAATGTGGTACCTAATAAGCTACGTATATATTTATCCTTATTAGGTAAGGCACCTACTTCATTGGTTTCACAGAAGATATTTCATTCATAAAAGATATTCGGGAATATGTTTGAATGGGGATTTAGTCCTCATAACAATTTTAAAAAACTAATAGGGAGAAAACATTAAAAGAACAGATAAAAAATAATTATATAAGAGAAGATAATTAAAGAAAGCAATAGAGTGTCGATGAAAGGTTCAAAACTGATGATTATTTGATGGAATGAATGGACATGAAATTTTAAATGAAAAATGACATATAAGATGATGTTATAGAATTATAGCTAGAGATATCGTTTTCATTGGGACACTGATGGTTTATTTGATGGAGGCTCCTCATTGGTTGGTGAGACCCCCACATCATCTTTCTCCCACCATGTTTTCATGCAACAAATCAGGGCTTTCTGATTAAGAAACAAGCATATGCATATATTATATTATATGCTTCCATTTTCCATTTTCTTACCCTCTCTCTCCCTCACCTTTTTGCAGATGGATAAGTATTATTCCCTTTCGTCCATTGCTTCCCATAAATCATTTTCACAACCTTTCCGTTTTTGCACTCCTTTTCCGCCATGGACGAAAAGGAAAGAAAGACACCAAGATGGATTATTAGTGCATTGAAAAAAGAAGCCAAAGAAGTCGCAACCACATATACAAAAGGCGGTTAGGTTTCCTTCAAGCATGAAACCACAATGAACGGTTTGCTTTGAATGGAAAAGAATGAGCACTTTATAATTTTTATTTTATCAAATAAGAACCAAAAAAAAAAAATTGCATACTCACGAGAATGGTGAGCCTTCTTTCTTTTTCTTCAAATAATCAATGGCATGGCCTTACCCCCCCCCCCCCCAAAAAAAAATTCCCTGGGCCAGCTCCGCCGTACTTGCTACTGTATATCCCATTATCCATACTACCTTTGATCTATCCCATTCCCCTTTTTACCCAGTTGCTTTTAAGTTCCCTCTTATCCCTTTCTTTCTTCCCGCACTCACATGTGTTTCTAGTTTTGATTTCTTCCTATGATCTTAATCTCATTAGGCTCAATTATGGGCCTAAGCGACACTTATACGAAAAATGAGCAAATTAAAAAAAAATTTAAAAAAAAAAGAAACAAACTAGAGACACACGTATGTTTATGTATACATATATACAAATAAAGTTGGGCCATTGGTAAATTAGCTTGAGCAAGGTGCAGTATGACATATGTATAGCATGCGTATGTCTACGGAACACGTATATAATTTGCACAGATGTCAGAATACTGGTTTACATAAGAAAGAAAGCACACCGTTTCACGCAAAACAGCTCAACCTGTGGAGTATCTGGGTTGGTAATCATGCGATGACGACTAGGTTTCTTTGGACAGAAGATTCAGGCGACAGTCAAGAAGCCCACCTTTGTTGTCGTTGTCACACAAACAGTTCGTAATTATTACTATGAGCCTCTGAATTCTTTACCCTTTTAATATTCTGGTAGTTCTCCCCTATAGAGGCATATTCTGCACAGATTCAAGGAATAATTCATGTGCTTCATCGGCTTGTTTATATTTAGCAATTCAGTTAATTTTCATCAGTGCGATTATAACTATAATTAATATCCTAATTGGTGGAACCAATTGTCACCTCTCTTATTTTTGTAATGTATATATATTCCTTTGCATTATTAAAATTAAGATTCCTTTGCATTATTGAAATTAAGATTAGTTTTGATACATTATTACCCAAAATTTTTATACTGGTAGCCGGTCATATCTGATTATAGTATAACCTCTAAGATAGGTATTTGAAAATCAAATTTAATGTGCACATCATTAGATTACAATGTCAAAATTCATTAAATGTTGTTATAATGACTTATGTAAATTAATTGCCAATAATTAATTGATGTACTTAGATACGTAACCATAATTAATAATATGCAACATGAAATTTTTCGTGTCCAAATGATCAAAGCATCGTATCTTGTGGTGTACTTGAAATTTTTCATCTGTTATAAATAGCCATGCATTTGGGGAGGCACTAACTACGTGGCCTGAACCTTTAAATTCTAAAGTTGAGAAAACAAATGCTCAATTTCCTTGGGAATTAATGCTCCCCGCTCTTGGTGGGATGTCATATAATACATTCCATAGAGAATAAAATATATATAAGATGAGAAGCAAGATCTGTGGGATACGGGAGATGTTACCAATAGGTACAAATTCATTAGTAACCACCGACGGATATATCAATGAGTGGACGTGTTTTAAAAAAAATTAGTTTTTTTATCAAAAATTAGATGATAACCCGTCGATATATTGTCAATAGTGCCTAGTGCCATCATGTAATATCCTCAAGTACAACATCATCCTCAAGCCATGACATTAGACTTAGGAGTTGTTACTTATAATTTAGCGAACTTTACTTAAGTATCTATAGCAAATTCGATTGATTTGTGTAATAACTAATTTGTAATTTTACAAAAATATATAAATAGAAAATAAAGTATTCATTGAATACAAATTCAAATACAAGAAAAAGCTCTCCTATGAGCTTTAATATACATCTATCTCCTTATATATTTACAAACATCTATACATAACAAAATACAATTAATAATTGACTTCAAGATATTGAGCTTTCATAGTAGCCGCCTCATTGTTCTCTGAGAAATCTGGAGATGATATGGGAACACAAACAATATAAGGGTGAGAATTGTGAAATTCTCAATAGGGCATCCCCAAAATACATAATAAAGTTTATGTCATCGTCATAATCATCGTCATCGTCCCAACCATTTCAGTTTATTAAGACAACGTGATCATGCAACATATATCAAAGATTTCTTTTAAAGTTTAAAATCATCCCTTCGAAATTGGTTTCTTTTAATACTCAATCACTCAATACATATATCTCATAATGCTCCAGATCAAATAAATCAGCTTAGATAAACAATTGAATGTAATATGAGTATGCATATGAATGATGCAGTGGTCTTTAGTGAAATTATCTTTACGTGCCATTGATATGTCGAAGAGGATCTCATATATATCATTCTCATCTTTACATGCCCTTGGTACATCAAAAGGGATCTCATATTCTTCTTATCTTTACGTGCCCTTGACATACCAAAGGGATCTCATCTTTATGTGCCCTTGACATATCGAAGGGAATCTCTGATTTTTGCTTAGCACACATTGTAGAGGACTACTTAGGACAATTGCTACTTTACTTGACTTGGTCGTTGATCTATGGTGGCTTATTCCACTTCAATTCAAGGGTAGTCAAGTTTACTTTCCTCGATTTACCGAATTTACTTTCTTGGCCCAAGAAAACGTATTCTCATTCTCTTTCTCTCATATAGAAGCAATTGTCAAAAGTATTTACAATTATATATATGCACATAACATCTTCGTGCTCCATGTCATGTATACAAGCACCACAATCATATATGCATTAGCATCAATTTCTAAGTTACTTAATGCATCAATCATACATATCATTCATGATCTCAAGCTATAATCTCAATCTTCTTTTCATATAGGAGCATTGATCATGAGCACTCACATTTACATATGTGTAATATGATTATCAAACTCACATAGTATACTAGACATCATGTCATTAACATTTCATTATGGATTCAATTCAACATGCTGTCTAGAATTTTGATTCTAAAGAAAATTATGGATCAGCTACTAAACATTATCAAAATAGAGCAAAATTAATTTTCAAAGTTAATTTAATATGTCTATGAGACTATAAAATTTTAAAGCAAAATACGGTCTATAGCTATATTAACAAAATTCTACAAATTCGGAGGTTAGAAACTACTTATTTTCAGCCAAAGTAGAATTTTCAATTTTATTACCCTATCAAATGAACTTATAAAATCCTACAAAAATTCAGGGTTGAACTTCAAGATATCCACAATTCAAGTCAAAACTCGATTATTGCTATAGTAACAAAATTAGACAAATTCAATGCTCTAGAATTTACTTTAGGTAGAAACCCTAACTAGCTCGATTTTTGAACTTTTAAAAATAGCAAAAATGCTCAAATAAACTCAGCAAAAATACTGGAAACACATTAATATGTTAGCTTCATCATATAAAACTTTTGGCACAAAATAAAATCTTCAACTATGTGAATAAAATCATACAAATTGAGCTATCCTTAAATTCAAGAATTCCAAGCAATAGAGTTCACAACTTCTTTTGATAAAAAGGATTTTCTAACATCATCCAATCACTCCACCCAATTAGACATATCAATATTTATATATTATCAATCAATACAATAAAAAATTTCAAGCCAAACCTAACGCCTAATTTTTACTGTAATCTTTACTGTCATTAGAAATTACCAAATTACCGTAGGTAAATATTATATAAAATTTGAGACCAAACAATTCTCAATAAAGGAATATAACGTTAGAAGAGAAGTTAGGAGCAATTCGTACAAGCATTGCAAATCCCAATTTCTGTATGTGTAAAATGACCAAAATGCCCTGAGGTTATTTTACTCAGAAAATGAGGATCGTGGGCCCCACCCGTCCTCAAGGGGATGTTTTGAGGATAATAAAGGATTGTTTGTGCTATGTGTGTTAATAGAGCAGAAGAATCTCAATTTTGAGTTCCGACGCGCAAATGACCAAAACGCCCCGCCGTTTTAACTCCGATTGTGTGCCGACTAGTCCGAACCTCACTAAAATATTTTAAAAGGTGTTTTTAAGTTATGAATGACCCTTGGTTAAGTTCGATGGTCCCGGGCAAGTTTTGGGTTAAATTACCATTTTTGCCCCTCGTTGTGCAGTTTGCAAATTTTGAGATTTTCGATTTGTCTAACGAAACCTAAACAATATTAGGCTCAAATTAAAGCTTATTAAATTCTAATTACTAATCTAGAGTCAAAATTATTTATTTAGATTGATTAGAACCTAAAATTGCTTAAAACACCCAAATTGCTTAGTAATTCACTTAAGCCCTTAACCGTAAATTCTCTAAATTGCATGAATACCTTGCCTACACCTAAATAATACATGGAACACACAAAATCCTCTTCCACAAGGCTGTAATGGCTGAAATTATTGAGTAATAAGTCAGAAAATTATTACACAAAAATCCAAAGAATGAAAACAAAGAATCATGAAAACATGGAAACATGATTCCATGTTTTAAGCCACCAAACAAAATGATTTTTCTTCCTTATTTTTTTCTCTAATTTTTGGTCAGATTTCCTTCCTTCCTTTGTCCATTTATGAGCTGCAAAATCTCTATAAATAGGCATGCTTGAAGATAGTTTAGATGCTTAGTTCATAACTTACACAAATTCTAGTCTTAGGAGCACCAAAATCTTTCTTTCTTTCTTTCTCTTGGCCAAATTCTCCCTTCAGCTTTTCAAGGATATTTTGCTTCATTTCACTCAAGGAAACCAAGTTCTCTTCCTTTCTTTCAAATCAAATTAGGTAGGGAGGTGTTTCTAAGTTCATTTTATGCTAAGACAAGTTATGTTTCTAGCTCAAAAATGATGTTTTCATGAGCTTTCTTTGAAGTTTTCATTTTTAGTTTCTTCTTCCTTTCTTTTTAAAGTATTTCGGCCATATGGCCTAGCTTATGATGAGACCATAGTTTGATGATGAGATTCTTGAGTGTTGGTTGCAAAGCTTTCACAAGTTAGATCTCTAAAACTTGAAGGTTTCACTAGTTTCCAAAGCTTCTAAAATTTCAGTTTTTCTTTCCTTATTTTCCTTTCATGGTTTCGGCCAAATGGCCTAGGAAGGAATGAAATGATGGCTTGATGATGAGGACCTTGAATATGGGTTGTAAATCCATCACAAGTTAGGCCTCTAAAGCTTGAACATTCCATTTAATGCAAAACTTTAAAGAATAATGTTTTTATCTTGAGGTTTGAATATGAAATATGTATTTTTTTACTTGTCTTGCTAAGATACATATATTGGGTTGAAATCATAATTTTCTTAAAGTCTTGAAGGAGCTCTAGTAAAGAGATCAAGTGAACTTGCATCCATGTTTAAGTTTATGTCTTGCACAGCCATATTTATTTTATGTCATAACTAAATTCTCAAGAATAAATAAATGAACTTGCATATCTCATGTTTAAATTTCAAGCTTGCATTTCATGTTTAAATTTCAAGTTGTCACTTAATCTCTAAAGATAATAAAGAAGTTGCATCTCATGTTTATTTTATGCTCTCACTTTATTTTATAATGGCTAAAAGAATCAATGCATGGCATGTTTATTTTATGTCATCACCTAAAAATCCTAGAGCTCAAAGACTTGCCTATGAATCATAAGCGAAGAAATGAGATAATTGGAGTTAAAGAATTTATTCTTTAAGAAGTCTTGAGAATTGGAGCTTAAAAAATGTAATTCTCTTCTCCCTCACCGGTCCTATGCGGACTACGCCGCTCGGTTGCTTCTCTTCTCCCTCTCCTCCCTATGATTACGGGCTTCAGTTTCTTGCATCATGTTTATATTACAAGTTCTTGCATCATGTTTAATTTTCAAGTCATCACCTTAAATCTTAAAGATAAAGAAATGAAATTGCATATCATGTTTATAATTCCAAGCTATCACCTTATAAAGATAAGATTAAAATAAGGTTGCATAGCATGGTAATAATTCTAAGATGTCACCCAAATCTCTAAAGCTCAAGACTTGCTCCTTTTATCTTAAGTGAAAGATTTAACTATGAACATTCTTTTGAGTTATAAATCGGTCCCATGGTAAGTTAGGCCTAAAGTCCTATGATTTCTTTCAAGTTTAACAAAAAGAATTAGTTCTAAAAGAGTTTTAAAACTTTGTAAGAATTTTATGGGAAGCTAGTAATTTTATGTGTACTTAAAATGTGATTTGATGCTTATCAAGAATTTGGTGTCATTGATTGATTCCCTGGTTTGTATGTTATAGTTGCTGTTGCAAACAATGAAAACTTATGCATGAAATAAGGACATATTTTGTTACTTTAAGAGTGCAATTTGGAAAGATTCTGGCTAAGGAAAGATTTGGTATTTAAGCGTGTCCATTGTGACCCACCTCTCTTTCCTGGAATCTCCAGATGCATGATTATAGTTGATATATATTATTCCAGAATAAGACTAAATAAGAAAATGTTAGAATTATTATGAATTGCGAGTTGTAACATGCAAAGACTTATTGGTGACTTAAAATTTATAAGAAAATGATCCTTGGACCCATCAAACTATAGGTGGTGAAAAGGTGATTCTAGCCCCCTAACCCGTTCTCTCAAAAGGGTAGAGTCAGGACTTTAACTTATCAAAAAGGATAAGTATATGCTAGTGACGACTAGTAAGGTATGAGCTCATAACCTAGATTACTCCCAAAAGGGTGGAGTATAGGGTGGCCCAAGGAAAATAATGAGGATGATAAGATTTTAAAGTCACCTAAGGTACTAAAAAAATAAATTATGTGCACCATGTCCATGTGTAGCTATTATGATATTCTTCTGCATAACATACATGAGTTGATGATGAGAAATATGATGTTCTTCTATACATGTTATATTGATGATGATGATGAGGAATATGATGTAATTATAAAAGAAAAGTTCATTATAAATATGACATGTTAAGATTATGATGCATTATAAGACGCATAATTAAAATTGGTCGAATCTCGGTAAAAGTATTTTCTGAACTTAAAATTTAATCTTCGTATGTTCACTATTTTATAATAACCCCGAGATTCCTGGAGACTTTGATGATGACACCGTAGAAGGAGATACCCTACTGAGAATTCTTTAGTAAGATTCTCACTCCCTTTCCTTTATTTCCGTCATTGTCTTCAAGATTCAGATGCGACATTCGTCCTGTCGTTGACACCCCTACTTGGGAATTCCACTATGATCCGGTGCATCATTCGTATCACTTTGAAGGAAGGTGCTCGGTTCGTGTTTTTATTTACGTAGGACGTCCATTTGCACATCCTGTCCCAGTTATCGTTTTTCTCCTACTTCTCCCTATGGCGATGAAATGGTTTCGAACATGCACGTCCACTTGATGAAAGAATGTTACGTTCTTATCCCGCCTCATCCGCGTCCATGGTTTTCCAAAGTATAATCCACGAACGAGATATTCTGAAACTGATCCTTCAAGAGGACCCTCCTACTCATGCTTATTCTGAAGCTCTCTCCTACTCCCACGTGTAAGAGAGGGTAGTGAGGAAACAGTTGTTCAGCCGAGGTTAGCAAGAAGACCGTCCATGCGACCCAGCCTGGTGCATCTCGTGCCCCCTTCCGAGGAAGCTCGTCAGTGGATCGGGTTTCCCCCGTTTCCAAGACAGTGGCCCTAGAGAGTTTTTAGTAGTCTTAAGAGTGTTATGCATCCAAGTTTTAGAGTAGCCTTCCTCAGCTTTTAAGGTTATCTAGTTTAAGGTTATCTAGTTTAAGGGCATGATTTCCTTATAAATAGTTTCCTATGGTGTGAATATGTAAGATATGATGTATGAACTTAACTCACCTTTTGAGTGAGGTTATTGTATATATGTTGTGATGTGCATTATGGATGTTATGTGATGGAGCCAATATGATATATTTAGATTCTTAAATGTCTTATTTTACTACCGCTTAATCGTTTATGTTATGCGCGGCTCACGATTTCAATTATGTTAAAAAAAAAAGGCTCGTAATTTCACTAAGTATTTTCAAAATATGATGAAAGAACCAAAGCAAAGAGTAAAGTCTAGTCATTAATCAAATTCAACCTAGGTGTATTTGGTTAATTACTAGAGTGTTACAAAACTAGTCAGAAAATTTTAGAGCAATTTTTTTAGAAAAGAGGCCAAAGAAAACCCTACTTGGCTCTTGCAAGCTCTTGCTCTTGTTCTTGGCTTTTTTCAAGAGCTTTTACACCGAATCTTCAATCCAAGGCCAGCCTAATACCTCTCCTAAGTAGTGATATAATGTCTCTTTTTATGGTAAAGTAAGATGGAAATCGTTTGGAGTTAAATATGAGGATTTCAAGGGATATCTTTGAGTTTGTGCTTTGGTTATGGATTCTTGGTGTTGTAACTTGAGTTTTTAAGCTAGGTTTTAGTATTTTCATGAAGAAAAAGTAAGGAGGCTGTCATGGGGGAGTGTTGGCTGAAATTTGGGGAGAAAAGGATGGAAAATGATGATTTTGTGTTTCATATATATAGGAACATGTGTTAGATTTATTTACACAAATAATATTTACTTGTAATGAAAATTAATATTTTATGTGGTTGTTATTATTTCTTGGCCAAAGACAATGGTGTGGCCAATTCATAGCCACACACTTGTCTAGTTAGGTGGCAAACTTGCACTGCAAGTTTCATATTGTGTAAGAAACTGCACATCAATATTTTACAGAATGGGTAAATACAATAGGAAAAAAGAGATATTGTTTGAAATTTAATTTTGGGTCTAAAATCTTTATTTCTAATCGTAATCCTATCTTTTCTAAATCTTGGGCATCTTCTAGTTCTAGTTCTAGGGTTTTGGCTTTCCAGAGGTCGGCTCGCAAAGTTATTATTCACATTTTTTCTAAGCCATTATTCTTATGATTAATTCTATAAAATTTATAAAATCCTGATTAATAAAGTTCAAATAAAATTTATTGAAATAAATTTTGGGGTGTTACACATCATGCACCATATGGCGCACACAAATTCCAAGGGATACACTGACAAATACTGACAAAATGGATATTTATTTTGTGCCCATCGATAACCTTTAGTATAGGCTAGAGCGCCATATGGCGTGAATGGTATACCGATGAGTTGACTAATGGGTGTATTTTTATTTTTTTTTACTTTTGTTTAAAAATGCAACTTACCGATGGGTATACCGACATATTTATACTAAAATAAATTTTGTTTTATTATTTGTAATCCTGATGAGTAGACAGACATAAGTTTTAATTAAATTAAATTTTAATTTTTTGTTAGTAATTACCGACAAGTTTTAGTTAAATTAAATTTTTATTTTTATTATTAATTACCAATGGATTTTTTAATTTTTGGGATGTTGGAGCACGTCTCTTAGGATTCCCTTTTCTCGTCGGTAATTAGTGAAACTCTAACGCAAGTTTCATCTAATCTTTGCTGATGAGTTTACCAGCTGTTAACTTGTGAATAAGGTGTTCCAAAACACCTCTTCTTCTTCAATCTCAGCACAATCTCTCTCTTCACCGCGCCATCCTTCCTCCCACCTTCGCCATCATCGGAGCTTCATTCGCAAAACCAAGGCCACCATTGAAATCTAGGTATGTTTTTTGAGCATTTTAATCATTTTTTTTATGTGGCTTAGCTTTTCCATTCATTTTTGTTGCCCAAAATGTTGGTTTTTAATGCATTGAAGAGTGATTGTTGTTGCTATTTTGTTAATCTAGGAGTTCTATTGGAGGGAGTACTGACGGTGTTTGTAACACCTAAAATTTAATTAAAAATTAATTTGAGCTTTATTAATCGTAATTTCAAAAATATAATAGTTTAGCAATGATGAGGGCGGCCCAATGGACCTCAAAAAAAAACTTTCTGATGAATAATAACCTTGTGGGCCCCACTGCGCCGGGACCAAACCTAGATTCTGCCAGAGGTGCCTGAAATTAGGGAAACATGGGAATGAGGTTAGAAATATCTGGGAATGATAATTTTATACTTAAAATTAATTTTCGGTAATATCGTTTTAATTTGTGTTTACCCGTTCGAGATTTCAGTGTGAGTTCTTACATTGAATGAAACTTGCAGAGCAAGTTGCCACCTAAGGAGGACAAGTGTGTGGCTTGAGATGTGCCACACAATTACACCTTTATGACTAACAAATAGGAATTGCACAAAATTACAATAATTATCTTCAAAGAAAACATTTTTGGACTTGAAAATTCTATGTATTTTGCCCTAAACTCAAAATATCAACATCTTATCATTTTCCTTCATCACAATTTCGGCCAGACCTCTCTAAGAACCATTCCTCCATTGTTCTTCCTCTCAAACTCCATTAACAAGCTTCAAGCTTGCAAAACCCTAGCTCAAAGTCACTAAAACCACAAACTCTCTTCACTAAACTTATTCTATTCATCATAACCTACAAATCTAACCGATTATAATTTGAATCCATCACTTTTTCCAAATTTGAGAGCACACAATCAGAGGTTAAAGGAAGGGTTTGATGTTGGTGGGGAAGCTTTGAAGTGAAGCAAAAGCATTCTAGAGCATCCTTTGGAGCATAGAGCTCAAGAGCTCTCAAAGTAGGGTTTTCTCCGCCTTCCTTGTGAAATTTTTCAATTCTGTTTTGGCTTGCCCTAATTTCAAAACTTTTGATGATATTGATGATTAACATATTGATATTAATGTATGAATTTTTGTGTTGTGTTTGGATGGTTTTAAAATGGGTTGTCTCTCAAGTGAAATTGGAACTAGGTTGCTGGACTGATTTCTGTTCTGGAATCAGAACTTTTCATGAATTTTCTGGAAATTTTGTGGGTAGTTTCATGAGCCATGAAAATTATATGTTGTAGTTACCTCTTAGACTAAACACACGAATTTTCTTAGGGTTAATTCTAAGGTTTGAAGCCTCAAAAATTAGAAACCGAATTGTAACTTGCTGTTGAATTGTTGAGACTGAAGTGACAAACTTGCCCGAATTTTTCATCATAGCAATTGATTGAGATAGCTCCTGAAATTTATACACAAGACTAATAATGTGTTGAAATACCTCTGTGAATTTTCTTGTACCATGATTCCATCGAATTCTAGGGCTAAATATTTTGAGAACACAAGTCTGGACTATGAATTTGTGGCTTCTGACCACCAGATTTGCCTATTTTAGTGAAGTGGTTATATAATTCTGATTGCCCTGAAATTTTTACAGGTTGTTTTAGACACATTGAAGTGTCATGTGAAATTTTTATAGCCTCTGAATTGATTGTTTGAGGGGCAACATAATTCGTGTTACAATGGTGTAAAATCTGCCATTATGCTGGAAATGCAACAATGATTTGAATTGATGAAGTAATGGAATTTTTTGTTCTAGAATGACATGAGTACTTGATGTTACCTTTTTGGCTGTATGTCTTGTGACATATGAATGTATACTAGTAGTTTAAAAGATTGATTTATAAGATACAATGAGAATTTCATTGTGAATGGATGCCTGTATGTGTTTTATGCATGCAGTGAATGATGTACTGAATTAAATTCTATGATCACAAGAAACTTGAGATCCTCTTGACTTGTTAAGGGCAAACAACGAAACATGAGATCCTCTTTGACTTGTCAAGGGCAAATAATGACACACGAGATCCTTTTGACTTGTCAAAGGCAAATAGAGTGAGTTGAGATCCTTTTGACTTGTCAAAGGCAAATGGAGTGGATTGAGATCCTTTTGGCTTGTCGAAGGCAAATAGAGAGGGATGTGATACTTTTGATTCATCAAGGGAAATCAAAGATGAATTTCATTACATTGGGCATGTACATATTTGTGTATATTGGTTCTTCTTGGTTGCCATAACTTACTATGAGTATGAGCTGACGGTAGAGATGTATTAAGTGATTGGTTTTTCTTAAAAGTAACCACTTCGAAAAGATAGATTTTGAACTTTAAAAATGAATAGTCATTATGTAATGCATGATCACCTTTTGTTAAATAAATCGAAGTGGCTGGGGCGGTAACGATGACATGAACTTCAGTATATGTTTTGGGGAACGCCCTCTGAGAATGTTAGAATTCTCACCCCTATGTATTTGTTTTTCCGTGTCGTCCCAGGTTGATCTAGAAGACGGTGAGGCAGGAGAAGATCAAGTGGATTTTGCAGTAGTTAGTCAGAACTTGTGTTTTTTGTACTTAAGTGTATGTATATGTCTTAAAACATAAGAGATAACGGATGTACTGTAAAGCTCTTAGAAGAGCTTCCTTTTGTACTTGATTTGTATTAAATAAATCAGTTGTTTCCTGGCTATATATCTCGATAGAACCACGAGTTAGTTAACACGAATTTATCGACCCTTATTATAGATAATTAAGAAAGGTCCGCAGAATATAAGTAACAACTCTTGAGTATGATACCATGACTTAAGGAAGGGGTTGTACTTGGGAGGATGTTACAAGTGTTAGTTTATTTATTTCTATTTTTATTGTGTATTTTTGTTTTTATGTTTATAACTACGTGAAATTAATTATTTGTTCACTTTCCTTTTTAGGATTGGATTGAGTTGCTTGCTAGGAGCTTTTCATTTTTTTTGTTTTTGCACTTGCTCTATAGGTTATTATTAATGAAATCTTTATTATTTATATGCTTTAATATGTATGTAGAATAGCGACTTATAATTTTTGGGATAGAATTTTAGGAAATGTAGATTGCATGACTAGGAAAAAGGGCATAAAGGTCCTTCCCCAACTTGTTTACATTGTTTGCTATGAAATTTGTTTGTATTTGCGGATATTGCAGAATAAGCATGTTGTCATGTTGTAAAGGGAATGCTTTAGAATGATTTTTGGATTATGAGAATTGTACATAATTATTAAGTTGTGATTGTTTAAATATGTTTGTTATGTTGTTGTCATTTAATAATGTCTCTGATTGTTAAATGTATTAATTAATTGATGACAGGAGCCCCAATACACCAAAAGGTCAAATTGAAGTAGTTGTTTTGGCATTTTGTGAACTTTTTGTTAGGAAAATAAAATTAAAAGTAATTGAAAGTAATTGAATTAAAAAAATTTAAATAAAAAATGAATGTGTGTTAAAAGTGATAATATGATGTCTTTAAAAAATTGTAAGGTTTAGGGCTACTCACATAATATATTTCCTTCAAACTGATCATGGATGTATGATAAATTGCATCCTAATAGAGGAGGATTAAGCCGAAATTCTATAAGGGTGTTGAAGAATTTATGAGGGTTGCATATCAAACACAACAGTTCATTGATGAGGTAAAAGTTAGGTGTCTATACAATAATTGCAAATGTAGGT
The DNA here is from genome assembly GCA_030441495.1 of Dalbergia oliveri. NCBI lineage: Eukaryota > Viridiplantae > Streptophyta > Magnoliopsida > Fabales > Fabaceae > Dalbergia > Dalbergia oliveri. The sequence continues at coordinate 42,621,419 of JAMLFY010000004.1, read as the reverse complement.
AGCATTTAGAAGATGATACCATAAGGGTTCATTTATACAAGTAAGGATTCATGCCTGACTATTGGATTTGGACGAGTATGGAGAGGTAGTTAATGCAAGGAATCAAGTGAGTATGTTTCATATTGGAAGTAGTTCTAGTGGGATCCACGTAGCTCAACACAATATGGGTAATTAGAATGGGAGGACAATCTCTGGAAACATCATGAGATGGTTTTTGATGCCTGATATTAAATTTATAGCGCATTATTTTCAACCTTCAGTTGAGAAGCCCAACCAAGATGCCGCTAGATTTTATAGGCTGTTAGAGGCTGCAAATTAACCTTTATGGGAGGATTGTGTTTACTTCGAGTTGTCATTAGCAATTTGGATATTGACATTAATTCTGAAGGGAACCAAAGCTAGAGTTCTTTTGATCAGTGGTTGCACTTCATGAGTTAAGTCCAAATCCCAATGTAATTCCAAAATATTTTTATCAAGCTAAAAAATTAGTTTCTATACTTGGGTTGAAGGAAATAAAGTTTGACTATTGTTTGAAAGGCTGCATGATTTATCACAAAGATGATGTTGCATTGACTGAGTGTAAATTTTGCCACGAGCCTAGGTTTAAACATAAGAGACGTAGAAATGGGAGGTATAAGGATGTCCCTTACAAAATATACTATATGGCCCTAATCCCTGGACTCAAGAAAGTCTATGCATCAATGAGCTTGGTTTCTCATATGAGTTGGCACAGTGAAAATAGAGGTGTACGTGACGATGTGGTAACTCATCCATCGCATGGTTAAGCATGAAAACATTTTGATCAATCATATCCTGAATTTGCCTCTGACCCTCAAATTGTTAGGTTGAGACTTTATTCAGATGGATTTACCCTGAATAACCAATTTAGTAAACCCTATTTGTGTTGGCCCATAATTGTTATGCCATACAATATCCCTCCTGAAATGTGTATGAAAGATTCTTACCTATTCTTAACATGTATAATTTTTGGCCCTTATAATCCAAAAGCTAAGATTGATTTGTATCTTGAACCCTTAATTGATGAATTGAATGAGTTGTGGTGCGAGAGTGTTCTTACTTACGACATTTCAACAAAGAGAAGTTCATGATGAGGGGCATCATTAATATGGACCACCAATGATTTTTCAGCTTATGGAATGTTGTTTAAATGGATGACACAAGACAAATTAGCATGCCCAATTTGCATGGATGATACTAAGACATTCACTTTAAAACATGGAGGAAAAAACTATTGGTTTAATTATCATAGGAGGTTCTTAGATGTTGATCATCCATATAGGCAAAGTAGATATGACTTTAAAAATAATTGTGTTGAATATGATGAGCCTCCAGTTAGATTAAGTGGTCACCAAATATGGGATCGAGTTAAGGATTTTCCAAAGATAATAGAAGTCAAAAAGGTTAGTACGATTGCCAGGCTAAGGGGTTAGGCACAATTGGACCAAGTAAAGTATCTTCTAGGAGTTGCCATATTTGAAGGATAATTTGGTGCGTCATTATTTAGATATCATGCATATTAAGAAAAATGTGTTCAACAATATTACAAACACTGTAATGGATATAGATCGAACCAAAGACAATGATAAGGCAAAATATGCTTTGAATTCCACAGAAATAAGCGGTTTATCGGCTTCAGGAGTTGAGAATGATTGATGGTTATGCTTGTTAGCATGAAAAGCAGCAATTGTCACATCTTCATAGAGTCTTTGCTTCCCGCTATATTCAAAGAGCTACCTGATATTGTCTAGAAGCCCTAACCAAGCTGAGCAAGGATTTATGCTATTCTATTCTAAGGGTTGATGATCTGCTTATCATGGAAAAAAAGTTTCATTTATTATGTGAAAATTAAAGAGAATACTTTTTCCCAAGTTCTTTGGCTCAATGGATCACTTGCTTGTACATTTGGCATATGAAGCATGAGTGTGGATCGGTTTAGTATGGGTGGATGTATCCATTTGAAAGAGAAATATGAGGGTTTAAAATAACCATAAAGAATAGGTCTCAAGTGGAAGGATCAATATGTCAGGCATATATCGAAAGAAACTTCAAATTTTTGCTCATTTTACCTTTAGCCACATGTTCAATCTAGGAGAACTCGGGTTGGTCATGATGACGATGAATAGGAATGCTCTATTCCAGCAATTGTCCGCCTTCAACCAACCTGGTCGTGCCACAAAAAACAAGCACCAATAGTTGACTTATAAGGAGAAAAATTCTGTACACTTTCATATTTTGAAATTTGTTATGTAGTTCAACCATTCAAAATGTAAGTCAATAACCCTTTTCTACGTGAAAAATTGTGATGTTATGTATCCTTAAAATGATCTAAAAGATATTTTCAACAATAAATACTTTGAACAATTGCATGGTCAAGATTCTCTTCAATAATTTCTAGACTTGGTTTAGATTACATGTAAGTCCTTTTTGTTAGATTATGTATCCAAATACATTGTTGTTAGTTAATTTTGTTTGATATGAGTCAATTTGATATTTGAAATTTCATCTATGTAAGTTCATGATAAAAATAATCGCATAACATGTCCCCATTTGTTTAATTTAGCTTAGGGGTCCAAAATAAAGCTATAAGTTAGCTCATGTACTATGTTAATAGGTATAAGTTCCACATAGTTAGACTGGATGTGGAAAAAAAAGACAATACATGTGTTTGTATTAACTGTGATGTTGTGGATGAAGAATATAATTGGTATAGTGTGGTTAAGAAAATCCTTGAGTTTGAGTATGCTAGTGAACCCATAAAAAGATGTGTGTTTCTCAAATGTAAATCAATTATACTAGAAGATATGCAAGTTATAATCCATTTATTATTGCCCCAAATGCTAGACAAGTTTATTATATGTCTTATCCTAGGAAAAGTAGATCAAACTAGAGGGTTGCAAATAAGACAAAAATAAGAGGTAGGGTTGAAGAGAGGAATATACTATTGAAGATGCATATCAAGTGGATGATCTAGTCCTTTCAAGGACAGTAATGGATATAGATAATTCTAAAAAATCCTCTTTCTTTGACTACTAGGGAAGTTGACATAATTGAATATACAAGTCACCATCCAATGAGAAATCACGAAGATGAAATAATTGATAGTAGTGATGATAATGCGGATGAACTTCTTTCATTATGACCATGATCAACAACAAATTGACGATGAAAATAATCCTCAACTTTCAGATTAACTAAGGTGTTAAATATTATTTGCAAACAATATTTTGAAATAACTCTAAATTTATATATGTAATTGTATCTTTTTGTGGATTATGTAATTATTTCAATATGATTGGCAAAGGTAGAGGCTGACCTAAGAAGGTTAGTTTACCCACCACCACCTCCCCTGCCATCACCTCCACCACCTCCCCTTCCATCATCTCCACCACCGTCCCTAACACCATCACCCCTTCGTTTTGAATGATATCCACTCTTGAGTATGTTGGCTCCACCTCGCCATATTCCAGTCATATCCTATCCGTAGCAATGGCCCCCTAGTCTTACCACTGGCCTAACTCCCAGTCTCACATCTTATTAGACGCTTGCTTTCTCAGTTGGGTCACTGATAGATTGTATTCATGCACCCTTTTTCCTACATAACTCTAGGTATATTGCATCATTTATGTGCTTAATTGGTTGACATTTGGTTGATTTGTATTTAGTCCTCATTGGGTATTATTGAGTATAATAATGATTATTTACACCATTTTTATGGATAAATATGTTTTGGAGCTTCCTGTGCTTTTAGTCCTCCTTCTGAGTATAATTTTGTTATAGGGACTTCCCATGTTGGTGTATAAAGATCATAGAGGTGCATGAGCTTGTGGCAGTATCAATTTAGGAGAATTTATGAGTTAAATAGAAGAGTTCTTGAGTTCATTTGAGCACATTGCAGAAATTATTGTAATGGGAAATCTGTATCTCTCTATAGGGATTGGATTGAGACAAATAAAAATATTTTGGAAAGCTTAAGAAGTTCTCTAAAATTTTTATGTTCAACTTAAAATCCAGTTCAAAAATCATCTTCATGAAAATTTAGTTGCAAGATTAAAGGTTGTTGATATTCTGATGTTGTCCAACTTGACCTCTAGTTCATATTTTCCCAATATCTAGAGCTGTAGATATCCTATTGAGGTGATTTTTGTGGCATTTGAAAGTTTATTCAAAGAGCTATAATCGCTATTTCTAGTGCCAAGGACAAATTTTGATGTTTAAGGGGTCAACACTGACCAAATATATGAAGATGTTAATTATGCCTAGAGCTGGAGTGCTCAATGAGTGCTGCAGTGCTCAATAGTGCCTGAAAAAAGTGTTTAAAGAGAGCAACTTACTGTTGAGCACTGGAGTGCTCATTTAGCAATGGAGGAGTCATGCGAAAGTGCAGAAACTAGATTTTGGCTTAATTTTGGGCCATGCTTGGCTTATTTTTGTGTATAGTATAAATCTATTTGTACAAACTTTTAACTTAGTTGTTTTTAGCCTTTGGCAGCCACTTTCTCTCTCTATCTTCTTCTTCTCTCTCTAGTGATTCCATTAGTAACTTTGATTTGTTCTTGGAGATTTTACAAGGATCATTGCTATTATCTTCAGGTACTCTTTTAATTTCATTGTTGTAATCCTCTAAAGATGGAGGAGTAGATTTCTTTATTAGTGTAAAGGTTTCTGATGGATTGGGATGATATTTGAGACCCCTTTTTACTACAATCTTTATGGGAATAACTAAATTGATTGTCATTTAGAAAAACCCTTTGGGCATAAATTGATGATTCATTGGTTTATGTTTGATGGAGAACATTAGAATTAACTTTCTGATTAATAGTTAGGCTATAACAATTAGTACTTTAAATCAATATAATTTCTAATTAAATTGGGATCTGGTTTGTTAGTTATTTGCATTAGTTAAAATTCTAAAGGTCGATTAATCACTAGTAAAATTGCAACTAATTTATTACTAATAGCCACTAATGTATTCAATATTTGAATTGCTATAACTAATTCCAATCCTAGGAATACCTTACACTAGTGCCTTTAATTTTTGCTTAGTCCTAAAATTATTTTTAATTATCTTGATTTAATTCTCAAAAATCCCCAAATTTCCAACTAAGTGACATAACTTCCTTGAGACGACCTGGGTTGTGCCCTTTATTATATTTTTTCTATAACTTAGCATAAAATTAATTCTAATTTGAGGAGGTAGTGATTCACCAACTTAGGACAGACGATTAAGATAAGTAAGATGAATCATGGTTTCCACATATTTTAATTTTAGATTGAATGTGATGTTTAAAATATTGTCATTGTATTTAATTTGGTTCATCTATGTAACACAACTTTGATCCTATTAGTAGGGGCAACCATTGATTAGAGAGGTTATATATAGTAGGTATAATCACCTATGGTCCACCTGGACTCATTTGAAGATGTTAAGAAAATATGGTGGCAAGAGTGGAAGGTATAATGCTATAATTTATTTGATTATGTTAAAATTATGTTTATGTTATCTATATGCTTATGATTATTTATATGTTGTGAGTTTTATAAATGCATATGTCCTTTTACATCCTAAGCATAGGCTGCTATTAAGGTCCTCCAAGTGTTTGCGAGATTGGACATGTTCCACAATGTTCGCAAGGGGCATATGAGGAGCTCTTGGCTAAATGATGCCACCCACCGTGAGCTGCAGTGTCATTGGGCATCTAACTTGACATTCAAGGACATGTTCTAGAAGGGAAAGGCAAACTAGGCCTCAGTCAAATGTGGGTCACTACACATTGGTGGGTCAAGTGCCTAGGCGGGGACCCAAAACGGATGGTAACTTAATCTTTTTAGATTTAATATATTATTAAGTTACTACATTTGAATTATGTTAAACATTATGTTACTATTATTTTAATGCACATTTCCATGCAAACTAGGGAGTTAAACCACCTTCTAACCCAGGAAGAGTTCCAAGAGACCTATACTTGAAAGGGTGATAGGGGAGACAGGAGAGGTATAGGTTGATCCTCGCTCTAAGATGACATATGTAAGTCTAAAATTGCCCCTTAGTATTTAATTTTTATTACTTCTTTATTTATGTCATAATTATTACTTACAAAGTGCTTTATCATTTTTTCTCTATAGCATGAACATACAAAGCTATGGGAGCAGGCAAAGACCCAACACCAGACCTAATTGGTGGAGAATGGGCCCGATACTAACATCCCTCCTTCAAATGAGGAGGATATCTGGGCCAACGTGGTTGGCAGGCCTTACAAGGGTCACATGTGTGGGATATGACACTACATTGATAGTAGGTCCCCATCCTCGCCACTAGGTCAGTGCTGAAGATGATGCCATGCGGAGCATGTGCATGCTCTAAATGAGGAGCCTAGTAGACACAACTTATCTAGCGATAGTAGGCATAGTTTCTCTAACAGCAAGCGTGGGTTAGAGCTGTCGAGGAGCAGCTTAGAGAGATTCAAATTGATGATGTCCATGGAGAGGCAGGACCAACAAAAAGCCAAAAAAGAAAAAAGTAAATTCATGAAGATGCAAAAGAATATTATGGACGACATGATGAGATTCTTTAATAACATGAGGCCTCAGGATCTTCTCGCAAGAAGCCCTCCAAATGCCACTCCCATCCATTACTGAGGGCTCATCGTCGATGGCGACGGCTCTGATAGGTCAAATGGCGACGACTTCGAGTTAGAAGATGACAACAATGAAGAGGACTTCATCTAGTCTTTCCTTTTTCTATTTCTATTACATCTTAGATTTTTTTTTTATATTTGATACTTTGTTTATCTACTACATTATTTTGTTTATTTAGTTACCATTTCATTACTTCTTTATTTCATATAATTTCAATTAATAATTAAATTATTATATAAATAAATGAATAAATTTCAAACAATTATACATTTTATATAAATTCTTCACATAACACAGTGTAATCTGTCTATAAAAAAAATTACCGATGGGTATATTCATTGAAAATAAAAGACTTTTAAATAAAAATCAAAATAAGTATTAAATACTTGTTAGTAAACCGCTGGTAATAAATAAATAAATATTTATTTTATTTTCAAAACCTATCGGTGAAAATAAAAACTCATCGATAATAAATAAATAAAATACATATTTTTTATTTTCAAAACATGTCCATCAAAATAAAAAACATGTCGGTAATATTATTTTCTTGACGACTACATTAATGTCTTTAATACACGTTTATAGACTTTTTATATTTTGTTTTCTCATCGGTATTCTTGTTGGTATTTATTGACGGCTAACTGCACCTGTCAATAATATTCTACTAACAAATAAAAAGGGACATTTTATGTCGGTAAAAACCATATTGTCAGGATCCCGCATAAATCTTGTACTTCAAGTTTATCAAAGGAATATATAAAACCAAAATAAGTACTCAACGGATTTACTACACAAAAATTGGAATTAAACATGTGATGAGCTGAACGTGGGAAAAGCAACTGATAATAAAAGGAAATTAAAGAAGAAAAGAATAAAACAAGCACACTAGTATATCAATTATCAAAAGAATAATGTACATGAGCATCAAGTCCTTCTCCTTAATTGTAATGATCTGTGAATAAATTCCTATCTGATAAGGCCTGGATATCATAAATCTATAGAGTATATATATGTGTATCCAAGAACTATCATGCTGCACGTCTTTAGCTTATAAACAAAGTTTAATGTCAAACAATATAGTATACCACTGTCTAAAAATCAGAAGATATATGGTATGTGATCAATCTATAATATATACGAGAATTAATGATCCCAAATTATAAATCATAGATCAGCAAACTTTGTGTATGTCTTCAAGTTGTCTCTTAAATCTTTATTAGTCATCCCACGGGCACCATTCCAAGTCAGAGAGAGGGCAACTGATGATGGACCCTCAAGATCCTCGTACAATGCTCTACTCCTTCCCAGGTCTTGCTTCGAAACGGCCGAGGATGAGTCAGTGTTTTTGTCGTTGCTCAGGCACGTGTCCTGGGAGACACTGACGTGCACGGACTGGTTGGAAGAGAACTGCTCCATGTTGCACGGTTTGTCCAATCCAGAAATGTACTCTTTCTCGACTGCTAATGCTCGTATAATAGCCTGATCTTCCTTCTTGTTTGGCAGAATGAAATAATCTGGCAACATGTTCTTCTGGAAGGTGGAGCTTCGGTTCTGGACTCGAATTTGAGGCTGAGAAAGTGTGCCACCCATCAGATTACTAAGATTCACTTGGTCAGTAGCATAGCTATTGGTGGGAGTGGGAATCTCATAGTTTATGTGGTCTTCTGGCTTGACCAGCATCTGAATTTGATTGTTGTTGATGAAGGCACTTGGAAGATAGTAGCCATCTGATGTTGGGTTAGTCCCCTTGAAGTCGTCGTCACCGCAGCCTGAAGTCCAGCTGGTGTTGCCATAAGAAGGATCCATGAGAGGTGGGAGAGAAGAAAAATCCACTAAGTCATCCCCAATTGAGTTCATCCTTAAAGGGCCCGCAAGCGGGGTCTTTTTAGCATCTGTGTTCTTGTGGAAAATCCTGGAGACAACCCATTCATGCTGTAAATATCACAACCCAAACAACAAGTCTTAACTGTTAGATTCTTGACAATTGAACTCAATAAAGAAAAAGCTACGATTAAAAGGACCACATGAAGTCCTTGAACCAACACAAAAGGCACTTTCTAAAAAGTGATAATAAAGATCCAGGGCGATTGATGGGGAAATTCATGACTTAAAACCTCAATCTTTTCCTTCCCCAAAATCCCAAAGAGAGATAATAAAAAATAAATAAATCATAAATAAATAGCTACCTTTGCAGCGTTAGGGAGGTTATAACTTGTGAATTTGCCTTCCAATCTGAATTCATGCATAACCCAATTGGTCTTCTCTCCCTTTGGAGCTCTTCCTCTATAGAAGACAAGGGTCTTCTTCATCCCTACCAGATCGCCTTTTCCTTTATAAATCTCTTTGTCTTTTCCGGTAGCCTTCCAATACCCGGATTGAGTTGCTCTATTAGTTCTCATACCTGTGGGATACTTCCTATCTCTTTGGCAGAAGAAATACCAATCTTTCTCTCCTACCTTGGCTTTTGCTGCATAATTATATTCATATGGTTAAAATCTACAAAAGAAAAATATCAACTCGGATTAATTAACTATCACGGACATTGAAACTTTATAATCTTCATCGTAGAGCTAATGATCATCGTCCTCCTCAATAATTAGATTCATAATTATTAAAAAGCAAAAAATATGATGAGAGACTTACTATGTAAGTCCCAAGGCTCACATCTATTCAAATCAGCTTCCCCAATAGCAGTTGCACTTAAACTGTTATTAATCACCTTTTCTGTCAGATAGTAAGTAATGATCTCCTCATCAGTAGGGTGGAACCTAAAACCTGGAGGCAAATACAAAGGTTCTCCTTCTTCCATGACAGAGATCTCTAACAACCAAGTTTACTCTATATGTATCTCACACCACGGTGTCAAACAAAAAGCTGAAATCTTATATGTATAAAACAGAAGAATTAGCAATTGGATAACTTGAGGTACCAAAAGAAAGAGAGGGAACAGAAATAGCTATAGCTAGAACAAGAATTGGAAGAGAGCTTTCAAGAAAGTAAAAGGAAGGGAAGATTGTGTGCTTAAATATACGAGCGTCTACACGCAGCTCATACGTACGCTTCTGAGATCCGTGGTTTTCAAGGCACTTGCTGAGGAAGCCCACAAAAGATGGTTTTTATTTTTTATTATTATTTTTTAATTTTCTTTCTGTTTCATATACGTGTGTATTTGATTCGTATGTCCTATCTATGTGATTTCTTCGATATATCTACCTGTTTGAAAACGAACGCGATCAAAGAAATGAGGATAATGGAATGGACCCGTGCTTCCATTCCCCACCTCTTTTCTACCTTGAATTAAAATTTTGCCACCACATTATTTATCCACTAGGTTAAACTCAACCTAACAATTGAAGATTTCCATAGCCTGTTTCCATCGCCAATTCTCTACCACCTATCAAGGAGGTTTCTGTTCAAAGGTTTGGAAGAAGAAAACAATAATATATATATATATAAACGAATCTTTTATTCTTCTCCTAATAATTATTTTTATCTTGTAACCAAAAAAAAAAAAAATTAATTAGTTTTATCTAAATAACGTGTCTAATTTTTTGTAGCAGCTGCTGCTTTAGTTTAATATAGTTTTGTCTATATATTCCCCGCAGCTATAGGTGGGTGGTGGTAGTTTTTGTAGGTTGCTAGCTTGGCTCAGCTGTTTCGTATAAGTTCAAATTTGCTTCCTAACCTATTGAAAAATAGGCTCAGTTATATATAATAGTTTTCCAAAATTTCCTAACACCGTGGGTTAAAAACTATAAAAATAAAGTATTTAATATATTGAAAATATAAAAATATATTTTTATTTTTAAATGGTAAAAAATGTTTAAGAAAATATTAAATGCTTTTCAATTAGCACGGTAATTAGAGTAGTTTTTAATACTACTCTAAACCTTTTTATAGGCCAAATTTTTGGAATACGATTCTCCAGACAAATACAGATGACTAAAAATTAAAGCATCGTCTCTTGAGAAGAATCCTGGGCTTTCACACACATGTAAGTCAATCGAAGAAGCAATGATAAGGGGATGTGTATTTTCTGTGAGGTTCCAATTTTTTTTATTTTAGCTCGCAACATAGATGGGTCTTACTGTCATGCATTTTTGGGTTCGGCTAAATCTATTAAGATAAACAAAACCAAGAACACAAAATCACTCTTTGATCCCAAAGTGCAGGTGATTGCACCAAGAAGGGGAATCTACTCATTGGTTATGGGTTCTTCAACTATTTTAAAGAACAAGTTTTGGACAAAGGCAAGTTGAAATGATAATGGAAATTTATTGATGAATAAGAGTAATTATAATACTTCACGCCAAAGCATCACAATAAAATTTAGAGGAGAAAACTACACCTAAACTAAACTAAAACTAAGAAAAAAAAAGGAAAAAATGAAAGATAAAATTTAAAGAGTTGTGTTGTTGATCCAGGGATGTCTTTCTTGTGAAGTTCTTCTTAAATAAACTTTATGTTCATAGGAACAATTTCCAACTTCAAACAGGTGTCAATTTTGAATAGAAAACTCCTACGGTTGCATAGCAATTGTTCCACAACTAACTGGCATGAATTGTGGCTATTTCACGTGTACATTCATGCAACTACTTCCCTCACGGCTAATTTTAGCAAAGTTTCATTCCATGACTAATAAATTGATCCACGGCTAATTTTCTAAGTGGTAGTTTCCATTAAACCTTTGAAACTTGCATTGAAAGAAGCCATATGGTTATGACACGTGGCTATAGAACATGGCTCTTATTGCAAACTTTATGTTTATAGGAAGGTTTCCAACTTCAAACAGTGTCAATTTTGAATAGAAAACTGCCTACGGTTGCATAGCAAGTTCCACAACTAACTGGCATGAATCGTGGCTATTTCTCGTGTACATTCATGCCTGCTTCCCACGGCTAATTTTAGCAAAGTTTCATTCCACGACTGATAAATTGATCCACGGCTAATTTTCTAAGTGGTAGTTTCCATTAAGAAACTGCTTTGAAACTTGCATTGAAAGAAGCCATATGGTTATGACACGTGGCTATAGAACATGGCTCTCATTGCAAAATTAAACCTCCATTGCCTGTGGCCACCAAATTTGGTTATAAAACATGGGTGAATGCTAACACCTAATATTTAACCAAACACGCCTAGGACATATTACAGTTAATTATTAGTTATTACTCTTTTGTTTCAGTTCTTATCCTTTAACTTGGAAACATTTTAGTGAAAATACGGGTAAATTTTTTTGAACTATTAAAACAAAACGTGAGTCACGTGTATAACTGGACTCGTAATTCACCAACTATAACAAACGGGGAAATAAAACTTCTCATAGACCTATACAAAACAGGACAACCTTATGAACATAATCACACCATCATAAACATAAATATAGGCAGCACAAGCATTATCTATTCCATGACTCACACCAAAACAAACTACTAAGACAATAATATGCCCATTAGTAGGGATGGGGCTAGTTATAGTCATCGTGAGAAAACACGAACTGTAACGCCAGATTTCTCCTATTAGAGTACAAATGACCGAAATGCCCTGAGGTCATTTTACCCGGAAATTCGAGGACAATTGCCCCGGCAACCCTTGAATGGGTCAACTCGATATTTGAAGGGGATTATGCTGTTGTAAATGATTTCGAGGTGAAAATCTCGTTTTCTAAACTTTCGGCTCAAAATGACCAAAATACCCCTCCTGTGTCTACACGGGTAAAAGGTGCCGTTTGAGTCCAAACTTTTCCAGGAAGTTTAGAATGATGTTTATGAGCAATGTTTGATGTTTAGTGAGCAGAAGGTCCGGGCAGTTTTAGCATAAAATTACCATTTTGCCCCTAGAACGTGTACAGTAAGCCTAATGACGCAATTAAGCAAACCTAAGCAATATTAGGCTCTAATCGAAGATTAATTTATTTCGATAATTAATCTAGAGTCAAAATAATTTATTAAGGTTAATTAGAACCTAAGATTGCTTAGATAAACTCTAATTGCATTCTTTAATTCAAGATTCCTAGTCATGGAATCTTGAATAGTGTTTCTCTCTCCAATTCCTTAAATTAAGGAATTGAGCCATACCTCATTTGACCAAAAGAATTATTTTAAATTTCTAATCTAGTAAGATTACCCTCCTAATCAAGTCTTGAACCACCTTAATTAACCATTTTCTCACCTAAACACTTGCTTACAAACTCCTAACCAAAACCTTAATCAAAGAAACACTTAAACACATCCTTAAACCACAATTACATGAACAAAATCCCTTCCCCCTTGGCTGATGTGTTAGCCGAAATCTCCCCTAAAATGGTGCCACATGTTGATTTTTGTTGCACTCTAAGCTCATACCTTAGGCCATACCTTGCCCATGCTTCCAACCATGCTTGCCATGCCTAAGCCCATGCTTTTGTAAGAGATATTTTCCTCCTCCCTTGGCCTTGAAAAACCATCAGCCATTCCCTTCCCAAATCAGCCAACATGTCTCATTTTTCTATAAATACCAAGCCTTTGACTTGGTTGCTCTTTGGATCATTTGCCAAGTTTAAACATTCTTGCACTTTCTCTCATTTCCTCTCAAATTCCCTCAACTTGGCTGATTTCTTCCTTCAAGTTTCAAGAGGATTTTCCCTCTCCATTTCATCAAAAACTCAAGCTTTCCTTCCTCTCTTCAAGATTTCTTAAGGTAGGGGTTAAGTTTTGATGATTTTGTTTGTGTTCTTCAAGAAAGTTCTAGTTTTCTCTTGGTTTCAAACTCTTTTCCTCTTCTTGTTTATCTTTTCGGCCAAGAGGCCTTTTTATGAAGAGAATATGAGCTTGATGATGAGGTTTCAAGATAATGACTTGTTGTTGTCATGTGAGAAACCTCTAAAGCTTGAAACAACTTGGTCTTGGACCATACATGCTTGGATTTCTTTTCTTTTCTTGGCTTAAGTTTCAGTTTTCCTCTTCCTCTTTCTCTTAAGGATTTCAGTTTTTCTTCCTTGGATTTGAACAAAGTTTGTAAAATATGTCAAGTAGATCACAAAAGTTTTGTTAAGAAAGTTAATCTTATGATTTCAAAGAGCTCTAAGCTTACCCTTGCCAACCTTAAAGTTGGTCGGCCGTTCTAAGAGTTTTACTCTAGATTGAAGCCCATGAGCAATAAAATAAAGAATATGACTTAGTCCTTGTAGTTTTGTTTAGACAAAGTGTTGAACTTTGAGTCCATTTCCTTAAGCTTGATGATGAAGTTCAAACCTTAAGATTTCTTTTGAAGTCTAGGTGCTAAGAACTCTAAAGCTTGCCTTATGATACATAATGGGTTAAGGTTTATGTTCCTCTAAAAGTCTTGCAAGAGCTCTAGCTAAGATAAAAACAAGTTGCATTCATGTTTAAATTTATGTCTTGCATCTCATGTTTATTTTGATGCTATCACTAATTTCACAAGAGTAAATGAATGAACTTGCATTACCATATTTAAATTCCCAAGCTTGCATTTCATGTTTATATTTCAAGTCATCACTTAATCCTTAAAGATAATAATGAAGTTGCATCTCATATTTATTTTATGCTCTCACTTTACTTTCTAATGAAGAGTAAAATAAAGTGCATAGCATGTTTAAGATTATGTCATCACCTAAATATTCTAGAGCTCAAAGACTTGCCCTAAGTATCCTAAAAAGGAAACTCAGTCAAAAAGAAATGGATGAGTTTTGGTATGATTCAATAATGGTTTGATTTTGTAAAATGCATGAATAATTTCAAGAAAATGTTGGAAACTGTTTTATGAGGTCTCAAGGTGTTTAAATAGTTTGGAATGTGTCAAAAATCATGTTTTCTCAAATTCCGGAGGTTCTGGTAATCGATTACCATTCATGTAATCGATTACCAGAAAGTTTTGAAGGACTTTTGGTTCTGGTAATCGATTACCAGAGGCAGTGTAATCGATTACCACGGCTTCTTCATGCCCAGAACCTTCTGGAAACCCTGTAATCGATTACCTTATAGTGTAATCGATTACCTATGTTCTTTATTTTTTTTTGAAACGGATTTAACCCTAAGTAATCGATTACCATTGAATGTAATCGATTACCCGTTGTTTTGAAACCCAAAATGATTTGAGCTCCTGGTAATCGATTACTAGGAACATGTAATCGATTACCAGAACACCTTTTGTTTCCTAAAAATGTCCCAAGAGAAAACTAGTAACTTATATGCATTTCAACCCAAGAGATTATGTGATTTTATGGGTTCATGATTTCGGTTCTATGTTTGGCTACTATATAAATGTTGTTCTAAGGTGTTAAATGTGTAAAATTATGTTGAGTGAAGCAAGGATCGATTTAGAAAAGTTAGAAAAGAATAAGTAACTTAAAAAGGGATTAGAGATGAGAATTCTAGAACACCTTAATGCAAGAAATGCAAATCTGTTCTAGCATGATTAATTCAAGGATAAATGATTCATAATTAGTAAGACATGTACAAGATCCCTTCATAAATGATTAGGTGTTGATTTCTAAGTTTAAGATGATGATAAGAGATTTAAAGTGGTTTATAACTTAGAGAACATGCCTAGGAATCCCTCATAATTGGTCTAGGAATTGATTATGGAGCCTTAGGCGAAGATGGATCTTAAAAAGGGTCATGAATGGAGATTCTAGAGCCCCTTAAGCAAATGATACTTTCTGCCCTTCCTTGTGCAATGCTGTATGGAATTTTTAGTAAGTTCAACCTTAGAGAACAAGTCTAAGTGTTAACCTCTTGAGGGTAATAAAGATGCAAATACAAGTTTAAAGCCCGTAAGGGTCAAAGCATAAGATACTATGAGATAGGTGGACGAGAGAGTATAATTATGATGATGAACCTCGTGCACACTTATGATGATGTGATTATGTTAGTTCCTTGAGCATGAAACTTTATGTGCATAATTTGATTTGGTGATATGATGAAATATTGTGTTTAAGATGCATAAGGTTTCGAAATATGAATGAAATTGAGAAATATGCTCATGTGAACTAGAAAGTTATTGATTTGAGAAAGTTCCATGAAAATGATGCATGTGACTGAGATTATGTGGCATGACTCAAATTTGAGGAAATTCGAGAGTAGCTGTTATGCCGCGAATTTCCGTCAAATTTGAGGGACATAAGAAAGTTTTTGAGAAAAATGATGTTTAATGATGACATGTCGAGACGTACTTCTCCTCTAGGAAGAGAAGGTTAAAGGTGAGGGCATAGGCATTTGCTTGCCAAAGCGAAAGTGGTCTTAACCAGTCGATACGTTTCGAAGAAAGAAAAATATATGATGTTTAAGGTGACACAGAGACGTACTTCTCCTTCTGGAGGAGAAGGTAAAACGTGAGGGCATAGACATTAGCCTGCCAAAGCGGACAAAGTCGCTGGTCTTAACCAGTCGATGCGTTTCGAAGAAGGAAAAAGTCCCATGATGGGTGATCCTTAGGCCCCTACCCGTACTCTGGGAGTCGGGATTATGATGATTATGATGAATATGATTATGTTATGTTTCACTTATCAAGAGGATAAGTAAGAACTAGTGACGACTAGTTAAGGTATGAGCTCATAGCCTAGTTTAAGGGGTGCGGTTACTATTATGATTGGTGTCACAAGTATGAGAAAAGGAAAGATGTTCAAGAGAAAGTTACATGCCACTTATATGTTGTTTGATATTTGTTTATCTAAAGTAATGCCATGCATCCATGAACTATTATGTTGCATACATGCATTAAGAATCATTACAAAAGACATGGACCTTGGATAATTACCTTTGTGAAAACCTCATAATGAACCTATGCATGCTCAACCTTTTCATAATAAACCCAAGGTTCCTGGGACGTAAACGATGACACTAGGATAGAGGATTTCCCTCCTGAGATTCTTTAGCAAGAATTCTCACCCCTCTCTCTTGTTTCTTTCCGTTACGTCTTCAGACATCGATGGCGTCGTTCGTGATTTTCATTGACCCGCCTACATGGGAGGTGCACTATGACCCCGAGCATCAGTCCTACCACTTCGAGGGTCGTTGTGCTATGCGCATTTTTGCATATGTGGGACGTCCTTTTGCTTTCCCCGTCTCCAGCTATCGTTTCGATCCGACTTCACCGTTTGGCGACGACCTGATCTTTGAGAGGACGCGACCCGTGACGGGCAGAACGTCGCGCCCGTTGCATCTTCAACGGTGCAAGGCTACCCGAGTACGTGCCTTGCCTGAGACGTTCGAGGGAGACCATCAGAGGATCCTCCTTCTCATCCTTCTCGAAGGGTTCCGCCCGCCGTACCCATGGATATCGGGATGGGTAGCGAGGAGATGGTGACGCGGAGGTTAGCACGACGTCCGAAGATGCACCCTCACCATGGCGGGCATGCTCGCCCATCCTTCCGCCTTCACGCATTCGAGGAGCTTGCCCAGTTCATTGGATATGTGAGGGATGGGTGGGAGCGTCATCCATAACTCGAGGGAGGGAGAGTCTTAGCTTGGGTGTATCTTTTGGGGTTGTTTCATGTATTTGTCTTCATGTTTCTTATTTTATGTTATTGTCCTGCAAACTCTGCCCACTAGTATGGGTAAGACTTTATATTTCTGTTATATTTCTGTAGTGATGTACTAAACTATGTTATCTAATGTGATGAGGAATGATGTTTATGATGGATGTGTTCTTTAATGCTTATGTTCTGTATGTTTTATTTATTCTTCCGCTTCACGTTGTATATGTTACGCGCAAAGGCTCGCACTTTGTTTTATATGAATCATTTTAAAAAAAAGTTTACCTGTATTTTCCGCTAAGTATTTTGTAAATGATTTTAAAGAGAAGTAATAACTAATAATTAGTCTTGATACATCCTAGGCGTATTGGGGTTAAATATTAGGGTGTTACACGAGTATATACATACAAACTAAGATCATCCCACTCGATGACGCTCTCAAGAAGGAGGAAGGTAGCTAGGTGCGAGCGGGATCAAAGGGGGAGCGAGTTGACCCATGGGATGAACATGGGCTTCCCGACGTGGGCGGGTGGCTCCTCTAGCGGTGTCCTGGACTCCTCTCATAGGCTGCATCACGTGGCCTCTCCATCTTTGCCACTCCCCACATCTCTAGGAATGGTGGGGGCAAAACCACCTGAAGAATGCTGGGAGGGAGATTCTTCTGACGGTTGAACTCAGGTGGGGCGTGTAAAACAGGAAATCAGGATAGTTGACGCAGCAGTGTAGCCACAAGGAGGCCATTCGGTACGCAGACGGGCACAATCGAAAGCAAAGTCATCGTAAATGGGTATCGGTGGAAAACCAAAAGCTAGTAACTGGATGTGCGAAAGGACGGTCCAGGAACACAAATAGGTGGATAGCATATCGACCCACAAAGTAATAGGACTAGTTCAGGGTCAAAATGCAACTCCAAAGTAGGAGCCTCAAGGTAAATTACGAACGTGGCCATTGTCCTCTGAAGATGAAATGGAAATTAATAAGTGACCTAAACAATTAGAGAACTCTTGCCTCCAATCATGTGTCATCATTTCATCTTCAAGAACCTCGGGTTTCATTGTGAAAACAATGGATATAATAAGGTTCATTTAATAAGTTTAAAAGCCATTAGCCGAGGTCCGTGTCTTTTAACATGATTCTTAATGCTATGAGTACATCATATCTCATCATAAATGCATGTGAATGCCATGTGAACACATATCGTAATAATCATAATAAGTCAATATGGCATAAAGAACACAGGTTATCATAACTTGATCTTTCCTCTTTAATGATCTTAGATGACTCAACTTTTTAGTTCTCTGTAAGGGCCACCCTACTACTCTCTTCTCTTAAGAGTTCTAGGTTATGAGCTCATACCTAACTAGTCGTCACTAGTCTATACTTATCATCTTCGATAAGCTAATTCCAACTCCCAGAGTGTGGGGTAGGGGGCATGGGATCACCTTTCATAACCATTAATTCCTAAAGTCTAAAGGAGTCCTTTATTGGATCACCTCTTAATAATTCCTAGAGTTTAGAGGATCATTTCTATATGTCTTATGTCACCTGTTAATCTTAGCATATTATTAAGAGATGCAATATATGAACATATAATCATAGCCATCATCATAACTTATGAATTAACATTTTATGTACAAAATAAAGAATTAAGGAAAAGCCAAATAATAATAATAATAATAATAATAATAATAATAATAAAGAAAAAGGGTAATAAAATTTTAGGAAAATTTAATTTTGGCTTGATAGCTGTTAGCTATGACGTATCCCTGGTGCCATGGAACTCAAAGTCACGTCGTTCTTTATAAAATATTTGTTGGTTGATTGAGTTTATTTTAAAAAAAAGGAATTGTAAAATACTTTGCATCAGCATTGCAAAGTGCATGTAGATATAGACAAAAACAACATATATAATATTCGATTATGCAATCTCTAATAAACAATATGTATCACCACATTATCATATGTGACACTTAGTACGAAATAATAATAATAATAATAATAATAATAATAATAATAATAATAATAATAAAACAATCAATACTTGATAGTATACTTCTTAAGGAATACTACAATTGAAATATGCCAACATAGTATAACAACACTGTTACTACCGATAAATAAACAACAATACGTGTTCGAAGGGTCAAATAAGCATAGAGGATTGAGAAACATGAAAAGTTGAATTGTGCCTAAAAATGAAATAAATATTCAGTTATCTTTATCTTTATTTTTATTTTACTATTATTATTATTATTAATGAATGCTTAATGTGAAAACTTAATTCGAAAGTTTAAAATATCTAATCAGACTAAATTCCAACCAACGAAACTAAAATCCCTCATAATAATCAAGGAACAATCCTAAAAAAATTTCAACTAAACTTAAGCCCACAAGGAAAATAAACTAATCCCAGAATCATGAGTTTAAAATAGAAACTAGAACCCAATAAATCCAAACACAGCCCACTAAACCAAAATCCCAAAAAAAGAACCCAACAACCATTCAAAAAAAAAAAAAAAAACAGACTAGAAAACCCCAAAGCCGAAATTTCCAGTCCATGTTCAACCTTAATCCTAAATGTTTTTAGTAAAACTAGCACAGCTTACACTCCCCAAAAATATAAATTTGATCAACTAAATCCAAGTGACACAAAAAAAATCTAAGATTATAACTCTCTCACTCACTCTCACTACACACTCCCACACGGCTCTGTCTCTCTGTCTCTCTCCAAGACACGGTCACACACACCCACTTAAAATCCCCTCTCTTTCTCATGCTCGGTCACACCACACGCACATATACTCGGCATTCTCTTCCTCTCACTCACCCACACACAGCTCCACTCTCTCACACACACAATCTCACTTTTTCTCACACATGCAACACTAGAGAGAGAAAGAGGGAGAAAGAGAGAACGCGGAGGGAGGGGACGGGGAGAGGGGGAGCCGCGGGTGCCGCTGCTGTGTCCTTTGGGGGCGGAGGCCGCGCGCCGGGAAAGAGGGCTGGCGGGATTAGAGAGAGGGAGGGCGAGGTTGGGAGAACAAAGGGGTTGCACCGCGGGCTTCAGATCGGAGTCACGGCATGGAGCAAGGAGGCGTGGCGGGGATGGGCTTTTCACGGCCTGCATGCGGCGGTGATGGGCCCTTCTTGGCTGAGCTCACGGTGAGAGAGAGAGAGAAGGCTAGCGGTGGCAGATTGGGAAGGCAGGAGCGGTGGCCTTGAAGGGGAGGCTGATCTTGTGGTGGCTTGCTGATGCCGCGGCGATGATGCATGCGGAGGAAGCATGGTGGCTGAAGCGGCGACTTTTCTCCTTGCTTTTCCTCTTTCTATTCTTATTTCCTTTCCAAATTGTTTGTTTTCTTTTCTAATTTTCGTTGGTTTTGGTCTTGCAGTGAAGGGGAGAGGGAGCCAGCGATGGCTCTGCGTGGACGAGGGAGGAGGAAGCCGAGGCCCGTGGCGGCGAATGTGGCTGAGGATGGCAGCCGCGACGGCTTCCTATGGGGCTAGGGGTGATGGTGCCACGCTTCCGCTCCGAGCACCGCGGTGGTTGGCTTCATGATGGTGGTTCTCGGCGGCAGTGGTGGTGAATTCCTCACTTCTTTCTGCTTCGGATTCTCCCTCCCCCCCTAATTTTTATTTCTTTATTTATTTTTGGGTATGTATGTAGACTATTTGGACTGGATTTGGCTGAGAACAATTGTTTTCTGGACTTTTATTTCTGGCTATGATTTTTGTTTGTGTTTGAACTAGAACTAAGTTTGTTTGGTTTATCTCTTGGTGGGGATGTTGCATTGTTGATGGTTACATTGTGTGTGCATGTGTATGGTTTGTGATTTAAACATAGATAAAAGAAAAACTCAGGTAATAGGGATCAAGAAAGGATACCACATGATGTTATTCCCTCAGGCTCTATGATTCTTGCTTCAATTTTTCTAAGGGTCTCTCTCTCTCTTTTTCTCAGTTTGGTTCGTTACCAAATGAAAGCCTGAAATCTTTGCCCCTGTAATTCTCCTTTTATTCTTGGAAATAAGACAATTTTTCTTTAAAAAAAGAACATGGTGGTAGGGATGAGAATGTTGATGATGCCTCCTCTGAACTTGTTTTTTGGAAATTAATGGTTTGCTCCATGCTTTGCAAGAGAGCTAGTGGACGTGTTCTTCATGCTTCAGCCGTGCCCATCCTCCTTGGTTTAGTATCTTGGCAAAGTGCCCATCCTTGCAGTGAATGGCGAGTGCAAGGGATAGGAAAGATGGTTATAAAATTTTGAGTAGTAGGATAGAATGACAAGTGTGGATGACAATTCATATCTTCTTTATTGTAGAAAAATTTATTAGTGTATTTTTGTAACAGTGTAGTGTCATGCATGTGCTTAGAGTAAAGTATTAATAAATCTTCTGTGGAAGTATGTAAAGAGGTTAATATATGAATTAAATCCTTAAACAATAATAGTGTACATGATGCTTTATGACAGGTGATGAAATGGATCGGCTTGAAAAAAACATAAACTGCTCATAGATATGTGCAAGACTTAGATACCACTATTCTTGCTTAGACAAATAAATAAATGTATTGTAAATTGTATAAGTTGTTCTGCAATCTTTTAAAGATAATAAATTTATATGTTATAAAACCAAGAGGAGACGTGTCAATTTTTAATTAATGCAAGTGCTAAATTCGTGCATATTTTCATGTCAAAGGCCACATTATTACGCTCCTAACTAGAAATCCTAAGCTCTAATAATAACCCTTGGTACCCTTTAAATTTCTTATTGAACTAAGTGTCATTTTTAGTAGCCACCTTATCTATTCAACATTAAACCTCCATTTCAAGTGCTTCATTACTAAACTTAACGGCCCCTTAAAACAACTTAAGGCTGGAAGATGTAAGCATATAGTTTAAATATTCTTTTACTCAAGTCCTTGCTTTATGTTTTATTGTGAATTCTAGCAACTGACTCTATTAATTCTAGCATGTGTGGGCATCGTATATGACACCTATAACAGTAGCTTTTTATCAGTCTTAGGTGCTAAAATTTGGCAATTATGCAAGAATAAAACCAACTATTTCACACTTGCTTTCAATCATTAAAGTAAAGTGTGATTGCCTGCACTAATATCAACAAGCTTCAAGTAGAAATATGTAAAGTGTCAAGAACTCATTTTTATAGCAGCCAAGTACGACTATAGCAACTAGAAATTTATAAAGATGCAATTTATAAAGACAAGGTTCCCTACTTTTGGGTATTAATCATCACTTGGTTCCCATGTTAAATACATCACTTGGTTACCATCTTAACTTACCACACACATATCATGGGGTATTTTGTACCAGATAAACAAAAAAATCTACGGTAATCCTACAAATGCAAACTCTCATCCACTACTTGGTCTAATTACCATCTTCCTTGTTGATACCACCAAGAAAATTTGATCCAGTTACTACCATCACTTTAGCATTGTAGGAGATCAAGCATTAATTAGCCGAGCCAACTTTTAATTGATTCCATAATTGGTGAAATGCATGGGTTTCAAGAAATTTTCTCCAACAATAAAAATAACTTGACACATATTAAGCCATTGGCCAACTAGGTGAAGTGATATACCTTGGTCAACTCATTGCTTGAGGTGGAGATAACCCCATGGTTGCTCTTGCAATAAAATCGTCTAGTATTGGTGACTCCAAGAAAAAAATGGTCAATTATCTGATAGAGGTGGAACAATTATCCATAGCTGCTCCAAGTGTAACCCACCATGATTCTTGGCTAACTATCATTAGTCATGCCATTGCTCTTGCAATCAATTGAGTTGTAATTATCAGTTGAAACTAATTTTGGAATTCTGTCTCTTGTTCCATAACCTGGACATTCAACCAAAAATAAATGAAACTCCACTGTTAACTCTAGGCTTATTATTCTCTTAGCTAACGGCTAATATCACTCTTTTGCTTAGTTGAAGCCTATTTTAGTCTTTAGTAATTGATTGAAATCCAAAATTAGCCATTAAGCCAAAATAATATCAAAATACTCCTTTAATATCAACCACAATGCCCCGGCTAACTTTTGCGGTAGAGCTAACAGCTTTCTTTTGGAAACTATGAGTACTAGCGTATCATCCAAAATTAAGGCATGTTCTTCAATCATTTCTCACTAAGCCGAGTCATAATCTTCAACAGAACAACTCTGGTCTTCGTCTTCTATTTCCTTGGCTATCCTTTTCTCTTTCTCATTAACAAATTGCTCCATTCTAGAAGCTTTAAATGTTAATTGAGTAAAGTCTATAAACTCCATTGAAATCAACCTTTTCCTTAGCCGCAAAAGCATATTTGTAACACCCTGAAAATTATTTAAAAATTAATTTGAGCTTTATTAGTCGTAATTTCAAAAATATGACAATTTAGCAATGATGAAGATGGCCCAACGGACGTTTAAAAAAAAAATTCGGGCCAGGGGTGAATAGTAACCTTGCAAGCCCCGTAGAAAAGCAAAACCTGGTCAAGAAAGAAATGCCCGGAATTGAAAGAGATGGTTAAGGTTATAAATGATAATGAATGAGAATTTATATCTAGAATTAATTTTCGGGTAATGTTTGACTACCTGGGTACGGTTTTACCCGTTAGCAAGTTTGATGTGCGGTTTTTAACACTGTACAAGTTACTTGGTGGTCAAGTAACCTTTGCCAACCACTTTATGCCAAGTGGATGGCAAGGATTAACACTTGAAAATAAAGTTTTTTAATCTTGACCTTTCATTTATTATATTTTACTTGGGAGCCAATATCTAATCCATTCAGTGGAATTTCAATGTGCGATTTTAACACTGAAAAAGCTACTTGCTCCCCAAGTTAAAGTGAGCCACTTATCTTGAGCCAAGTGGATGGGCAAGATTCATTCTTTGACTATCAAACCAAATCCTAGCCATCCATTTCATTATTTCTTTTTGAATAAGAAATAAATACACATTTTGATTACTTTATTACTATATCTAACCAATATAAGGAAAAATCACCAACCTTATCACTCCATCATCATCAATTTCGGCCAGCATACTCCAAGAACCTATCCTCCATTGTTCTTGCTCCCAAACCCTCATTCTTGCTTGCAAATCCCCAAAACACTAGCTCAAAATCACTAAAACACCAAGATCCCTTCATAAAACTTATTCTACTCATCAAGATCTATCAATCCAACTGATTGGAATTTGAAATCCTCACCACTTCCCACTTTGATATCTCATCTATTGCTGCCTAAGGAAGGGTTTGGTGTTAGTTTGGTGGCCTTGAAGTGAGCAAGATCACTCTTGGAACATCCTTGAAGCCAAGATCCTTAAAGCTACCAAAGTAGGGCATTTAAAACCTCTTTTACTTCAAATTTGTTTTTCTGATTTGCTTACTAATTTGGCTGAATATTTTTATTTTTATTGGTTGATTATATGTTGATATTGATGTGTTAATTTTGGTGGAGTGTTTGGATGATGTTAGAAATCACTTTTGTGAAAAGGGATTTTGAGTCATGCTGCTGGATTTTCAGTTTTTACATAGGCAGCCAAACTCAAATTTTCTAATATTATTGTGGATATTTTCATGAGCTATAAAAAATATATGTTGTATCTAACATCCTAGCATAGCTCTAAAAGTTTTCTTGGCTCTGATTCTAACTTCTAATGCTTGAAAAAAATCAGAAACCGAAGTGAACTATGTGCTACCTGGATTATTGGAACAGAAGCTGCAAATTTGTCTAATTTTCTTTACATAGCAAATGATTGATTTTTCCTTTGAAATTTTTATCGAATGTTGAGAACATCTTAAAATTTAACTTTGATTTTTATTTTGAATTGATTCAATCATTTGCTAGGCTTAAAAATTATGAATTTTGGGTTTAAGCTAAGGTTAAGTGGTCTCTGACTACCGAATTTTTATAATTTTCTTAATATAGTTAGGGAAATCTTTTTGCTCTAAAATGTTTAGGGAACCTTGTGGACACATTGAAGTTTCTTGGGTAATTTTTATAGCCTCTGAATTGATTGTTTGATGTGTAAATAAATTGTGCTATGAATGTGTAAAATCTGCCATTATGCTGGAAAATGCAACAATCCTTTGAATTGATAATGTAATGGCATTTTGGTTCTAGTATGACATGAATACTTGATATTGAATAGTTGGCCATGTGATTTGTGACACATAAATGCATGCTAGAGGAAATAAAGAGTAGTTTATGAGACATGATTGAAATTGCATTGTGAATGAAATACCTACATGTGGCTTATGCATGCATTTGGGAAAAGAGAAAAGTACTTGATGCAATTATATGAGAAAAGAAAATATATAAATTTCAATCGTGCATGTTCTGACATATGAACAAAATAGAAACAAGACTTAGATTGAATTAGGGGAAGGAGAAAGAGAAACTTTCCCAAATTTATTTTGAGTCGGTAGACGTATAGTAGGAATAGATCTGTGTATGATTGGAAGATGGAAAAAAATGAAGTTTGATGATCATGTATAGGAATGAGCTTGTTCCTGATAAGTAGTTTATTTCCCTTAAGTGGTGTGATCCACTATAGATACCATTTGGTATAAACTATCTATTGTGGAATTGTCCACAATAAATACCCATTGGGTATAAACTAAGTCTTTCCTATGTCAATGAAAAGAGAAAATGCACTGATTTGATTTTTTATGGTCACAAGTGAAACCAGATCACTTGGGATAATTTCACTACATTTAGCATATGCATAATCATATCATATGTAATCTCTTGATTAGAATTACTTACTATGTGTTTGAGCTTCATGACATATGTGCACTAAGTGATTGATTGTAAAAGCTATCCACTTCAGAGGGATGATTTTAGAACTTTAAAAATGAATATTTAATGTGTATTGCATGCTCACATTTTCTTGATAAATCGAAGTGGCTGGGGTGATGACGATGACATTATGAGTGTGTAATTGGGGAGTTGCCCTACTAAGAATTGTATAATTCTCACCCCTATGTATTTTTGTGTGTTCCCGTGTCACCTCCAAGTTGATCCAGAGAATAATGGGCTGCTACGTGAAGAGCTCGACCAGTAGTTTAGTAGTTGATATTTCTACTTTATTGTATTTAGTTGGAGTTATATGTATGTAAATGAAATAGAGAACGTATTGTACTAAATCTCTTAGAAGAGCTTCCTCTTGTACTTAGCTATGTATTCAATAAATTTTGTGTTTCTTTGTTATACATTTTAATAGAATCAGTATTAGTTACTTCACGATTCAATCGATCTTGCTATAGATATCTAAGAAAGGTCCGCTAATTTATAAGTAACAACTCCTAAGCATAATGTCATGACTTAAGGATGACGTTACACTTGGGAGGATGTTACAAAACTTCCTACAACCATTTAGTTTCTAGTAATTTGACTTTGCATTTTCTCATCATCTTACTAAACTTTTCCACAAAATTGGCCAAGGCTTGCCAATTTGTTGCTTAATGTTCATAAGATCAACTAGTGTAACTTCTGGCTACAGCTGATAGAAGCGATCATGGAATATATATTCCATGTCTACCCAAGTATGCACTTAATTTGGTAATAAATTTGAATACCATGTAGAGGCCAAACCGGTCAGTGATAAAGGGAATAATTGCATCCTTAGGAACTTGTTTTGCCCTACTTTAACACATTGTGCAATGAAATGGCTAACGTGTTTCATTGTGGATTTCTCATCTTCCCTAGAAAATGTAGTGAAGTTAGGAATCTTGAATCCATGAGGGAATAGAAATCTATCCATACAATTAGGATATGGCTTGCCATATATCGGCCTCTCCAATGGCTTCAACTGAATCCAATATTCCTTTTCACAACATCAACCAGCACATTAGGATCTATA
Organism: Dalbergia oliveri; assembly: GCA_030441495.1. Lineage (NCBI taxonomy): Eukaryota > Viridiplantae > Streptophyta > Magnoliopsida > Fabales > Fabaceae > Dalbergia > Dalbergia oliveri. Next base: position 42,594,425 of record JAMLFY010000004.1, on the reverse strand, counting down.
AATTGTGGAGAATCTCCTTTTCGATCAGCCATACAACTTACATTAGCACGAGGAACATTTTACGGCGACCTAAACTCCACGGCTAAGGCTGGAGGCTCCATGGCAGAGATTGTAGACCCCAGGGTTGAGACTGCAAGTTATGGTTGAGATTGTAGACTCCATGGCTAAGGATGAAGTCTACGGCTAGACCTGCAAGTTCCATGGTTGAGACAGACTCCATGGCTGATTAGATGATTGCCTTCCAGCATTATAATTAGTATTATTCCTACTAAAATCACCATGTGACATGTACATAGGGGAACTTTGCTGAGTTTTTTGCAATTCATCATGCACCATCGATTTCATAGTATCTGACAACTATTTTGACAAATGCTCCATCAAGCCATCAACACCCATTTCAATTTGTTGTTGGATGAAAGAAGTCGACACACAATCGGGTCGCTTTCTTCTTCATCAACATGGATGTTCTTAGTAGAATTGGCAGGCCTAGCATATATATTTTTTTTACTTGGAGGAACCATTTGTGGCTGACTAGTCATCACCTCAACGGGTGTTCCCAGGCACAGCTGTGTACATTCTTTAGGGCCTTCATCCTCACGATTGTGTTGCTTTGGCATAACAGATGTTGCATTTTTAGGACTCAAATCCACGATCTTCTTAAATTGATTTTTTCCACACAAAGCCATCGGCTAGTCCCAGGCCGTGCCAATTTTGTTGTCGTGAATTTTTGGGTTCGGCTAAGTCTATTAAGATAAATAAAGCCAAGAACACAAAATCACTCTTTGATTCCAAAGTGCAAGCGATTGCACCAAGGAGGGAATCTACCCCTTAGTTATGGGTTTTTCAACTACTTTAAAGAACAAATTTTGGACAAAGGCAAGTGTGGAATGATAATGGAAATTTATTGATGAATAAGAGTAATTACAATATTTCATGCCAAAGCATTACAATAAAATTTAGAGGAGAAAACTACACCTAAACTAACCTAAAGCAAAGAAAAAAAGGAAAAAATGAAAGATAAAATGTAAAGAGTTGTGTTGTTGATCCTGGATGTCTTCCTTGTGAAGTTCTTCACCTTAAATAAACTTTATGTTCATAGGAACATTTTCCAACTTCAAACATGTGTCAATTTTGAATAGAAAACTCCTACGGCTGCATAGCAACTGTTCCATAGCTAACTCATAAACCATGGCCATTTCATGTATACATGCATGAAACCTTCCTCACGGCTAATTTCAACAAAGTTCTATTCCATGGCTAATAAACTGATCCATGTGTTTTCTCTGATGATAACAAATACCATCAATTTTCCAAGTGCTAGTTACCATTATAAAACTGCTTTGAAACTTGCATTGAAAGAGGTCATATGGTTATGACATGTGGCTATAGAACATGGCTATAGGCCACTTACTTGGTCTAATTACTACACACATATCATGGGCTCCAGTTACTCATTTTTTGGTGATAACAGGTCTCAACTTTAAACTTGTGATTTTTCATTCCTAAAAAGTGGGTTTTGTTTTTTCCTTAATTTTTTCTTTTGTCAAAGCTATTAGTATGAAAATATATTGAACTTCAACTTTGACTTGAGCTGGGTTAATGCAAGGTAAGAGTAATGTTTTTCTAGCATTTGGTTGTCCCACATTCGAACTATGTCTCATTTTACAAAAAGTACCAAATCATCACCTAAATTAATAAAACATTAGAGGGTGTTTGGTTCACACATTTTTCATTTTCATTTTCAATGAAAAATAGAAAATGAACACAAAAATATTTTGATATGATTTAGTGAAAATGTTTTATGAAAATACTTCCTAAAACATTCACAAAACTGCAAACTTCATTTTCTTGTTTTCCCAAGTGTTAGCTGTTGAAAATATGAAAATGGTGAAAATGCGATGCCACTCTCGTAATATTAATGAAACATGCTTTCTTCTTTCAATCTCTCTTTTCTACCCATCACCAACAGGATAATAGCTTAACACGCACCGCACTTAAGTTGAGCACCATCAATCAGTCACTGCCTCCACTGTCACCATCAACCGAACCACAACCTTTCCCAACCTTACTGCCCTTTCACAGACACCGCTAAGCTCTCACCGTTCTGGTCTAAGCCACCACCTTCAACCCATAACGTGCCGTGAAACAACCGCTCCTATCTAGCATAAATCTCGACCAGCTTTGCCATCAAGGCATCAACCCTTTTCACCGCTATTGCACTGTCGCGTCGCACCTCGTGCTACCCTTGGCATGCCTCTTCTTCACTCACCCATGGTTGCGCCGGTGCTATGCATTTGCGCTGCCCAGCCATTCCCCTTTCTCTCTTTTTCATTTGGACCTGAAGTTGTTTGATGTTATTTTCTCTATTTTTTTCCTAAGCTGTTTTGGTTTTCTTGGCTTTTTTGGTCCTAGTTATTGTCCTGATGGCTTTTTTAGTGAGTCGTTTGATTGAATTGCCTTACTTTAACTTCCACCAAATAAAAACAAACTTGCTTAACAAAAGAAAAAAAAAAGAAAAGGAATCAAAAATGTTTTTAATTCTGAATTTTTTTTGAAAATGGAATCTACTTTTACAAACTAAACACATTTATTAGAATTTAAAAATCTAAAAATATAAATTATTTTCATAAAATTAAAAAAAAATAAAAATAAAAATATTTACATAAACCAAATTCACTCTTAGTATTTCTTTTAATAAATTGAGCTTACAAGTTGCAACGTAACTCTTTCATAGCTTCATCCCTTCTTTCTCTATTAAGGAAGCATATATTTCATTTGAATTGAAATAGATTATAATTAATTGAACATTACCTTTGTAGAATATATATATATATATATATATATATATATATATTAAAAAATTTGACATCTAATCAATACAAAACTTTAACAAAATTAAAACATAATATAAATTATATTAAAAATAAATGAAAAAATATATTATAAAATTATTTATTTTATAAAAAATAAAATACTTGACGTTTAATTGATGCAAAGCTTTAACAAAATCAAAAGATGAAAATATAAATTATATTAAAAATAAATGAAAACAATATATTGGAAAAGTATTTATTATGTACAGCCTTACATTGAGATATTGTTCGTCATTTGAGAAATTGCCAAGAAAATAAAGAATATTAGCAATAGTGGAATAATTAAATTAATAAGTAATAAATAAAGCTAAAACTTAAACAATATAAATAATATGATTGGAATGTAAAGACAAAAACACAAATCTAGCACATATATACTTATTTCCTATCAACGTAATTATTACTATAATAATATAAATTCATGTCATGATTGATTCAAGTTTTTTTTCAATTCTGTTTGCGTCATTGTGATAAAGTCAAATGATTTGAAATGTGTACATAGTAGTGGTTTGACTTTGGCAATAAATATGATGATAATAAAATATAGTTTGTTGACTATTATTAAAAAGAAGTAATAATTTAATTATATATATCTTATAAAAAATTGAATATAAATTTATTTTAAAAATAAATTAATAGTTAAATAATTAAATAAAATATAAAATACTATGTACTTAAAATGAGTTATTCTGCTTTATATCCTATTTTGAATATTATATTTAATGCATGTTTGGTTTAACATTTTGAAACTTTAAAAGTACTTTTAGTAGAATGAGAATGAGAATGTGCCGTAATGGCAAATTCCAAAATGTTGTGTGCTTTGGTTTCTTGTCAAATTAACAATTTTGTATAATCAAAACTGGAATGCAATATTACGTAATATGGTGATGCAACTCAAATCATTTCTCAAGGAAATAGTGTTAGATAGTTCAGCTTTTTTTTTTTTTTTTTTTTTGTTGGGGGTTGATTGCATTCAAAAGCAAAAAGCTAGAAAATAAAGATTCATGCAAATATTGAAATAAAAACTATCACAAGAAGTTCTCAAGACTCATGGCAAATCTATCATCAACTTAAGAGAATTATCAAATACAAGTTATATACTAAATTAAGTTATTAGAGGTACCTTAACTAACAACTCCATTACTAGGCCTATAAACCTCTAGTATCACAATTAGCCCAAATCAACCAAGATATTGAGACCTCAACTCTCAATTAATTCATGCAAATCATCAACCTAATTGCATTTAGCATCATTGAACCTACTCATACTCTTCAACCCTTAAAAACATTAATTCCATACAAATATACCAATTAATATGAAATTAATCACACAACTCATTGAACATTAACAGTCAATATCATTCATAAAGAAATTAAATGAGAAGTAGATAAAGGATTGAAGAAACATAACATGTATTGACATTAAAAAATAAAGAAAGAGTTTGAGTTTCAATATTACAACCATCACTTCTTAAGCCCTTTGCACTAGATAAGGTCTACTCATCCATAGCCATGGAGGATTACAAGCTTAATTTGCAGAAAAATAAAAACTACACTAAGGAGGTTGTCATCTACCTCCTTAAATTAGAAATTTATTTTAATGCTAAGTTGCACAAAAAATGTAGCAAAGGACACAACCTAGGTCATCTCTCATGGAGGCTTATCACTTAGTTAGGAAAATTGGAGGTTTGAGAATTAAGATTGAAACAATTAAAATTAAATGATAATAGCAATGATAAAGAGGCGCTAGTGCAAGGTATTCCTAGAATTGGAACTAGTTATCACAGACTAAATATTAAATTTATTAGTGGCTATTAGTAATAAATTACTAGTAATTCTACTAGTAATCGATCTACCTCTAGAATTTGACCAATGCAAATAACTAATAGACGGATTTAGTTATTTAGAAATCACATTGATTTAATGAACCAATTGCTATAGCCTAACCGCTAATCGAAAGTTAATTCTAATATTCCTCCTCAAACATAAACCAATAGATCTATCAATTTATGTTTAAAGGGTTTCCCTAAACGATGATTGCCAATTTAGTTATTCCAATAAAAATTGTAGCAATCACAACAATAATTAAGAGAACAGAAACTATAGAACGTTAAGAAAATTAATGTATTCAATATAACAAGGATGTCTCAAACATAATTCGAATCCATTTGGAAACCCTTACATTAGTAAGAAAATCTACTCCTCCATCCTTAGAGGATTACAACAATGAATTAGAATGAGTACCTAGAAATAATAGCAAGGATCCTTGTTAAAATCCCCAAGAACAAACCCAATTCACTTATGGAATCCATAGAGGGAGAAGAATAAGAGAAATAGAGAGATATAGAGAGAGATAGAGAGAGTTGTGCTGCCTCAATTGTAGATCTAAAACTAAAACCAAAACTAGGGTAAAAGTCTGTGTCAATCCCTTAAATATTGCTCTCTAAGATAGCCCAAAGTGGGACCTAAAAATAGATTAATTATCTGCAATCCCGTTATTGCACAAGCGCCAAGTGCTAAAATGAGCACTAGTGTTCTCCAGAGAACGTTGCCTCGAGCAATCCTGAAGTCTCTCTCCTGAACCCAAAAGTGAACCTTTGCATTTTTGGTCCTTTTTCAGCTCCAAGCTCCTTCCTAAGAGAGCCTTGTTCTTGACATTTGAACTTAATCCAAAGCTCATGTGCACAAAGCCATATCAACGAGAAAAGTTAAACACAAGTGTAATTGCAAATTATTTCAAAATCAGTGCAATAGGCAATGATTCTATCAAAATCACACAATGAAGGCTAAATCAAAATTCTAAGTATTGACACCAATAACTCAGTTAAACTTATGCAAAAAACTAAGGTTTAGAAGCAAGATAAGTAGCATAAATGCCCCTTATCATATAACAATTAGCCCAAATCAACCAAGATATTGAGACCTCAACTTTCAATTAATTCATGCCAATAATCAACCTAATTGCATTTAGCAACATTGAACCCAATCATACTCTTCAACCTTTTAAAAAATTAATTCCACACAAATATACCAATTAATATGAAATTAATCACAAAAGTAATTGAACATTAATAGTCAATATCATTCATGAAGAAATTAAATAAGTAGACAAAGGATTGAAGAAGCATAACATGTATTCACATTAAAAATAAAGAAAGAGTTCAAGTTTGAAGATTACAACCATGGCTTCTTAGGCCCTTTGCACTAGATAAGTTCTATTCATCCATAGCAATGGAGGATTACAAGCTTAATTCAGAAAAATAAAAACTACACTAAGGAGTAGAAGAAGAAGAAGAAACCCTATGAGAGCAAACCTAAAAGAGAGCTAGCTAAGTGAGAATGAAGTAATGTAAAACTAAGCAAAAACTTTTCCTTCTTAAGGTCTGATCCTTGTAGCCTTTTTGCCTTGAAATGTATGCTAAAATTGCCAAAAATGGTCCTGAAAATGTGCATAGTTGTTAGCCCAATTTGTCAGAAAAAACATAATCGCATAGCTGCGATATAGAAACCCACGGGAGCACAAGAGGAATGCACGTCTTAGGGCTCTGAAACCCATGAACATGAACTCAAATCGCTTGAACATGTGATTCTTGTTCCACGACTCCTCCATCTTGTGATCTTTATACTTCCAGCTCTCTCTTGTGTTATCCAAAGATACCCAATTATTTGAGTTGGCCTACAAGAAAAAATTGCAAGATTTAGAAATCAATATTGGATGAATTATTGCAAAACAAAATAATCACAATTGCAAAGGTCTAAAAATTGTAAAATTGCAATTAAGCACAAAATTAGAACATTACTCTTTCCAAGCCTAAGCTAACTTCAACACAAATTAAACCACAACTACATTAAATATGAGGGAAATAAGTGGTCGAATAATTTAACACATCAAATTCCCCCACGATTAAGCAATTGCATGTCCTCATGCATTTGAATCCCAATTTCAAAACCAAACATAGGAGCTTTGTAACGCTTTGATTTTTCCTATTTGTACAAAATGACCAAAATGCCCCAAGGCCATTTTTATGCAAATTTTGAGAATGACATAGCCTATACATTCTTAGAGGGCTAATTTAATATTTGATGGGGATTAGAAGTGTTTAGTATGCTTTTAGATGCAAAAATCAAAATTCTAGTGTTTTTAGATAAAATTATAAAATACCCTTGAGGTAATTTTCTTAGTAATGAAGTGAGATCAGACTTGGTCATCACCTAGGGATTAGATATGTGTTCTTATGGGATGTATGGCGATTATATGTGATTTGTAAAGCTTTGGTGAAAATTTATGTGAAATTACCATTTTGCCCCTGATTAATAGTAATTAAGCTTAATCAAAATAATTGAGAAAGTATAATCAATATTAGACTCAAAATAAAGGTAATTTTATTTTATTTATTAATAATCTTGGGTCAAAATAATTAATTGAAGTGACTGTGTGATTAGAATTTTGAAATATGTTTAATTACATATTAGAGTATAGAAGGTACAAGGTGAGGTGGCACAAAAGGACGAAATAGCACTTAAAGTGCATTATCCCCACTACTCTTGCTCGCTTAGGCCTAAATACCCCAATTAGCATATATTAAACATATTGATACATTCAAGATTGAATCCTAGCCCTTGGATCAAGATTAAGTACACTTAAGTGATTATTTTGAATCACAATTATTCTAGAAATCCTATTCTACCCCTAACCTTAATTCCCACTCTTACAATGGTGCAAAAATGACCCCTTACCCAAGATGTAAGTGGTGGCAGCCCTTTACCCATTTCCTTTGTCATTTTTTATTTTTTTGTCATAAATATCTAAGATACATCACACCCTAGTCACTTATATACTCTCTCATTTGCATTTTTCCATTTATTTTGGAGAGACTTGGTCTCCAATTTTAGCTTAAAAAATGTTCTCACCTCTCTCTTCTAACATTCTTCTATTCTTTTCTATAAGTAACCATTTTTGAAAGAAAACCAAGCTCCAACCACATACTCTTATCATATTTATATCTTCATTCACCCTTTAAACACCCAGTAACCAGGTAACCCTATAATCCATCCATTTCCATTGAAAACACATCCTACCCTCACAATCTTACCAAGGCTGTGGCTAAGCAAGGAAGAGGAGGAGGAGTTTTGTTTTATTTTGTGCCTTGATCAAATTGGATCTTCACTTTGGTAGGGACTATGTTCTTATTTTCTCCTTATTTTTAGTTTTTCTTTTGATTTTGAGGAAGAACCATGAATCTTAATGATGAGAGTTTTCTAATGGTGGAATTGTTAGCTGTAGAACTCTTCAGAAAGCTTTATAGCTTGTGTTTTGAGTGAAAAGAGCAAATTTTATTAAAACATTTTGAAGAAAGGACTAGCATTTCAGTTGAGTTTTTGTAGTGCTTAACAATACTATTCTCGTAACATATAAGCGCAATTAATGACTTATTTTTCACATCATTATGACTTAACATTATTACAATCTCATTCAAAGAGATTCAAAGTTTTAACGATGTGAAAATTTCAGAAAGCAAGCTAAAATATGTTAGAGACACGAGAAAGCAATATTGTTCATAAAAAACCAAGTATAGAGCTTAAAAATATCTCACGAGTTCAGAAAGTACAATATCTATTAGAGAGATCAAATTCTTACAAGTATATCATCATCATAATCTTCAATCAAGATGTTTATTAACTCTGAAGGCTTTATACACATTGAGAAGATTATTATTAAGCCCAAAGTTAGGCTAAGAAGATCAAAACGGAGCTTAGAAATAATGAAGCTACATCATAAAGCATCAATTTTCAGAATCCACGTTGAGTGTAACACCTAAAATTTATTCAAAATTAATTTGAATTTTTTAAGTGAGAATTTAAAAATATGTTAGTCTTAGCAATGATGAGGATGACTCAATAGATGAGTTGAAAGAAAAATATTTCTGACGGGCATGAATAGTGACTTCTAGGCTCATAAAGATGGAACCGGGGCCAAGGGTGTTTAGGTCTAGGATAACTAGATTGGAGGACCCACATAGAGTATTAGGCCTGAGGTCCACGTAAAGATATTTTAAGTTTAAGGTAAGTGTTTTACTCGTTTAGTAAAATTTTGATATGCGATTTTTAACACTGTAAAAGTTACTTGGTGGCCAAGTAACCTCTACCAATTACGTTTTGCCAAGTGGATGGCATTGATTAAAACATGGAAAACAAGTTTTAATCTTGGTCTTTCATTTATTATATTTTACCTGGGACCAATATCTCATCCGTTTGGTGGAATTTCTGTGTGTAATTTTAACACAAAAAAGCTACTTACTCACCAAGTTAAAGTGAGTCACTTATCTTGAACCAAGTGGATGTCCAAGATTCATTCGTTGACAAACAAATCAATCCTAGCCATTCATATAATTTCTTTTTCAAAAAGAAAAAGAAATCTACACTTTACCTACATAATTACTAACCTAGACCAAGATAAACATAAACCACTAACCTTATCACTTTATTCTCTCCCATTTTTTGGTCTTCTTCTTCCTTACAACCTCACAACATTTCTTCCTTGCCAAAACCCCATGAATTAGCTTGTAAACTTCATTTCATAACACCAAATATCAATACCCTAAACACAAGACCTAAGATACCACTTGAAACGTTCAAATAACCTTCTTTAAAGACTCTTTATCTCACTTCATCATCAAGAGTAGCTATTGAATTACTACTACCCTTGGAGGAGGGTTTAGTTGGTTTACAGTACAAATTAGGTGTAGAGACACAAGCAAAAGCTAAGACAAGTGAAAGAGCTTCTAGTAACTAGTAGGATTTTCTTTAACCTTTTTTTCAAAAATTAACCTGAAACTTTCTGTTTGATTTGGCTGGAAATCTATGGGTGATTTGAATTTTCATACATAGATATTGATGTGTTTAATTGGGTGGTATGATTGGATGATGTTAGGAATTCCTTATTGTCAAAACAAGCTTTGAACCATGCTACTAGAATTTTCGAATTAGCAGGAGTTCAATTTGTATGATTTTATTCACATAGTTGGAGACTAAATTTTGAGCCAAAATTTTTAGATGATGAAGTTAACATATGAAATAATCAGTTTTGACCTTCGAATTTGTATAATTTTGTTAACATAGCTAGAAAGCTTGTTTTGCCCTGAAATTTTTACAAGATCTTGGGGGCACATTGAAGTGTCATGGGTAATTTTTGTAGCTCTATTTGATACAATGTGGTATGTGAACAAATTACATTATTGAAATGTGTAATTTGCCCAATGTGAGAATGTGTAAATGCTTCTAATTGATAATATGATGACATTTGGCTCTAGTATGGCATGAATACTTGATTGTGTATACTTGGGCATGTGACTTGTGATATAGAAATTGATGCTAATGCACATATGATTGTGATGCTTATGTAAGCTTGATGATGATGTATATGCTAAGTAAAGATATGAAATCCTTTTGGTATGTCAAGGGCATGGAAATATCCCCTTTGATATGTCAAGGGCACGAAAAAAGAAGAAAGATATGATATCCCCATCGATGTACCAAGGGCAAAGATGAGAATGAATTACTATGATGTTGAGTAGTATTATAACACCCTAAAAACTACTAAAAATTAATTTGAGTTTTGTTAGTTATAATTTCGAAAATCTAACGACGTAGTAATGATAAGGATCGCCTAATGGACAGGTAAAAAAAAAATTTCGGGGATAAATAGTGACCTTGTGGGCCCATGGCCTGTCGATAGTGAAACTTTAGAATTGAGACTCGAAGATACTTAAACTGAGAAATTATAGGATTAAGATTAGAAATGGGAAGGAACAAAGATTTTATACCTAGAATTAATTTTTGGGCAATGTTTGATTACTCAGGACGGTTTTTACTAATTCGGTAAAATTTCAGGATGCGATTTTTAACACGAAAGATAGTCAAATCTTTACAATAAGATAAAGTTATCCTTAATAGCCAACTGTAAGGCTAAGATTTAATCTTGATTTACAAGATTAAATTCTAGCCATCCATTTTACTTTCATTCTTTAAGAATTATCCATTCATATTATATTATATTCCAACTTATTTACAAGATAAACATCACACAAATCTTCTCCTTGAAGCCAAATTTCTTCTTCTTCAAGCCTTATTTTTGTGCAGCCTCCATTTCCATCTCAAGAGAGCTCAAGCTTTCATTCAAATGCCTAAACTCCTAGCCTAGACTTGATAAAATCACAAACTTCCTTTACTAAAGTTATTCCACACATCAATACCTACAAGTTTAACCAATTGAAATCAATTCTCCATCAATCCTCACATTGATACCTCACTTCCTCACTAATTGAGGAAGGGTTTGGGTTTGATTTGGGAGCTTTGGAGTGAAGGGAATCCATTTGGGAGCATCTTAGAGCCAAGGATACACTAGTTTCCAAGAGTAGGCTCTTAAACCTTTTTGGTTTTCAAATATGTTTTCTAAAGTTTGGTTACTAATTTACTTGATATTTTTAGTGTATTGATTGGTGATATATAGATATTGATGTATTAATTTTGGTGGAGTGTTTGGATGATGTTAGAAATTATTTTTGTGAAAAGAGATTTTGAACCATACTGAATTTTCAGTTTTGTATAGGCAGCCATTGATCATGAATTTTCTGAGCGAATTGTGCTATTTCATGAGGTAGAAAAAATATATGTTGAAGGTAACATCCTAGTCTAGTCCATAAATTTTTTTGAGCTCTGTTTTTTACTCTTAATGCTTTAAAAAAATCAAAAACGAAATGGTATCCATGGTGCCTGGATTATTAGAACTAAAGCTATGAATTTGTTTAATTTTTCTACCATAGCAAATGATTGAATTTTCCTTTGAAATTTTTACTGAGTGTTGATAACATCTTAAGTGTAACTGTGATTTTTCTTTTGATTTGATTCAATCATTTTCTAGGGTTAAAAATTAGGAATTTCTGGTCTAAGCTAAGGTTAAGTGATTTCTAAGCATTGAATTTGTCTAATTTTGTTAACATAGTTAGAGAAGGATTTTTGTTTTAAAATTTTTATGGAACCTTGTGGACACATTGAAGTGTCATTGAGAATTTTAATAGCCTTGGATTTGATGGTTTTAAATATAGAATAAATTATGCTACGAATCTGTGAAATCTACCATTGTTGAAAATAAATTAATGCTTTGAATTGATGAAATAATAACATCTTGTACTAGTATGACATGAGCACAAGAATATGAATATAAATAATTGAGCATGTGAACTTATTGATGAGATTAGGCACACATAGATATGAACACTTATTATAATTGCTCATATGCGAAAGAAAAGCATAAGATTATGTTTCTTGGCTTAGAAGTAAATGTTTGTTGAGGAAAGCAAACCTGACCTCCAAGAAAAGCATAAGATTCTGTTTCTTGAACTGGAGAAAGTAAATCCGTTTGTTGGGGAAAGTAAACCCAACTCCAGAAAAACATAAGGTTTATAATTCTTGGGCTGGAGAAAGTAAATCCGTTTGTTAAGGAAAGTAAACTTGACTACTTTTGAATTGAGTTAGGGAAAGTAAACCTGGCTAGGAATAGGTCTATGTGAGAATTGGAGAAAGAAAATCTAATGATCATTATATAGGAATGAGCTCATTCCTAAAATGCAGTTTATTACCCTAAAGTAGTATTTTATCTTATGTGCTAAGTGAAGAATTTTAGTATCAATATTGAGGCCAATATGTTAAGTTGTGATTTAGCAGTATAGGGTTTACATGATGTTGAGTAGTATGATATGTGATTGAATAATAAAAGCTACCCACTTTGGAATAATGATTTTAGAACTTTAAAATGAATATTTAATATGTATTGCATGATCACATTTTCTTGATAAACCGAAGTGGCTAAGACGATGACGATGACATTATGATTATGTATTTCGGGATACCCTGGAATTTCAGAATTCTCACCCTTGCTTGTTTGTGTTTCTGTGTTGTCTCCAGGTTGATTCCAGAATAGTGAAGGCTACAAGAAAGATTAAATTATAATTTCTATAGTTTAGTTGTGGGAACTGTATCTATTGTACATAGTTATATATGTATATGTAAATGTAGTAAAGAATAGATGTGAACTAAACCTTATAGAAGAGCTTCCTTTTGTACTAGACTTGTATTAAATAAATACGTTGTTTCTTACTATATATTTTGATAGAACCACGAGTTAGTTAATACACGATTAAACTGATTCTTGCTATAGATAATTAAGAAAGGTGATGCCATGACTTAAGGATGAGGTTGTACTTGGGAGGATGTTACAAGTATGACATATGTATAGTAAGTGATTGAGTGTTTAAAAGGAACCTACTTGGAAGGATGATTTTGAGCTTTAAAATGAACCATTGTTATATAATACATGATCACATTTTCTTAATAAACTGAAGTGGCCAGGATGATGACAAGGACATAGATTTTTGTTATGCATTTTGGGGATACTCTCCTAGAATTTTAGAATTTTCACCCTCTATTTGTGTTTCCATGTTTTCTCTAGATTGATCCAAGAACAATTAGGCTACACGAAAGAATCAGATTTGCATTAGTTTAATGGCCAAGGCTTATATTGATTGTACTTAGTTGTATGTTTATGTCCGTAAATATAATAGAGAACAAATGTATTTTGAAGCTTATAAAAAAGCTTTTCTTGTATTTGAATGTGTATTTAGTAAATACTTGTTTCTTCTTATAGATATTTAAGAAAGGTCCGTCAATTTATAAGTAATAACTCCTAAGTCTAATGTCATGGATTAAGGATGATGTTATACTTTGGAGGGTGTTACATTATGGTATCAGAGTAGTTCATCCTTGTAGAACCTTGAGGCATGGACTGACTATGCTTCCAAAGTATAGATAAGTTATGCCTTGAATCTTACCTATATGATGGGATATAGGGTTTAGATACATGACAGTCTAATGGTGTTGTAGTTGGTTACTATCACACTTAGCATAATGTTGAGCCTAATCAACTCTATATCTTTTGTTTGGTGCGTTAGGAACTAATGGTAGATTGTAGACGTAATAGGAATGGTAACACTGAGTTAGAAGACATGATAAATACTCTTCGTGAGATGGCTATAGCTATAAGAGAACAAGCTACAGTGGCCAACCTAATGATGAAAAGATTAAATGGAATGCTGAAAGAAACCTAGTTGGAAACCTAGGGGAGCATAGGTGGACACAAAGTATCACAAATTTGCTGAATTCATAAAAGCAAACCCACCACCTTTTCATGGGATCTTCAATCTAACAAAGCTGAGGAATATGTCAAAGCAATGGAGAAATTTTCTCCATTGATGCCTATACCGAGGATTAAAAGGTGGCTTTTGCTACCTATATGTTGGAGGCTAATGCAGAATTTTGGTGGAATGACATTAAGGATTGTTTGAGGCCTCTCAAACTATAATCACTTAGGACATCTTGAAAGATGCTTTCTACCAAACATACTTCCCTACTTCTGTGAGGAATGCAAAAGAGCTGGAGTTCATGGCACTTAAGCAAGGATCCATAAGTGTAGTAGAGTACACAGGTAAATTTTGAAGAGCTCTGTAAATTTTCTACTATATATCAGTGATGATCCTAATGAAGATTGGAGGTGCATAAAGTGTAAAGAAAGTTTGTGTGAGGCCATTGGAGCTGTTGTAGGACTCTTAGAGATAAGAGATTATGCTACTTTGGTAAATGATGGAGGCTGTTGCCTACCTCCTCAAATTAGAAACCATTTCAATGCTAAGTTGCACCAAAAAAAGTAGCAAAGGGTACAACCTAGGTCATCTCTCAAGGAGGCTTCAACACTTAGTTGGAAAAATTAGGGGTTTTGAAAAATAAGAATTACAGCAATTGAAATTAAAAGATAATAGCAATGATAAAGAAGCAGGAGTGCAAGGTATTCTTAGGATTGGAAATTAATCATCATTGACCAAATATTAAATTTATTGGTGGCTATTAGTAAAAAATTACTAGCCATTCTATTAGTAATCGATCGACCTCTAGAATTTAACTAATGTAAATAACTAATAAACGAGATCTCAATTTATTTAGAAATCACATTAATTTAATGAACCAAATGCTATAGCCTAACAATTGAAAGTTAATTCTAATGTTCTCCCTCAAACATAAACTAATAGATTTATCAATTTATGCCCAAAGGGTTTTCCAATATGACGATCACCAATTTAGTTATTCCAATAAAGATTATAGCAATCACCACAACAATTATATGAATAGAAACTGCAAAACATAAGAAAACCAATGCATTTAATATCAAAAAGGGGTTTCAAATATCATCCCAATCCATCTGGAAACCCTTACATAGTAAAGAAATCTATTCCTCCATCTCTTGGTTAGTGTAACATCCCTGCTGTTTTATGGATTGATGACTTGTCCCCACAAACTAACATGGGTCTTTTTAGCATGCTTTGTCCTTACTCACAATTTTCTTGGAAACTTCAAGGTCACCATCCAAAATTGCTCCAAGTCAAGCACACTTAACTGTGGACTTCTTTCGTGATGGCTATGAAGAAGATGCATCTTGTTGGCATAGGTAGTACAAATCAATTCATATAAGCCCTCCTTAACTGTATAGTCCCATACCTACAGTGTAACCAGAATTCTCTGTTTGAGTACAAATGACCAAAATACCCCTAAGGTCATTTTTAACCAAATTCAGAATAGTTGAACCGTCCTTAATGGGTCAACTCAATGTTTGAAGGGGACTATATTTGTTATGTTTGATACAAGGTGAAAATCTCATTTTCAAACTTTCAGCTCAAAATGACCAAAATACCCCTGCTATGTTCTACACGGGTAAAAGGTGCCGTTTGAGCCCGAACTTTTCCAGGAAGTTTGGAATGATGTTTTTGAGTGGTATTTGATGTTTAGTTGGTCCCGGGCAGTTTTAACACAAAATTACCATTTTGCCCCTAGAACAGTGTAAGTGAGCCTAATGACACAATTAAGCAAACCTAAGCAATATTAGGCTCTAATCGAAGATTAATTTATTTCGATAATTAATCTAGAGTCAAAATGATTTATTAAGGTTAATTAGAACCTAAGATTGCTTAGTTAAACTCTAATTGCATTCTTTAATTCAAGATTCCTAGTCATGGAATCTTGAATAGTATTTTCTCTCTCCAATTCCTTAAATTAAGGAATTGTGCCATACCTCATTTGACTAAGAAAATGAATTTAATTTGTTAATCTAGTATGATCACTCCCTAATCAAGTCTTGACATCCTTAATTAGCCAATTATCTTACCTAAACACCTTCTTACAAACTCCTAATCAAAACCTTAATCAAAGAAACACCTAAACACATCCTTAAACCACAATTACATGAACAAAATCCTTTCCCCTTGGCTGATATGCTGGCCGAAATTCCCATCCCCAAATTGTGTCACATGTTGTTTTAATTCTCATTCAAAGAGCCATGCCTAGGCCATACTTCAAGCCATACTTTGTATACCTCACCATGCCTTAACCATGCTTGCACCCATACCCATTCAAGAGATATTTTT
Source organism: Dalbergia oliveri (assembly GCA_030441495.1). Lineage (NCBI taxonomy): Eukaryota > Viridiplantae > Streptophyta > Magnoliopsida > Fabales > Fabaceae > Dalbergia > Dalbergia oliveri. The sequence continues at coordinate 42,578,026 of JAMLFY010000004.1, read as the reverse complement.
CTCTCCTTTTTCCCCCTAAGCAACCGGCCACTCCTCCCTCCTCTAGGCCATCCATGAGCTCTCAATCTTCTATAAATACACTAGCTTGAAAGCTCTTTGAATGTTTACACACTTGAGCAAACTTCAAGCTTTCTTCCCAAACTCAAGGAGCCTCTTTTCCTCCTTGGCCGAGTTCTTCATCAAGTTTCCAAGAAGGATTTCCTTCTCTTTTCCTCTCAAGAAACAAAGCTTTCCTTCCTCTCTTCAAGACTTCTTTAGGTAGGGGTTTATTTTCCAAGTTTTGTGTGCTTCCTTTAAGGAAGAGTTCTAGTGTTTATCTTGGTTTTTCCAAGTTCTTCTTCTCTCCTTTTATTTTCGGCCTAGAGCCTTTGTTGAGAAAAAACTTTGGCTTGATGATGAGGTTTCAAGATAATGGACTTGTGACGCCATGTGAGAAACCTCTAAAGCTTGAAACAACTTGGTCTTGGACCATACATGCTTGTGTTTCTTTCTTTTCCTTGGTTTTATTTTTCGGTTCCTTTTCTTTTCCCTTGAATGATTTCGGTTTCCTTTTCCTTTGTTTGAACAAAGTTTGCTAAAAATATTGAGTAGATCACAAAAGCTTTGTTAAAGAAAAATTAATCACATGTTTTCAAAGAGCTCTAAGCTTACCCTTGCCAACCTTAAAGTTGGTCGGCCGTTCTAAGAGTTTACTCTAGATTGAAGCCCATGAGCAATAAAATAAAGAATATGAGTAGTTTTATTTGTGATATTTTGTTGAGTGTTGGTGTTTTCGTCTTAGTCCACACTCATGAGCTTGATGATGAAGTTCAAACCAAAGTCTTCTTTGAAGATTTGGTGCTAAGAACTCTAAAGCTCATCCCCCATTTGTTCAAGATACATGTTGGGTTAGGCTAGTAATGTCCCTCTAAAAGTCTTGCAAGAGCTCTAGTAAAGATAAAACAAGTTGCATTCATGTTTAAGTTTATGCCTTGCATAGCATGTTTATTTTGATGCCATCACTAAACTCTCAAGAACAACTAAGTGAACTTGCATTGTCATGTTTAATTTCCCAAGCTTGCATTTCATGTTTACATTTCAAGTCATCACTTAAACTCAAAGATAATAATGAGGTTGCATCTCATATTTATTTTATGCACTCACTTTATTTTATAAAAAAGTAAAATAAGTGCATTGCATGTTTAAGTTTATGTTATCACCTAAATACCCTAGAGCTCAAAGACTTGCCCTAAGTATCTTCAAAGGGAAACTTTAACCATACAAAAAGTGGATGTGTTTTAGTATGATACAATGATAGTTTGATTTTGTAAAATGTAAGGATGATTTCAGGAAAATGTTGGAAAAATGTTTTATGAGGTCTCAAGGTGTTTAAATAGCTTGGAATGTGTCAAAAATCATGTTTGCTCAAATTCCTAGGTTCTGGTAATCGATTACCAGCTTATGTAATCGATTACCAGAGTGGTTTTTTGAAGGGTTTTTGGTTCTGGTAATCGATTACCATACAATGTAATCGATTACCAAGGCTATTCTTCATGCCTAGAACCGGTCTTTAAAACCCTGTAATCGATTACCTATTTGTGTAATCGATTACTCCGATGTTCTTTATTTTCAAAAGATTTAACCCTAGGTAATCGATTACCATCCTATGTAATCGATTACCCAGTTGTTTTGAACCCAAATAAAATTTAGTCCCAGGTAATCGATTACCAGAACTCATGAAATTATTCTAAAAGAAAGACTAGTAACTCGTATACACTTATAACATGATTTTATGCGATTGTGCGTGATACATACTTTTGGTTTTCTATCTTGTTGGCCACTGTATGAATTCTGTTTCGAGGAGTTAGAATGCGTAAGATTATGTTTGAGTGAAGTGAGGAACGATTTTGACGGTTAGGAAGGACTAAGTAAATAGAAAGGTTTGAGAACTAAAATCTTAACACCCTTAGACACGAGAATAATAACTTTTGTTCCAGCATAATTGAGCTTAAGGAAGATGGCTCATAATTAGTGTTTATGCCTAGGAGTTGAACCTAGGATCTTAGGCAAAGACAGAACTTAGAAATAGTCTAAGGTGTAGATCCTAGAATCCCCTATAGTTGAGTAATGATCGTGATGTTTAATCTATACAATGCTGATTGGATGAGTTAGTGAACATAAATGTTAGAAAGAATTATAGGTAATGATCCCTTAGGTGTTATAGGATCCATAATAAAGGTTAGGATAATTGGAACACAAGTTTAAGACCGTAAGGGCCAAAGCATAAGACACCATGAGGTAGGAAGTGTGATGTGAGAATGAGACCGAGCGAGTATGCTTGTGTTATGTATGAATGTGTTAATGTCATGAGTATGAGAATATGAGGATTCATGGTATGTTGTGATGATGATTTTGGTATATTGTGGGCATAATGCATGAGACTATGTGATACAAATGAATCAGAGAAAGTATGTTTTTACGATTGAAAGGTTTATTTGATTGAGGAATTCATGAGACAACATGTATTATGTGAGTTATGTGGCATGACTCAAATTTGAGGAAATTTAAAGTGCAGTCGTTATGCTACCGAATTTTCGTAAATTTGAGGGACTTAAGAAAGTTTTGAAAATAAGATGTTTAATGTGACATGCCAAGACGTACTTCTCCTGCCACGGTGAGAGAAGGTAAAACCGTGAGGGCATCGACATTAGCCTGCCAAAGCGGACAAAGTCACTGGTCTTAACCAGTCGATGCGTTTCGAAGAAGGAAAAAGTCCTATGATGGGTGATCCTTAGGCCCCCTACCCGTACTCTAGGAGTCGAGATTATTATGATTATGATTATGATTCGCTTATCAAGAGGATAAGTAAGAACTAGTGACGACTAGTTAAGGTATGAGCTCATAGCCTAGTTTTAGAGGTGCGGTTACTATTATGATACTTAATGTCACATGTTTGAGAAGAAGGAATGTTGTTCATGAGAAGTTACATGCCACTTATATGATGATTAATTATTGTTTAGTTTGCCTAAAGTATTGTCATGCATTCATGTTCTGCTATGCTTCATACAAGCATTAAGATTCATCATAAAAACACGGACCTTGGATAATTATCTCTATGAAAAACCTCATAATGAACCTTTGCATGTTTAACCTTTTCATAATAAACCCAATGTTCCTGGGACGTAAACGATGACACTAGGATAGAGGTTTTCCCTACTAAGATTCTTTAGCAAGATTCTCACCCTCTCTCTTTCTCTTTCCATTATGTCTTCAGACATCGATGACATCGCTCGTGATCTTCATTGACCCGCCCACTTGGGAGGTGCACTATGACCCGAGCATCAGTCTTACCACTTCTAGGGTCATTGTGAGGTGCGCGTTTTTGTGTACGTGGGATGCCCGTTTGCTTTCCCCGTCTCCAGCTATCACTTCACTCCGACTTCTCTTTTTGGTGATGACCTGATCTTTGAGAGGACGCGACCCTGAGACAAGACCCGTCGTGCCCATCCTTCTTCATGCGGTACATGCTACCCCGAGTATGTTCCCCGTGCTCGAATCGGAGGCCGATCCTTCGGAGGGCTCTTCCCTTTGTTCCTATGGATCTCGGTGGAGGTAGCGAGGACACTCACCGCTGAGGCATGCGAGGCGTGTTCGAGCCTGAGAGGCAACCACGTCGTGGAGGCCACACCGTTCCCTCGATTCCATGCCTAGATCTCCACTTCGTTAGGCTACATCCAAGGAGCTCCGTTCATTGTGGCCTACATCTCCCCATTCGAGGATCAACGTCATCAATAGGCGTGGAGAGTGAGGGTAGTGATAGTTGGGAGTCTTATCTTTTGGGGATTTACCATGTACTTGTACTTATTTTCCTTTCCGTTTATGTATTTCCTGTCTCTATGTATTGCAAGCTCTCCCACGTATATGGGTAAGACTTTATACATTTCTTTCATATTCCGTGGTTATGTACTAAACTATGTGAATTAATGTTATGATGAAGGTTTTCATGATTGAGGTGTTCTTTATTACTTTTGTCTTGTATGATTTGTCTACTCTTCCGCTTTACGTTTCGTTTATGTCGTACGCGAAGGCTCGCACTTTGTTTTACATATTCCATTTCAAAAAAAATTTATCTGTATTTTCCGCTAAGTTACAAATGATGTTCAAAAGGAAGTAATAACTAATAGTTAATCTTAATACGTCCTAGGCGTGTTGGGTTAAATATTAGGGTGTTACATTATGGTATTGCAGTTGATTCTCACGGAGCTTGAGGATTGGACTGACCATGCTTTATAGGCATGTTACGATAGTATGTCATGTTTAGTGCTTAGCTATTAGAGATACGCTATAGGATAGGCATTCATGACCCTCCTGTGTTTGTGCCATGGTAACTAGCTCATTTGGCTTGGAATATTGAGCCTGATCACCTCAGTGTTTGTTGACTTGTGTGTTTAGGGACGAATGGCACCCAGACAGAATAGGAATGCAAATGAAGGCGAACAAGGGAATGACAGCTGCTATACGTGAGATGGCAAGAGCGATGGAGCACATGTTCGATCTCATGAATCAACCAAGGGATGCTGCTCAAGGTGCCCTGGCGAGGCCGTGGAACAAGCCCATTTTGGGGAGTTCCACAAGGCCAATCCCCAACCTTCCATGGAGCTTTGAATTCGGACAAGGCGGATGAGTGGATCAAGAACATGGAAAAGATCTACTCGGTGGTTGTTCGGAGGAATAGAAAGTCACCTTTGCTGCCTACATGATGGAGTATGATGAGTTTTGGTGGACTGACACAAGAGGCTGCTAGAAGCTACGGCACAGCTATCAACTGGGAGATGTAACACCCTAACTTTCACCTAATATGCTCGAGTCGCATTCGGCTAGTTATTACGGTTACGTCTTCGTTTTTAGAACTTGACTTGGCTTTCTTTAAAATACGAGTACTAAAAATACGACTAAATTTTTCGTTTTGAACTTAAGACTTAAAATGCGAGCCACGATGCGCATAGGACCGACTTCTAAACAAGAAACATAACAACCAAGTATACCTCACCATAACAATCATACATAAACCATAGAATAAACACAACATAACTTGTAGTATTATATTATAATTATAGCAAAACAACGATGCCCTTATAAATATAAGGACACCTCAAGATACTAGATACATCAAGCAAGGTTAACTAATACTAAACATAATTATAAACAGGCTAGACTAGTCTTCAAGCGTCCATTGCGCCTCTGATCCGATGTGCGTAACTCCTACGCTCGCGCTTCAAGGAAATTCATGAACATCCGCATCAATCCGTCTGGAGACGACAGGAGGGAAAGACAAAATGGGTGAGAATACTTATACAAGATTCTCAGTAGGGCTCCTCGACTTTAACACAAGTGTCATCGTCATTGCCCCCAGCCACTTCGGGTTTCATTATGAAAGAGGTATACATGCATAGGTTCAATTTTTAATTTCTCAAATCCTATTATCCGAAGTGGGTTCCTTTTAGCATGAGTCTTCATGGTATGAATGCAGCAAATATTTTATGTATGCATGGCAATACTTGATCATGACAGTACACATAGATAACACATATCACTTAATCAAAGCATCAATGAAACATATGCATGTGCATCTTTTACTTTTTCATACTTGAACTCCGTGAGTTCCTTTGATAACTTTTTCCATTTTTCCACCCTCATCATGGTCACCAAAATCCACCCAACATGCCGGCCCTCGATTTTAACATGGTCACCAAAACTCCTAATCACCTATCGCCTAAGAATGAGCTCATTCTAACTAGCCGTCGCTAGATTCATACGGGGTAAAAGGGGAATATATCTCTTTTCCTTGGATCACCCCATACAACCCTTAACTCGGGAAATCATAATGGGATCATTTCCTCTTTATCATATCTTGTATGAATGCAACATGAGCATGCAACCATAAAACCTCGTATTATATATCCTTATGCATTGTAAACATAGCATGCCACATCATCATAGCAACATGCCACAAATACACATATAGCCTCAAGTTCACGATATTAACATATTCACATCATCATAAGTATACCCACACGGCCTCATGCTCACATCACAACCTCCTATCTCATGATGTCTTATGCTTTGGCTCTTATGGGTCTTAGACTTGTGTTCTAATTATTCTAACCTTCATTAAGGATTTTTATAACACCTAAGGGATCATGACCTATAATTCTCACTAAGTTCTAGGCATACTAAAAATTCCAAACAACATTATGTAACTTGGGCAGAAAATTTACCTTATGATTATGGGGTTCTAGAATTTCCATTTTAGACCCTTTTTAAGATCCCTCTTCGTCTACGGCTTTATAATTAACTCCTAAACCAATTATGAGGGATTTCCTACACATGTTCACTAATTATAAACCACTTTCCTTAGTTTTAAGCATGGGAACAGAATGCATATCTTGTGCATTTAAGTGTTCTAGAATTCTCATTTTTAATCCTTTCAAGTTACTTATTCATTTCTAACTTCTCTAAATCGTTCCTTGCTCCACTCAAACATAATTTTACACATCTTAACACCATAAAACAGAAATTATACAGTGGCCAAACATAAGAGGGCAAAACCAAAATGTAAAGCCCATAAAATCACATAATCTTATGAATTAAAATGCATACAAGTTGCTAGTTTCTCTTGGAATCATTTTAGGAACTCAAAACTCTTTTAGAAACCAATTAATCTCATTAAAATCATTGAAATCCAAGTAAGGTCAGTAGCTAAATCATTTTAATCATAAGGAGGATTTAAAACTTAAAACTATGTTCGCAAGGTTCCTTAAAACTACCTAGGCTTAGAAAAATTCCAAGACATAGGCTATGGACCCTTGCATCTTGATGAACTCATACAAGGTCCATCATCATCATCTCAAGGCCGAAATGGCACCCTTGAGACATCTCCATTTCCTAAAACTTTATGTGTGATATGTAACACCCTAATAATTAACCCAATACACCTAGGCGGTATCTGATTAATTACTAGACTTTACTCTTTGATTCAGTTTCTTAATCATGCTTTGAAAATACTTAGTGAAATTACGAGCCATTTTTTTTTCTTTAGAACATAATTGAAAACGTGAGCCGCGCCTAACGTGAATGATTTAGCAAAATTTAAAAGACACATAGGAATTTACAAACATCACATCATAATATATTGGCTCCATCATATAGCATCCATAAGCACACCATAATACATATACACAATAACCTCACTCATACATTCCGTCTTAAACAAATACATCAAACTAGAATACATAAGACAACATATGCACTTAAAGTAAATAACCTTAAAAGCCAAGGAGAGCTATCCTAAAACTAGGGTATATGATCACGCTCAAATCTATTAAGAACTTTCTATGGCCACTGCCCTGAAATGGTGGAATATATCCTATCTCCTGACGAATTCCTTTAGAAAGGGACACACGAGATGTCCTGGGCTGAGGACGCATAGATGGCCTTCGTGCCAATCTTGGCTGCACCCAGTTTCCTCACTACCCTTTCTCACATGGGAGGAGTAGGAGAGCTCTCCGAATATACATGAGTAGGGTCTGCTGATGGATCCGTTTCAGAATACCTCGTTTGAGGGACATAATGGGAATACCATGGACAGCAAATGAGGCGGAGTAAGAATGTAGCATCCTTTCATCATGTGGACGGGCGTGGTCAAAAACCATTTCATCACCATACAGAGAAGACGGGAAAAACAATAACTAGAACCGGGTGTGCAAATGGACGTCCTATGAAAACAAAAACACGAACCGTACACCTCCCTTCAAAGTGATATGAACGATGCTCGGGTCGTAGTGAAATTCCCATGTAGGGGTATCAACATATAGGACGAATGTCGCCATCGGTCTCTGAAGACAATGACGGAAATAAAGAAAAGGGAGTGAGAATCTTGCTAAAGAATTCTCAGTAGGTATCTCCTTCTATAGTGTCATCATCAAAGTCTCCAGGAACCTCGGGGTTATTATAAAATAGTGAGCATGCTAAGATTCATTATTAAGTTCAGAAAAGTACTTTACCGAGGTTCGTCAATTTTTAAATCATGCGTCTTATAATGCATCATAAACTTAGCATGTCATATTTATAATGAACTTTTCCTTTTATCAACGCATCATATTCCTCATCATCATATCATAATAACATGCATAGAAGAACATCATATTTCATTTCTTTAGTGCTTTAGGTGACTTAAAATCTTATCATCATCATTATTTTCCTTGGGCCACCCTATACTCCACCCTTTGGGAGTAATCTAGGTTATGAGCTCATACCTTACTAGTCGTCACTAGCATATACTTATCCCTTTTGATAAGCTAAAATCCCAACTCTACCCTCTTGAGAGAACGGGTTAGGGGCAAGAATCACTTTTCACCACCTATAGTCTAATGGGTTCAAAGGATCATTTTCTTATAAGTTTAAGTCACCATTAAGTCTTTGCGTGTTGTATCATAATACAATTCTCAATTCATCATATCATTTTCTCGTTTATAGTTTTATTCTGGAATAATATATACCAACTGTAATCATGCATCTGGGAGATTCCAGGAAAGAGAGGTGGGTCACAAATGGACACGCTTAAATACCAAGTCTTTCCTAGCCAGAACCTTTCCAAATTACACTTTTAGTAATATACTTTCTTTCAGCAACAAGGGTAAATTTTTAAATGACAAAGAATATTCCATTATTTCATGTATAAGCATTCTCATTGTTTGCAATAGCAACTATAATATGCAAGCCCGAAAATCATTCAATGACGTCAAATACTTAATAAGCATCAAATCACTACATAGACTTATCATTTAAAACATCAAAGAGGCATCATCATAAATCCTTATCGAAAAGCTGTCTTAAACATCCGAAACTCTAGAATCGGCAACCTTAATTATTGAACTAATTAATTATGCATCTAAGGGATTTATTACCATCAATTACAAGTCCTAAGAACTTTATTATACTATATAGGGCAGCATAGATAGTAAGTTGTTCTTAAGGTTTTAAATGTGCTAGAAGTTGCGTTTATTTATGTAGCTAGTTTTTCTTCTAACATGCATAGAATTGTTCCCTCATCATTAAATACAATAATCACAACTTCAAACATATCAAATCATCATCATACAGTAGTAGTACTCAGATCAGACCGAATTATAAACCTCACATAATTGCATCAAATCACATTTTAAGTGTACGTAAGATATGGTTTCCCGTAAAATCCTTGCAAAATCTCAAAACTCTTTTAGAAACTAATGCTTTTTGTTAATCTTGAAAGGAATTATAGAACTAAATCAGTAGCTATTTAAAATCACTTTAGACCTACCTTAATCATGAGGCCAATTTATATATTGAAAGAATATTCATGATTAGAATTTTCACTTAAGATAAAAGGAGCAAGTCTTGAGCTTTATAGATTTAGGTGATAACTAGAATCATAAACATGCTATGCAACCTCATTTTAATCTTGTCTTTATAAGGTGATAACTGGAAATTATAAACATGATATGCAAGACTTGAAATTTAAACATGATGTGAGGTCCATATTATTATATTCACGAATTAAGGTGATCCGCTTGAAATATAAATATGATTATGCAAGCTTGGAAATATAAACATGATGCAAGAGCTTGAAATAAATAAGAAGCTGAGGGCGGAGTCCGCATACCAAGTGGAGAGAAGAATCTTTTAGCCATTATAAAATAAAGTGAGAGCATAAAATAAATATGAGATGCAATCTTTTATCATCTTTAGAGATTAAGTGACAACTTGAAATATAAACATGAAATGCAAGCTTGGAAATTTAAACATGAGAATGCAAGTTCATTTATTCATTCTTGAGAATTTAGTGATGACATAGAAAGTAAACATGGTTATGCAAGGCATAAACTTAAACATGGATGCAAGTTCATTTTATTTCTTTACTAGAGCTCTCCAAGACTTTAGAGAAATATAAATTCAACCCAATATATCTTAGCAAGACAAAGTGAAAAATACATCTTTCAAGTTCTAAACTCAAGATCTTTATTTTTACATCATAAAAACATCATTCTTTAAAGTTTTGCATCAAGTGGAATTTTCAAGCTTTAGAGGCCTAACTTGTGATGGATTTACAACCAACACTCAAGGTCCTCATCATCAAGCTATCATCATATTCCCATATTGGCCGAAATGTTCAAAGGAAAAGAAAGAAGAAAACCGAATGGAAAAGCTAGAGAAAGTCCATGAAATCATCATTTTGAACCAAGAACAACACTTAGCAAAGCATAGAAATAAGCTTAAAGACAACTCCCTACCTAATGTGGTTTGAAGGAAAGGAAGAGAACTTGGTTTCTTGGAGTGAAATGAAAGAAAATCTCTTTGAGAAATTGAAGAAGAAGTTTCAGCCAAGGGGGACGAGGAAAGAAAGTTTTTGTGCTTTGTAAAAACTAGAAATTGTGCAATTATGAGCAAGGCTTCTAAGACTCCTTAAGCATGCCTATTTATAGAGATTTTGGAGCTCATGAATGGACAAGAAAAGGAGGAAAGTCTGACCAAATTTGAGGAGGAAACAAGGAAGAAAAATCATCTTGTTTGGTGGCTTAAAACATGGAATCATGTTTTCATGGTTCCTTGTTTTCATACCTTGGTTTTTGTGCAATCTTTGACAAATTTTCTGATGCATTATGGACCAATAATTTCGTCCATTACAGCCCATGGAAGAGGAAATTTGTGTGTTCCATGTATTATTTAGGTGTAGGTAAGGTATTCTTGCAAATTAGAGAATTTATGATTAAGGGCTTAGGTGAATTAGTAAGCAATTTGAGTGTTTTTAAGCAATTTTGGGTTCTAATCAATCTAAATAAATAATTTTGACTCTAGATTAATAATTAGAATTTAATAAGCTTTAATTTGAGCCTAATATTGCTTAGGTTTCATTAGACGAATCAAAATCTCAAAATTTGCAAAACTACAAAGAGGGCAAAATGGTCATTTCGCTCAAAAATTGCCCGAGGCCACCCGAGCTTAACCAATGGACAATCATAACTTAAAAACATGTTTTAAAACATTTTAGTGAGGTTCGGGCTCAGACGGCATGCAAATGGAGTTAAAACGGCATGGGCGTTTTGGTCATTTCGCGTCGAGCTCAAAATTAGGATTCTTCTCCTCTATTAACACACATAACACAAACAATCCCTTATTATCATCAAAATATCCCCTTGAGGATGGGTGGGGCCCACGATCCTCATTTTCTGAGTAAAATAACCTCAGGGGCATTTTGGTCATTTTACACGTATAGAAAATCGGGTTTGCAACTCTCAGGAATTGCTCCTAACCTTTCTTCTAATGTTATATTCCTTTATTGAGGATTGTTTGGTCTCAAATTATATGAAAAATTACCTAGGGTAATTTGGTAATTTCCAAACGAGGTAAAACTTTACAGTAAAAATTGGGTGTTACATGATACTTGGGCAAGTCTTTGAGCTCTAGGATTAGTTAAGTGATGGCATAAACTTAAACATGATATGCACTTATTTTACTCTTCATTAGAAAGTAAAGTGAGAGTATAAAATAAATATGAGATGCAACCTCATTATTATCTTAAAAATTAAGTGATGACTTGAAATATAAACATGAAATGCAAGCTTGAAATTTGGACATGATAATGCAAGTCCATTTAATTACTCTTGAGGGTTTAGTGATGACATTAAAATAAACATGCTATGCAAGGCATAAAGGTAAACATGTGTGCTACTCATTTTATCTTAACTAGAGCTCTTACAAGACTTTAAAGGAACATCATAACCTTAACCCAATATGCATCTTAACAACATGAAGTGAGCTTTAGAGTTCTTGGCACCTAGACCTCAAGGAAGTCTTTGGTTTTGAACTTCATCATCAAGCTCAAGAAAATGGACACAAAGTTTAACACTTTGTCCAAACAAAACACTAAGAACTAAGTCATGTTCTTTATTTTATTGCTCATGGGCTTCAATCTAGAGTAAAACTCTTAGAATGGCCGACCAACTTTAAGGTTGGCAAGGGTAAGCTTAGAGCTTTTGAAAACATAGGATTAATTTTCTTTAACAAAACCTTTGTGATCTACTTAACATTTTTAGCAAACTTTATTCAAACAAAGGAAAATGAAACCGAAATCATGAGGAGGAAACGAAGAGAAAACCGAAACCTTGAGGGGAAAAGGAAAAGAAATCGAAAACTTTATAAAAAAAAGAAAGAGATAAAGACATGTATGGTCCAAGACCAAGTTGTTTCAAGCTTTAGAGGTTTCTCACATGACAACAAGTTATTATCTTGAAACCCCATCATCAAGCTCAAGTTCTCCTCATAAAAAGGCCTCTTGGCCGAAATGAAAAAGAAAGAAGGAAAAGAGTTTGAACCAAGAGAAAACTACAACTTTTCTTAAGGAAAACAAGTAAAAACCTTGAAACAAAACCTCTACCTAAGGAAGTCTTTGAAGAAATGAAAGAAAGCTTGAGTTCTTGAAGAGTTGAGAAGACAAAATCTCCTCTTGGATGTGGGTATGTGTTTCGGCCAAAGAGGAAGCTCAAGGAAAATGATTTTTCCTTGAGTTTCTAAGCTTGGGAATGGAAAGTTTAAGTGTTTAAGGGATGGTTTAAAGTGAGGGAGTAGTGGTTCAAGGTTGTTGTGGTGGTTTGTGGTGGTGGAAAGCCTTTGATGGTGGAGGAAAAAGAACAAGATGAAGAGAAATTGAGAGAAAAAGAGAGAAAATGCAAGAAAGCTAAACTTGGCAAATGATCCAAAGAGCAACCAAGTCTTCCAATGCTTGGTATTTATAGAAAATTTGCAATGCGGAGGCTGATTTGGAGGGGAAATCAGCGCCTTTTTGGAGGAGGAAGAGGGAGGAAATATCTCTTACAAAGGTATGGTTGTAAGCATGGTTGAAGGCATGGTGAGGTATGGGCAAGGCATGGCTTGAAGTATGGTCTTTGAGTGAAACAAACTCACCATGTGCTTCACATAGGAGGGCTGAATTTTGGCCAGATTTGGGCAGCCAAGGGGGAGGAGAAATTGCTCATGTAATTGTGGTTTAGTGATGTGTTTAGGTGTTTCTTTGATTAAGGTTTTGGTTAGGAGTTGTAAGGAAGTGTTTAGATGAGGTAATTGGGTAATTAAGAATGTCAAGACTTGATTAGGAAGTGGTCATACTAGATTAACAAATTAAATTCATTTTCTTAGTCAAATGAGGTATAGCACAATTCCTTAATTTAAGGAATTAAAGAGAGAAAACACTATTCAAGATTCCATGACTAGAAATCTTGAATTAAAGAATGCAATTAGAGTTTAACTACGCAATCTTAGGTCCTAATTAACCTTAATAAATTATTTTGACTCTAGATTAATTATCGAAATAAATTAATCTTCGATTAGAGCCTAATATTTCTTAGGTTTGCTTAATTGCGTCATTAGGCTCACTGTACACGTTCTAGGGGTAAAATGGTAATTTTACACTAAAAGTGCTTGAGACCAAGGGCCTAACTAAACATCAAACATCACTTAAAAACATCATTCTAAACTTTCTAGAAGAATTTTGGGCTCAGAAGGCACCTTTTACCCGTGTAGAACACAGGAGGGGTATTTTGGTCATTTGTACTCTAGCAGAAAATCGGGCGTTATAGGAGCTTTCAAGATGTACTTCTATGAGAAGATTTCCCGAGTCCGTGAGGAACACAAAGGACATCGAGTTTATGCAATTGGTCCAAGGTGGATCGTTGCGCCGACAGCGAAGTTTGAAGAGTTGATTAAGTTCTCTCGGGTTTTCCAAGGGAATCCCAATGAGGTTTGGAAGAGCGTTAAGTTTGAGGTCGGTCTGAGGGCCAAACTTAACATTGCTGTTGCGCACATGGAGATTAGGGACTTCCCACCCTAGTCAACAAGTGCCGGATCATTGAAGAAGGGCACAAGAAGCTGAGCATCGCAAGGGCGGATCGTCCTCGTGGTTTGGGACCTCAAGCCCCGAGGTTCAAGCCGTCACATCAGAATCAACCGAGGAACCACTACCATCCCTACCAATCTAACCAGTTCAAGCAACATCAATAACAATAACCACAGTGGTAAGAGGACCAGCCAACAGCAATGCCCGAGGCCACCGTTCAATCACAATGGCCGGGAACCGCAACAATCAACAAGGAGGATTGGGTGGTCCTCAATAATAATCAAGGAGGGCCTAGCGGGGCCAAGGACAAGACACCCCAAGGAGCCCCTCCTTTTCTCAGATCCGCAGAAGTCGTAGATTGCCCCGCTATGGAAAAAATCATGGTAATCGTCCTGCGGAGCTGGGCAAGGAGTCTGTTTCAAATGTGGCAAGCCTGGCCACTATGCTAAGGATTGTAGAAGTAATGGATTGTCAAGTCAGAACCCAGGCCGTAACACCAAGGGAGGGTCTTCACCCTCAATGCGGAAGACGCCGTGAGATCCAACGACCTCATCAAAGGTAAGTGTGAATTAAATGGTAGAACCTTAACTGTGCTATATGACTCGGTGCTACTCATTCTTTTATCTCACATGCTAGTGTCAAGTCCTTGAATTTGAAAGTTTCTAGGCTTCCTTTTGACCTTATTGTTTCTACTCCTACAAACCGTCTTGTACATACATGTAACTGTTGTTTAAATTGTCATCTACTATTGAAAATAGATCCTTTGTCATAGATTTGATTTGTTTACCCTTGAAAGACATAGGAGTAATTCTTGGCATGGATTGGCTTCATGCTAACCATGTGTTGTTAGATTGTTACACCAAATCTGTTATTTTTCGTCATTCTCCTAGTAAAACTAGTCAAACCTTGAAACTTTATGTAAATTCCATAGATGTCTTTGGAGGGGAGAAAACTAAAGGATATGTCCTAGCCGCTAGCGAGGTAGACTTTGAGCAGAACATAGATGATATTCCAGTAGTGAGAGAGTATCCGAGGTATTTCCTGACGAAATACCGAGTTCCTCCTGAGTGAGAGGTGGAGTTCTCCATTGAGTTAGTTTCAGGAACGGGACCTATCTCGATAGCCCCTATAGGATGTCACCCTTGGAGTTGAAGGAGCTAAAAACCCAGAGGAGCTATTAGAAAAGAGTTTTATTAGACCTAGTGCTTCACCATGGGGAGCCTCGGTTTTGTTTGTTAAGAAAAGGATGGGAGCATGAGGTTGTGTATAGATTATAGGCAATTGAATCGTGTAATGGTGAAAAACAAATACCCTTTGCCTAGGATTGATGATCTCATGGACCAGTTGAAAGGAGCGATGGTATTCTCTAAGATTGATTTGAGATTGGGATACTACCAGATTAGGGTGAGAGATGAAAATATACCTAAAACCGCCTTTAGAACACGGTACGGGCACTTTGAGTTCGCCGTGATGTCTTTTGAACTGACAAATGCACCCGCCATATTCATGGACTATATGAATAGGATCTTTAGACCCTATTTAGATAAGTTCGTGGTTGTTTTCATAGATGATATACTCATCTATTCGAAGACTCACGAGGAGCATGAAAGTCATCTAAGGTTGGTTTTAGAGGTTTTGAAAGAGAAGAAGTTGTACGCCAAGCTTTCTAAGTGTGAATTCTGGTTGGAGGAAGTGAAGTTTTTGGGGCATGTAGTATCAAAAGGAGGTATAGCGTTGACCCTAGTAAGATAGAAGCCATAATGAATTGGGATAGACCGAACACCATAATGGAAATACGGAGCTTTTGGGTTTAGCAGGCTATTACAGAAGGTTTATTAAAGGATTTTCCCAGATTTCCCTTTCCCTAACCAAGCTCACTAGTAAGAACACCCCGTTTTCATGGAATCCGATTGTGAAAAGAGCTTCCAAGAGTTAAAGGAAAAGTTAACCTCGACCCCAGTTTTGATTTTGCCCGACCGCAATGTACCCTTCGAGGTATATTGTGATGCTTGGGAAAGGGATAAGGCTGTATGTTGATGCAAAATAGGCAAGTGGTAGCCTATGCGTCTAGGCAACTCAAGCCTCACGAGGTAAACTACCCTACCCATGACCTAGAGTTAGCCGCCATAGTGTTTGCCTTGAAGATTTGGAGGCATCACTTATATGGAGTAAGGTTTGAAGTTTTCTCCAATCACAAGAGTCTTAAGCACCTCTTTGATCAAAAGGAGTTAAACATAAGGCAAAGAAGGTAGATAGAGTTTCTAAAGGACTATGATTTCGGCTTAAGTTACCACCCGGCAAGGCCAATGTGGTGGCCGATGCCTTGAGTCGAAAGTCATTACGCTTATCCCACATGATGGTCAAGGAAGTTGAGCTGATAGAGAAGTTTAGGGATATGAATTTGGGATGTCGACATCAGAAAAGAGTATAAAAATGTGCCATCTGATAGTAACCAGTGGGTTTAAATAGAGGGTCATGATGGCACAAGTGGAAAGTGAGGAGTTTAGGGAGACCCTTGAGGCAGTTAAGGTTGGAAAGCTTAAGGGTTTTGAGCAAGGGACAGATGGTTTGTGGAGGTTTGAAAGGCGGATTTGTGTACTACAAGATAGTAACCTCCGAGAGAGTATCTTGGAGGAGGCCCATAAAAGCCACTTCACCATCCATCCTGGTGCCACCAAGATGTATCAGGATTTAAAGAAGATGTTCTGGTGGCTCGATTGAAAAAGGACGTAGTAGCCTGGGTTAGTAAGTGCTTGGTCTGTCAAAAGGTGAAGATTGAGCACCAAAAGCCTTCAGGAATGTTGCAACCTTTGCCTATCCCTGAATGGAAGTGGGATAGCATATCCATGGATTTTGTGACCGACCTACCTAGGACCCAAGCCGCCATGACGCTATTTGGGTAATAGTGGACAGGGTTAACCAAGTCGGCCCATTTCCTACCCATCAAGATAACCTTTTCCCTAGATAAGTTGGCCCAGTTGTACATCCAAGAGATAGCAAGGTTACATGGAGTTCCATCGACGATAATCTTTTGAGTCGCAGTTACGTCGTAATTTGGGGAGCCTTTCAAAAGGCGTTTGGTTCAAAGTTGTGTTTAAGCGGCTTACCAAAGAACTATCCAAACATTGGAAGACATGTTGAGGGCATGTGTTTTGGGTAGAAGAGGGAGTTGGGATAAGTACCTCCACTTATCGAGTTCGCGTATAACAATAGTTATCATGCGAGTATCGGTATGGCACCGTACGAAGCTTTATATGGAAGGAAGTGCCAGTCGCCTTTGTGTTGGCATGATCCGGAGAACAAAGCGTTTTGGGACGGATGTAGTGAGAGAAACCATGGAGCAAATAAGAATGATCAAGGATAGAATCTTGACTGCTCAAAGCCGACAAAAGAGCTATGCGAACAAGCGGCGAAGCGTTAGAGTTCCAAGAAGGTGAGCCTTTTTTCTGAGGATAACCCCACTAGGAATAGGTAGAGCCATGAAAGTCAAGAAATTGAGTCCCGATTTTCTCGGACCTTTTGAAATCCTTCAGAGAGTCGGGTCGCTATAAAATAGCCCTACCTCCAAATCTGCAAATCTTCATGACGTCTTTCACGTCTCCAAGCTAAAATATAATCTGACCCTAGCCATGTGTTAGATGTAACATCCTAGTTTTCTTAGATATTAATTGAGGAAAACTTAATAGGAATATTAGAATTCTGGCAGGAACAATTGTGATGAGAATGACTCCATGAGGGAGCACAAAAAAAAAAAAAATGTGAATAGTACTTGGCGGGCCCTAGGCCTCGGACGCCGAAGGGATTAGGACAGAGAAGTGCCCAAAGTTAAGAAAATATGAGAATAAGATTAGGAATGTGTGGGAACGATAATTTTATACCTAGAATTAAATTTCGGGTAATATATTTGGGTACGGCGTTTACCGTTCGGTAAGATTTCGGTGTGTGGTTTTTAACACAAAAACATTTCCATCACTACAACTAAATAATATCCCCCAAATTAAGACAAGTGGAAGGCTAGGATTCAATCTTGGAATCCAAGATCAAATCCTAGCCATCCATCATAGCCTAGTCACCAAATTCATCATGATTTTCTACAAATATCTTGCCTTGCATTTATGACAAGCCTAGTCACTTGATCTTCTTAACCAAGCCATGCTCATATTCGGCGATTTCAAGGAGAAATCAGAGCTTGGAAGTCCTCCATAGCCAAGAGCTTCACCTTGTGTTCATCTCACAAAAACCCTAGCTTAGAATCATCAAAACCCAAATCTTCCTTCACAAAAATTGATCTACACTTCCACCTCTACAATTATAACCGATTGAAATTTCAAGAACCCCATCCTTCTTGCACATCCATCAGTGATCAGAGGAGGGTTTGAGGTTGTGTGGGGAGTTTTGGTTGTGAAGAAATCACAACTTAAAACAAGCTAGAGATAGAGACTTGCTGCACCTTCAAGAGTAGGTTTTCTGCTGCCCTTTTTGTGGAATTTTTCAATTCTGTTTTGGCTTGCCCTAATTCCGAAAATTTTGATGATTCTGATGGTTAACATATTGATATTGATGTATGAATTTTTGTGTTGGGTTTGGATGGTTTTAAAATGGGTTTTATCCCAATGAAATTGGAACTAGGTTGCTGAACAGAATTCTGCTCTGTAATCAGAATTTCTCACGAATTTTCTGGAAAATTTGTGGGTGGTTTCATGAGCCATGAAAATTATATGTTGTAGTTAAGCCCTTAAACTAAATACACGAATTTTCCTGGGGTTTAATTTTAAGGTTTGATGCCTCAAAAAAATTAGGAACCGAATTGTAACTGTTGCTGTCTAAATTGTTGAGACTGAAGTAACAAACTTGCCCGAATTTTTAATCATAGCAATTGATTGAGAAAGCTCCTGAAATTTTTACACAAGACTAATAACATGTTGAAATACCTCTGTGAAGTTTCTTGTACCTTGATTCCATCGAATTCTAGGGTTAAATATTCTGAAAACACAAGTCTGGACCATGAATTTGTGACTTCTGACCACCAGATTTGCCTATTTTATGGAAGTGGCTATATAACTCTGATTGCCCTGAAATTTTTACAGGTTGTTTTAGACACATTGAAGTGTCATGTGAAATTTTCCTTAAGGGTGGAATGGTTGTTTGGTATGGTAACCAATTGTTGTACCTAGAACTTCAATTCTGCCAGAATAATGAGATGTGAAAATGGCTGAAATTCTATGTTAGTATGTGCATATCTTCCTGTGTATATTTGAGACATATGGGAAAAAGCAAACAAGGCTTAGAGTTGAGAGGGAAGACAAAAAGAAGGACTTCCCTAGAAAAGTTGTGAGTCGATAGACGTGTCGGCTAGGCATAGACCTGAGTGATCGGAAATGGAAAAAAATGAAGTTCGATGATCTCTGAATAGGAATGAGCTCATGTCCTAGGTCTATGGTCCTCTGTGAAATTGTGAATGGTAAATGTATATCCCTGATGATAAGCCTTCCCTATGTTGAGGAAATTGAGAAAGACATGAGAAATGGAGTTTCTGATTATGCATATTATTACTCGATTGATTATTGCGATACTATCCTTAGTCCCCGGCCTACGGGTTTCAAGATTTCTGTGTAGGTGTTTATATGAATACTATATATGCATGAGTTGTTTATCCCTATTGTATATTGTATATGGGGGAAACCCTACTGAAAATTTTATATTATTCTCACCCAAGTTGTATGTATTTTATTGTTCAATTCGACAGATGCCGTCCCTAGTGTTTTTCTGTGATTCGCCAAGTGGGTGTGGCAATATGATCAGCATTGGACTGTATGTACGCGTTGGTTATTCCCAGTTCCGGATCTATATGTTCTTTGATCGCTCCTTCATACCTCGGTCTTCACCGCGGACTTCGACCCCGCTTTTCCTTATGACGGTGTGCCCCTTCACATGGCCCATCCTGTAGTGTTTGAGATCCCCTCGCTCCACCCGTGTATCAGCCCGAGCGCACCCGTTTCGTCATCCTCCTCATCTGACTCAGATCCTCTGAGGACCCCGTGCCCCGGTGGAGGAGAGGTCATCGCTCCGATGGCCAATGGTTTCCTGCAGAGGAGTAGAGACCTCTAGAGACGGATGCATTGTACATAGACATAGGATAGTGTTAGGACCTTACCTACCTAAGACTGATGTACTTTTAGTTTTCCTTTGCTCTGTTGTATATGTGCATATGCCGTTTTTTGAGGGTGTTTGAGTAGGTTAGGTATAAGGTAGGGGGATTAGCCTCGTCGCATCGAGTCCTGTTTTCGGGTCATTTTGTTAGTCTTGCCCTTATGATGTATATATATATAGTGACTTACATTATACCCTTATATGTAAATTTCGTTATGATAGCATATGTATTGCGGCATTTCGTGTCATTGGATTATTTCAACTAGTATAGATCCCGAGCTTACCAGTAATACTCTACTAATTACTATATCCATACTCGAGTAAATGTGGTAATTTGGAGGGTGTTACATTAGAGCCAGAGCATGTCCATTTAAGGGAGGACCTAACTTTCAATCTCCACCAACGAGGATCGTGGATGTGGTGTCAAGCGGTTGAGGAGTAAGTCCATTCCTTTGGTGAAAGTCGCGTGGGGACGAGACAAGACGGAGGAGTACACATGGAAATTGGAATCCGAGATGCGGACGAAGTATCCGAGCTGGTAACGATTTCGAGGACGAAATTCTTTTAAGGAGGGGAGTAATGTAATGCCCGATTTCTCCTGTTAGAGTGCAAATGACTAAAATACCTCTCCTGTGTACAGGTAAGAGGTGCCGTTTGACCCGGAACTTTCAGAAAGTTTAGAATGATGTTTATGAGCAATGTTTGATGTTTAGTCCTGCCAGAAGGTCCCGGGTTTAGCACAAAATTACCATTTTGCCCCTAGAACAGTGTACAGTAAGCCTAATGAGCGTTAAGTAAACCTAAGCAATATTAGGCTCTAATCGAAGATTAATTTATTTCAATAATTAATCTAGAGTCAAAATGATTTATTAAGGTTAATTAGAACCTAAGATTGCTTAGATAAACTCTAATTGTATTCTTTAATTCAAGATTCCTAGTCATGGAATCTTGAATAGTGTTTTCTCTCTCCAATTCCTTAAATTAAGGAATTGAGCCATACCTCATTTGACCAAAAGAATTATTTTAAATTACTAATCTAATAAGGTTACCCTCCTAATCAAGTCTTGAACCACCTTAATTAACCATTTTCTCACCTAAACACTTGCTTACAAACTCCTAATCAAAAACCTAATCAAAGAAACACTTAAACACATCCTTAAACCACAATTACATGAACAAAAATCCCTTCCCCTTGGCTGATGAGGGTGGCCGAAATCTCCCCAAATGGTGCCACATGTTGAAATTTTGTTGCACTCCAAGCCCATGCCTTAGGCCATACCTTGCCCATGCTTCCAACCATGCTTGCCATGCCTAAGCCCATGCTTTTGTAAGAGATATTTTCCTCCTCCCTTGACCTTGAAAAGCCATCAGCCATTCCCTCCCCAAATCAGCCAACATGTCTCATTTTTCTATAAATACCAAGCCTTTGAAGACTTGGTTGCTCTTTGGATCATTTGCCAAGTTTAAGCTTCTTACACTTTCTCTCATTTCCTCTCAAATTCCCTCAACTTGGCTGATTTCTTCCTCAAGACTCCAAGAGGATTTCCTTCTCCTTCCATCAAGAAAACAAAGCTTTCTTACATCTCTTCAAGACTTCTTAAGGTAGGGGTTAAGTTTTGATGATTTTTGTTTGTGTTCTTCAAGAAAGTTCTAGTTTTTCTCTTGGTTTCAAACTCCTTTCCCTTCCCCTTTCTTTTTCGGCCAAGAGGCCTTTTTATAAAAAGAATGTGAGCTTGATGATGAGGTTTCAAGATAATGACTTGTTGTTGTCATGTGAGAAACCTCTAAAGCTTGAAACAACTTGGTCTTGGACCATACATGCTTGGATTTCCTTTCTTTTCTTGGCTTAAGTTTCGGTTTTCCTCTTCCTCTTTCCCTTAAGGATTTCAGTTTTTCTTCTTTGGATTTGAACAAAGTTTGTAAAATATGTCTAGTAGATCACAAAAGTTTTGTTAAGAAAGTTAATCTTATGATTTCAAAGAGCTCTAAGCTTACCCTTGCCAACCTTAAAGTTGGTCGGCCGTTCTAAGAGTTTTACTCTAGATTGAAGCCCATGAGCAATAAAATAAAGAATATGACTTAGTTCTTGTAGTTTTGTTTAGACAAAGTGATGAACTTTGGGTCCATTTCCTTAAGCTTGATGATGAGTTCAAACCTTAAGATTTCTCTTGAAGTCTAGGTGCTAAGAACTCTAAAGCTTGCCTTATGATACATAATGGGTTGAGGTTTATGTTCCTCTAAAAGTCTTGCAAGAGCTCTAGCTAAGATAAAAACAAGATGCATTCATGTTTAAATTTATGTCTTGCATCTCATGTTTATTTTGATGCTATCACTAATTTCACAAGAGTAAATGAATGAACTTGCATTACCATATTTAAATTCCCAAGCTTGCATTTCATGTTTATATTTCAAGTCATCACTTAATCCTTAAAGATAATAATGAAGTTGCATCTCATATTTATTTTATGCTCTCACTTTACTTTCTAATGAAGAGTAAAATAAAGTGCATGGCATGTTTAAGATTTTGTCATCACCTAAATACTCTAGAGCTCAAAGACTTGCCCTAAGTATCCTAAAAAGGAAAATCCATTCAAAAAGAAATGGATGAGTTTTGGTATGATTCAATAATGGTTTGATTTTGTAAAATACATGAATGATTTCAAGAAAATGTTGGAAAACTGTTTTATGAGGTCTCAAGATGTTTAAAATAGTTTGGAATGTGTCAAAATCATGTTTTCTCAAATTCTAAGGTTCTGGTAATCGATTACCACCCATGTAATCGATTACCAGAAGGGTTTTCCAAGGACTTTTGGTTTGGTAATCGATTACCAGAGGCAATGTAATCGATTACCACGGCTTTTTCATGCCCAGAACTTTCTGGAAACCATGTAATCGATTACCTTATAGTGTAATCGATTACCCTATGTTCTTTATTTTTCGAAACATTTAACCCTAAGTAATCGATTACCATTGTATGTAATCGATTACCCTTGTTTTGAAACCCAGAATGAATCAGCTCCTGGTAATCGATTACTAGGAACATGTAATCGATTACCAGAACACCTTTTGTTTCCAAAAAATATCCCAAGAGAAAACTAGTAACTTATATGCATTTCAACCCAAGAGATTATGTGATCTTATGGGTTCATGATTTGGTTCTATGTTTGGCTACTGTATAAATGCTGTTCTAAGGTGTTAAATGTGTAAAATTATGTTGAGTGAAGCAAGGATCGATTTAGAAAAGTTAGAAAGGAATAAGTAATTTAAAAGGGATTTGAGATGAGAATTCTAGAACACCTTAATGCAAAGAAGTGCAAATCTGTTCTAGCATAATTAATTCAAGGATAAATGATTCATAATTAGTAAGACATGTACAAGATCCCTTCATAAATGATTAGGTGCAAATTTCTAAGTTTAAGATGATGATAAGAGATCTAAAGTGGTTTATAACTTAGAGAACATGCCTAGGAATCCCTCATAATTGGTCTAGGAATTAATTATGGAGCCTTAGGCGAAGATGGATCTTAAAAAGGGTCACAAATGGAGATTTTAGAGCCGTAAGCATACGATATTTTCTGCCCTTTTATGATAAGTGCTGATTGAAATTTTGATGGGTTCAAATCTTAGAGAAAAGTTTAAGTGCCAACCCCTTGAGGGTAATAATAATGCAAATACAAGTTTAAAGCCCGTAAGGGTCAAAGCATAAGATACTATGAGATAGGTGGACGAGAGAGTATGATTATGATGATGAACCTCGTGCACACTTATGATGATGTGATTATGTTAGTTCCTTGAGCATGAAACTTTATGTGCCAAATTTGATATGGTGATATGATGAAATGTTGTGTTTGAGATGCATAATGTTTCAAAATATGAATGAAATTGAGAAATATGCTCATGTGAACTAGAAAGTTATTGCAATGAGAAAGTTCCATGAAAATGATGCATGTGACTGAGATTATGTGGCATGACTCAAATTTGAGGAAATTCGGAGAGTAGTTGTTATGCCGAATTTCCGTCAAATTTGAGGGACATAAGAAAGTTTTTGAGAAAAATGATGTTTAATGATGATATGCCAAGACGTACTTCTCCTTCTTGAGGAGAAGGTAAAAAGGCATAGGCATAGCCTGCCAAAGCGGACAAAGTCGCTGGTCTTAACCAGTCGATGCGTTTCGAAGAATGAAAGTATATGATGTTTAAGGTGACACACCGAGACGTACTTCTCCTGCTCTGAGGAGAAGGTAAAACCGTGAGGGCATAGACATTAGCCTGCCAAAGCGGACAAAGTCCTGGTCTTAACCAGTCGATGCGTTTCGAAGAAGGAAAAAGTCCCATGATGGGTGATCCTTAGGCCCCTACCCGTACTGGGAGTCGGGATTATGATGATTATGATTATGTTTATGATTCGCTTATCAAGAGGATAAGTAAGAACTAGTGACGACTAGTTAAGGTATGAGCTCATAGCCTAGTTTAAGGGGTGCGGTTACTATTATGATTGGTGTCACAAGTATGAGAAAAGGAAAGATGTTCAAGAGAAAAGTTACATGCCACTTATATGTTGTTTGATTTTGTTTGATTTACCTAAAGTCCTGCCATGCATCCATGAACTATTATGTTGCATACATGCATTAAGAATCATTATAAAAGACATGGACCTTGGATAAATACCTTTGTGAAAACCTCATAATGAACTTATGCATGCTTAACCTTTTCATAATAAACCCAAGGTTCCTGGGGACGTAAACGATGACACTAGGATAGAGGATTTCCCCTGAGATTCTTTAGCAAGAATTCTCACCCCTCTCTGTTTCTTTCCGTTACGTCTTCAGACATTGATGGCGTCGTTCGTGATTTTCATTGACCCGCCTACATGGGAAGTGCACTATGACCCCGAGCATCAGTCCTACCACTTCAAGGGTCATTGCGAGGTGCGCGTTTTTGCATACGTGGGACGCCCGTTTGCCTTTCCAGTCTCCAGCTATCGCTTCGATCCGACTTCACCCTTTGGCGACGACCTGATTTTTGAGAGGACGCGACCCGTGACGAGCAGAACGCCATGCCGACCCTCGTCCTTAGCCGCGCATGATCATCGGAGTTTGTATCCCTGCGCGGGAGAGACCTATCGAGGACTCACCGGCCGATCCGTATTTGGAGGATTCGCCCTTCGTGCCTTTGGCTCGTAGAGGTAGCGGACAGTCTCCCAGAGGTGAGGCGTGTACGTCAGCCGAGAGACGCCCTCGCCGAGGTGGTCACGTCGCTCTCCTCCGCATGCCCACGTCTCCTCTTCGATGGGCCACATCCGAGGAGCTTCGGCAGTTCGTAGGATACATATCCCGTCCGAGGATTTGCGTCGTCCATAGGTGTTGGAGGAGAGATTAGCTTGGGAGTATCTTTTGGGGTTGTTCCATGTATTTGTCTTCATGTTTCTTATTTTATGTTATTGTCCTGCAAGCTCTACCCACTAGTATGGGTAAGACTTTATATTTCTGTTATATTTCTGTTGTGATGTACTAAACTATGTTATCTAATGTGATGAGGAATGATGTTTATGATGGATGTGTTCTTTAATGCTTATGTCCTGTATGTTTTATTTATTCTTCCGTTTCACGTTATATATGATACGCGCAAAGGCTCGCACTTTGTTTTATATGAGTCATTTAAAAAAAAAAATTTTACCTGTATTTTCTGCTAAGTATTTTGTAAATGAATTTAAAGAGAAGTAATAACTAATAATTAATCTTGATACGTCCTAGGCGTATTGGGGTTAAATATTAGGGTGTTACAGTTTACACACTTGAGCAAACTTCAAGCTTTCTTCCCAAACTCAAGGAACCTCTTTTCCACCTCCCATGGCTGAGTTCTTCATCAAGTTTCCAAGAAGGATTTCCTTCTCTTTCCTCTCAAGAAACAAAGCTTTCTTTCCTCTCTTCAAGACTTCTTTAGGTACAGGTTCATTTTCCAAGTTTTGTGTGCTTCCTTTAAGGAAGAGTTCTAGTGTTTCTCTTGGTTTTTCCAAGTTCTTCTCTCCTTTTATTTTCGGCCTAGTGCCTTTGTTGAGAAAAAAACTTTGGCTTGATGATGAGGTTTCAAGATAATGGACTTGTGACGCCATGTGAGAAACCTCTAAAGCTTGAAACAACTTGGTCTTGGACCATGCATGCTTGTGTTTCTTTCTTTTCCTTGGTTTTATTTTTCAGTTCCTTTTTCTTTTCCCCTTGAATGATTTCGGTTTCCTTTTCCTTTGTTTGAACAGAGTTTGCTAAAAATATTGAGTAGATCACAAAAGCTTTGTTAAAGAAAAATTAATCACATGTTTTCAAAAGCTCTAAGCTTACCCTTGCCAACCTTAAAGTTGGTCGGCCGTTCTAAGAGTTTACGCTAGATTGAAGCCCATGAGCAATAAAATAAAGAATATGAGTAGTTTTATTTATGATGTTTTGTTAAGTGTTGGTGTTTTCGTCTTAGTCCACATTCATGAGCTTGATGATGAAGTTCAAACTAAAGTCTTCTTTGAAGATTTGGTGCTAAGAACTCTAAAGCTCATCCCCCATTTGTTCAAGATACATGTTGGGTTAGGCTAGTAATGTCCCTCTAAAAGTCTTGCAAGAGCTTTAGTAAAGATAAAACAAGTTGCATTCATGTTTAAGTTTATGCCTTGCATAGCATGTTTATTTTGATGCCATCACTAAACTCTCAAGAACAACTAAGTGAACTTGTATTGTCATGTTTCATTTCCCAAGCTTGCATTTCATCTTTACATTTCAAGTCATCACTTAAACTCAAAGATAATAATGAGGTTGCATCTCATATTTATTTTATGCACTCACTTTATTTTATAAAAAAGTAAAATAAGTGCATTGCATGTTTAAGTTTATGTTATCACCTAAATACCCTAGAGCTCAAAGACTTGCCCTAAGTATCTTCAAAGGGAAACTTTAACCATAAAAAAAGTGGATGTGTTTTAGTATGATACAATGATGGTTTGATTTTGTAAAATGTAAGGATGATTTCAGGAAAATGTTGGAAAAATGTTTTATGAGGTCTCAAGGTGTTTAAATAGCTTGAAATGTGTCAAAAATCATGTTTGCTCAAATTCGAGGTTCTGGTAATTGATGACCAGCCTATGTAATCGATTACCAAACTAGTTTTTGAAGGGTTTTTGGTTCTGGTAATCGATTACCATACAATGTAATCGATTACCAAGGCTGTTCTTCATACCCAAAGTCCTTAAAACCCTGTAATCAATTACCTATTTGTGCAATTGATTACTCCGATGTTCTTTATTTTGGAAACAAATGTAACCCTCATAATCGATTACCATCCTATGTAATCGATTACCCGTTGTTTTTGAACCCAGAATAAAATTTAGTCCTTGGTAATCGATTACATTTGCCTAGTAATCGATTACCAGAACACCCTTTTTGCTCATGAAATTATTCCAAGAGAAAGACTAGTAACTCGTATGCACTTATAACATGATTTTATGCGATTGTGCGTGATACATACTTTTGGTTTTCTATCTTGTTAGCCACTGTATGAATTCTATTTGAGGAGTTAGAATGCGTAAGATTATGTTTGAGTGAAGTGAGGAACGATTTTGACGGTTAGGAAAGACTAAGTAAATAGAATGGTTTGAGAACTAAAATCTTAACATCCTTAGACACGAGAATAATAACTTTTTTTCTAACATAATTAAGCTTAAGAAAGATGGCTCATAATTAGTGTTTATGCCTAGGAGTTGAACCTAGGATCTTAGGCAAAGACAGAACTTAGAAAAAAGTTTAAGGTGTAGATCCTAGAATCCCCTATAGTTGAGTAATGATCGTGATGTTTAATCTATACAATGCTGATTGGATGAGTTAGTGAACATAAATGTTAGAAAGAATTATAGGTAATGATCCCTTAGGTGTTATAGGATCCATAATAAAGGTTAGGATAATTGAAACACAAGTTTAAGACCCGTAAGGGCCAAAGCATAAGACACCATGAGGTAGGAAGTGTGATGTGAGAATGAGACCGAGCGAGTATGCTTGTGTTATATATGAATGTGTTAATGTCATGAGTATGAGAATATGAGGATTCATAGTATGTTGTGATGATGATTTTGGTATATTGTGGGCATAATGCATGAGACTATGTGATACAAATGAATCAGAGAAAGTATGTTTTTATGATTGAAAGGTTTATTTGATTGAGGAATTCATGAGACAACATGTATTATGTGAGTTATGTGGCATGACTCAAATTTAAGGAAATTTGGGTGCAAGTGTTATGTTGCCGAATTTCCGTTAGATTTGAGGGACTTAAGAAAGTTTTGAAAATAAGATGTTTAATGTGACATGCCAAGACGTACTTCTCCTCCACGGTGAGGAGAAGGTAAACCGTGAGGGCATCGACATTCAGCTGCCAAAGCGGACAAAGTCGCTGGTCTTAACCAGTCGATGCGTTTCGAAGAAGGAAAAAGTCCTATGATGGGTGATCCTTAGGCCCCCTACCCATACTCTAGGAGTCAGGATTATTATGATTATGATTATGATTATGATTCGCTTATCAAGAGGATAAGCAAGAACTAGTGACGACTAGTTAAGGTATGAGCTCATAGCCTAGTTTTAGGGGTGCAGTTACTATTATGATACTTAATGTCACAAGTTTGAGAAGAAGTTTGAGAAGAAGGAATGTTGTTCATGAGAAGTTACATGCCACTTATATGATGATTAATTATTGTTCGGTTTGCCTAAAGTATTGTCATGCATTCATGTTCTGCTATGCTGCATACAAGCATTAAGATTCATCATAAAAAACATGGACCTTGGATAATTATCTCTATGAAAAACCTCATAATGAACCTTTGCATGTTTAACCTTTTCATAATAAACCCAATGTTCCTGGGACGTAAACGATGACACTAGGATAGAGGTTTTCCCTATTGAGATTCTTTAGCAAGATTCTCACCCTCTCTCTTTCTCTTTCCGTTACGTCTTCAGACATCGATGGTGTCGTTCGTGATCTTCATTGACCCACCCACTTGGGAGGTGCACTACGACCCGAGCATCAGTCTTACCACTTCCAGGGTCATTGTGAGGTGCGCATTTTTGTATACGTGGGATGCCGTTGCTTTCCCCGTCTCCAGCTATCGCTTCACTCCGACTTCACCTTTTGGCGATGAACTGATATTTGAGAGGACACGACCTCGAGACGAGCAGACCCGTCATGCCGTCCTTCTTCATCGGTGGTACACGGATACCCAAGTATGTTCCCGTGCTCGATCGGAGGCCGATCCTTCGGAGGGCTCTTCCCTTCGTTCCCTATGGATCTTAATAGAGGTAGCGAGGACACTGTCACCCAGCCGAGGCATGCGAGGCATGTTCGAAGCCTAGAAGCGACCACGTCATGGAGGCCTTGCCGTTCCCTCGATTCCCATGCCTAGATCTCCACTTCGTTGGGCTACATCAAGGAGCTCTTCAGTTGTGGGCTACATCTCCCCATCGAGGATCAGCGTCATCAGGTAGGCGTGGAGGGTGAAGGTAGTGATAGTTGGGAGTCTTATTTTGGGGATTTACCATGTACTTGCTCTTATTTTCCTTTCCGTTTACGTATTTCAGTCTCTATGTATTGAATGCTCTGCCCACGTATATGGGTAAGACTTTATGCATTTCTTTTATATTCTAGTGGTTATGTGCTAAACTATGTGAATTAATGTTATGATAAAGGTTTTCATGATTGAGATGTTCTTTATTGCTTTTGTCTTGTATGATTTGTCTGCTCTTCCGTTTTACGTTTCGTTTATGTCGTACGCGAAGGCTCGCACTTTGTTTTACATATTCCATTTCAAAAAAAAATTTATCTGTATTTTCTGCTAAGTTATTTTACAAATGATGTTCAAAAGGAAGTAATAACTAATAGTTAATCTTAATACGTCCTAGGCGTGTTGGGTTAAATATTAGGGTGTTACACACAAGTCTAAGGATCCTCTCATTCGCATGTGTAATCAGTTCATTCATGTAACCCTTCACTTCACCGGACGTTACAACAACAATGAATCTAAAAGTATACCTGGAATTAATAGCAACAATCATTGCTATAATCCACAAGAACAAAACAAATTCACCTATGAAATCCCTAAAGAGAGAAGAGTAGAGAAGAAGAAGATAGAGAGAGATGTAGAGAGAATAATAGCAACCTAAAGTGTTCAGCCAAAACCAAGTAAAAAACTAGGGTAAAAGTCTCTGTCAATCATTTACATACTTCTATCTAAAATGGGCTAAAATAGGGCCCAAAAACAAATTAATTAGCTGTTAAAATGCTAACGCATGAGCGCTGTAGTGCTAAATTGAGCATTATGGCACTCAAGTGAGTTAAACTCTTTAAAGTCATTTTTCAAGTGTTGTTGAGCACAGCGCTCAAATGAGCTCCATAACTTTAAATAGAATTGATGTCTTTACATATTTGGTCCGTTTTGGCCCCTTAAATATCCGAATTTGTCCTTGACACTAGAAATAGCAATTGTAGCCCTTTAAATATGTTTTCCAAAGCCACCAAAATCACTCAATCAGACATTTGTAGCTCTAGATACTATGAAAATACTAACTAGAGGTCAAGTTGGATAGCATCAGAACATTAGCAACCTTTAATCTTGCAACTCGATTTTCACCAATATGCTCTTAGAACTGTATTTTGAGTTGAATATGAAAATTTTAGAGGACTTCTTGAGCTTGCCCAAACATCTTTGTTTGTCCAAATCGAATCTCTATAGAGATACCGATTTCCCATTACAATTTACAAATGTGCTCAAATGAGCTCATGAGCTCTTTTATTTTGCTCCCAAATTGATCATTGCTATAAGCTCCATGAAAAGAGTTCCCAATCTTATTCTTGACATTTTGCACTTAATTTAAAGCTCTTGTATATAAAAACCATACTAAAAGAGACATGTTAAATGCAACATGCTCTAATATAATAATTATTCCAAAATCGGTGCAATATTCAATGATTCTATAAAAAATGCACAAAGAGGAACAAGTCAAAATTATAATTAATTACATCAATAACTTAATTAAACTCACGCAAAAATCAAAGAATTATAAGCAAGATACGGGATATAAATGCCCCTTATTAGCAAACAAGTGTCGGCTTGCAAGGAATCTAATAACGAAGCTCGCAATTGCCCAGTCTGCTAAGGACAATTCTTTGAAAAGACTTCCACTTGAAGATCAAGGCTATGAGGATGCCCTGCCAAAAGAAGTAGTTTCAAGCCAGCCCATATAAGGACAAAAGCAACAAAAGTTAACCATGCAACAAGATTGGCCAAAATATGGGAAAAACCATGGAGGTAGACCTTGCTTGGCTGTGCAATATGTATGCTACCACTGGAAAGTCAGGACATATAATCAGGGAGTGTCAGAGAAGCATTCGAAACTAATTAACTACGAGGCCACAACACCAGAATAGCTAAAGGCATATTACCACCCAAAGATCCGATTCGAGGTGGAATGCTTTCATTATGTTATAGGATTTGATTGCTACCTTTTGATTGACTGTGTGTGGATTGCTTCTTTGATTTGTGTGAATTATCTTTTTAAGTCAGTGCCAAATGAATTTTGAGGACACAATTCTTTTTAAGGTGGGTGGTAATGTAACACCCAAAAATTTAATAAAAAATTAATTTAAAATTTATTTGTGAGAATTTCAAAAATATGATAGTCTTAGCAATGATGAGGACAACCCAATGGATGAGTTGAAAAAAAATATATTTCGGGTCGGGCATGAATAGTGATTTTTAAGCCGGTAGATGAATAGTAACTGGAACAAGGACCAAGAGTGTCTAGGGCTAGGAGTGCAACATCCCTTCCTGCTTTATGGATTGCCAACTGTCCCTACAAACCAACACTGGTCTTTCAGCGTGCTTTGTCCTCATTTACACGTTTCTTGGGAAAACTTCCCAGAGGTCACCCATCCCAAAATTACCCAAGTCAAGCACATTTAACTGTGGAGTTCTTCGTAATGGGCTCCAAAAAGAAAGATGCATCTTTGTGACATAGGTAGTACCAATCAATTCATATAAGTCCTCCTTAACTGTATAGTCCCATACCTATCCAGACTCAGGATCCTTCTCATTTGGGTGTGTAATCAGTTCATTCATGCACCCTTCTACTTGGAGGTAAGAGCGCTCCTTGCACCTTCGCACAGGCAATCATTCCCTCCTCGTCTTCTGGCATTACATGCCACCGCTTCCGCTTGGTTCGTCCCGAAACACACCGTATTGGGAGAGGTGTAGGCTCTGATACCATTTGTAACATCCTCTCCTGCTTTATAGATTGCCGACTATCCCTACAAACCAACACGGGTCTTTTCACGTGATTTGTCCTCACTCACATGCTTCCTGGGAAAACTTCCAGGAAGTCACCTATCCCAAAATTACCCAAGTCAAGCACGCTTAACTGGAGTTCTTCGTAATGGGCTCCGAAAGAAAGATGCATTTTTGTGGCATAGGTAGTACCAATCAATTCATATAAGCCCTCCTTAACTGTATAGTCCCATACCTATACAGACTCATCCCTCTCATTCGGGTGTGTGTTCATTCATGCACCCCTCTGCTTGGAGGCAGGAGTCACTCTTTGTCCATGCCTTCTCGCACGCGATCACTCCTTGCCTCGTCCCAGGCGTTACAAGGAGAACTAGACCCGATGACCTACATAGAGTATTAGGCCTGAGGCCCACATAAAGATATTTTAAGTTTCAGGTATGGTGTTTTACCCATTTGGTAAAGTTTTGATTTGGTTTTAATACGTAAAAGCTACTTGGTAGCTAAGTAACCTCTACCAACAATTTTATGCCAAGTGGATGACATTAATTAAAACTTAGAAAGCAAGTTTTAATCTTAGCCTTTTATTTATTATATTTTACCGGGGGCTAATATCTCATTCGTTCGGTGGAATTTCGATGTATAATTTTAACATCGAAAAAGCTACTTACTTACCAAGTTAAGTGAGCCACTTATCTTGAGCCAAGTGGATGGCCAAAATTCATTCTTTGACCAATAAATCAATCCTAGCGATTCATATAATTTCTTTCTCAAAAAGAAAGAAAGAAATTTACACCTTACCTACATAATTACTAACCTAGACAAAGATAAAATTAAACCACCAACCTTATCACTTTATTCTTTCCCACTTTTTGGCCTTTTTCTTCCTTACAACCTCTCAACATTTCTTCTTTGGCAAAACCCGTGAATTAGCTTGTAAACTTCATTTCATAACACCAAATATCAATACCCTAAACACAAGACCTAAGATATAACTTGAAACCTTTAAATCAACCTTCTTTAAAGACTCTTTATCTCACTTCATCATCAAAAGTAGCTTTTGAATTACTTCCCTTTGTTAGCACCCAATATTGGTCAGGTCACAAAAAAAAAAAATTTATAAGTCCAAAAAATAAAATAAAATAATTGAAAAAACTAAAAAAATCAAATCTTCTTTTTCAACATGATCATTCAAAATTTATTAATTTTACTATGATTCATTTTATCAATTAGTTTTATTTGTTTTCTTTAATTAGTATCAATTAGCATCAAGGTTGAATAATTTTGTCATTAATTATATTAGGGTAAAAGAGGTGTATATATAGTCATTGTTAGTTGATCAATAGGAGAACGAGACACGCACTACATATAGATAGAGAGGTGGCTCCATCACATGGCAGCATGACTCATCCATCATAGCTTGATCAAACCTCCATCGTTTCATCTCTCTAATACCATTGCCATCAATCACTACCCACCACACTAAGCCATCCATTACCTTTTATCATGCCTCATTGCCTAAGCCAACTAACAAACACCACCACTATCAGATACCATTAGTCTTATCATCCTCTCCACCACAACTCACCATGCCACCACCATCAATATCAGTACCCCACTTTCATCCTTAGAGCTTAAG
This sequence comes from Dalbergia oliveri, assembly GCA_030441495.1. Classification (NCBI taxonomy): domain Eukaryota; kingdom Viridiplantae; phylum Streptophyta; class Magnoliopsida; order Fabales; family Fabaceae; genus Dalbergia; species Dalbergia oliveri. The sequence continues at coordinate 42,544,030 of JAMLFY010000004.1, read as the reverse complement.
CACAACCTAACTTCTTTCTTCATGTTGTTTAGAAATGTATAGCCTTTTTTGTTCTGGCTCTAGCACATAACTAGGGTTGGATTGATTCTTTCTCAATTGAGAGACATGAAAGACATCCTGAAGCTTAGACAAATTGGGTTGTAAGGCTGGGTAAGCTCCTGACTTGCTCTATAAGGATTTTCAAAGGGCCAGGAAATCTGGGCTCAACTTTTGACTCTCATAGCTCACCCTATGCCTGTTGTGGGGTGATCCTAAAGAACACATGCTCTCCCTCTTGGAATTCCAATGGCTTTCGCCGTTTATCCACATAGCTTTTCTATCGACTTTGAGCTAAGGATCCTATCCTTAATCCTCTGGATCTCTTCGTTGTTTCCCTTACAACTTCCGGTGCTAACATGCTTTGCTCCCTGGGTTCATACTAACAAAAAGGTGATTGACACTTCTTTCCATATAGGGCTTCATATGGTGCCATACCAATGCTCGCATGATAACTGTTGTTATATGCGAACTGAATAATGACAAGTACTTATCCCAACTCCCTCTTTGGTCCAACACACATGCCTTTAACATATCCTCCAGGGTTTGTATGGTCCTTTCTGATTGCCCATCCATTTGAGGGTGGTATGTCATGCTCAAGCACAGCTTTGAACCAAACGCCTTCTAAAAGGCTCCCCAAAACACGACGTAAACCACGGATCACGATTCGAGATTATCATCATCGGCACTAATGCAACCTCATGATCTCTTAGATGTACAACTGGGTCAACTTATCCAATGAATAAGTTACCTTAATAGGCAAAAAATGAGCCAACTTCATTAGTCAGTCCACGATCACCCATATGGCGTCATGGCCAGCTTGGATCTTGGATAGACTTGTTACGAAATCCATTGAGATGCTTTCCCATTTCTATTCGGGAATGGACAGGGGTTGCAACATCCCTGAAGGTTTTTGGTGCTCAATCTTCACCTTCTAATAGACTAAGCACTTACTCACCCACGTGGCCACATCCCCCTTCATCCCGGCTACCAAAGCATCTTTTTTAGGTCCTGATACATCTTGGTAGTACAGGATGAATGGTGAAATGGCTCTTGTGAGTCTCCTCCAAGATCTCCTTTCGGAGGTCACCACATGTCGGCATGCAAATCCGGCCCTCAAACCTCCATAACTTGTTCGCCCTAGGGTGAAACCCTTCAACCTGCCTTTTTTCCTGCCTCTAGAGTCTCCTTAAACTCCCCGTCCTCCTGTTGGACTCGAGTGACCCTTTCCTTGAAGTCACTTATTATACTAAGATGGCACACCTTCATGCTCTCAGTGGTCAATGTCATCCCAGAGTTTAGGTCCCTAAACTTCTTAATCAGCTCCACCTCCTTCACTATCATATGAGAAAAGTGTAGTGACTTCGGCTCAAGCGTCAACCACTATATTAGCCTTGCTAGGATGATAGTTCAGCCTAAAATCATAATCCTTTAAGAACTCTATCCATCTCCTCTACCTCATGTTCAACTCCTTCTGATCAAAGAGGTACTTGAGACTTTTATGATTAAAGAACACCTTGAACTTCAACCCATACAAATGGTGCTGCCACACCTTCAAGGTGAACACCACGGTTGCTAACTCAGGTCGTGGATGGGGTAGTTTGCCTCATGAGGCTTGAGTTGTCTAGATGCATAGGCCACTACTTACCTGTTTTGCATTAACACACAGCCTAAACCTTCCCTGAAGGGTCACAATACACCTTAAAGGGTGCATTGGGGTAAGGCAAAACTAACACCAGGGTTGTGGTTGTAATATCCCCTGCTACTTTATGGATTGCCAATTCCCCACAAACCAACACGGGTCTTTTCAACGTGCTTTGTCCTTACTCACATGCTTCCTAGGAAAACTTCCTTGGAGGTCAACCATCCCAAAATTGCCCCATGCCAAGCACGCTCATATAGTCCCATACCTATATAGACTCAGGATCCTCTCATTCGGCTTGTAATCGGTTCATTCATGTACCCTCTACTTTGAGGTAGGATTCGCTCCTTGTCCGTGCTTTCTCGTATCTGGCGATTACTCCTTGTCTCGTCCCGGGCGTTATAGTGGTTAACTTCACTTTCAACTCCTGGAAGCTCTTTTCACACTCGGAGTCCAAACGAAAGGGGCATTCTTCCTAGTGAGCTTGGTCAAGGGTAAAGATCTGGGAAAATCCCTTAATGAACCTACGGTAGCATCCTGTCAATCCTAGAAAACTTTGTATCTCCGTTACCATAGTAGGTCTTTCCTAGCTCATCAGTCTCTATCTTACTAGGATCTCCTGCAATACCTTATTTTGACACCACATGACCCAAGAATTTCACTTTCTCTAGCCAAAATTCACACTTAGATAATTTAGCATACAACTTTTTCTCTTTCAGGATCTCCAAAACCAACTTCAAATGACGCTCATGCTCCTTGTGGGTCTTCAAATAGATGAGTATATCATCTATGAAAACTACCACAAACTGGTCTAAATAAGGTCTAAAGATCATATTCATGTAGTCCATGAACACGCAGGAGCATTGGTCAGTCCAAATGACATCACCGTAAACTCAAAGTGGCGTATCGCGTCCTAAAAGCAGTCTTGGGTATGTTCTTATCCTTTACCCTAATCTGGTGATATCCTGACCTCAAATCAATCTTAGAGGACACTCCTACTCGCCTTAATTGATCCATCAAATCATTAATCCTTGGCAAGGGGTGCTTATTCTTCACTGTCACTAGTTCAACTATCTATAATCTATGCAAAGCCTATCCTGCCATCCTTCTTTTTAACAAATAAGTTGAGACTCCCCATGGTGAAGTACTTGGTCTCACAAACTTTTTCTCTCAGGCTCCTCTAACCACCTTAACTCGGTTAACTCCATGGGTGACATTCTATAGGGTGCTATGGAGAACTCAATTTCTCTCAGGAGGGAACTCGGGTATGTCATCTAGAAATACCTCAGGATAGTCTCTCACTACAAGCAACTTATCGATGTCTTGCTCAATGTCTACTTTACTAGTGGCTAGGAGAACATATCCCTTACTCTCTTCCCATAATAGTTAACTTCTAAGCATTTAGATAAAGGCTTAAAGATTTACTAGGCACAACAGGGGTAGGAGAAAGATAACAAACTTGGTATAGCAGTTTAACATTACACGGTTGGCGTAAAGCCAATCCATGTCGAGAATCATATATAGACCATGCATAGGCAAACAAACTAAATCCAGAATAAAGGGACTACTTTCAATAGTGAAATGATAGTTTAAACAACACCTACATTTTTACAAATCAAAACAAGCTTTTCACTACAACTTTGTGTATCATAAAAGCAAGATTCAAGTCTCAAAGAAAACAAATCCAACATTATATCATGGCTAAAACACATTCAATAGCCATGATCAAGATTCCATTTTAAGATACAAGGGCAAGTCTTTGAGCTCTAGGGATTTAGGTGATGACAAGAATAATAAATATGCTATGCAAATCTCATTTTAGATCTTTATCATTATTAGTTGATAGCTTGAAACTTAAATATAATATGCAAGACTTGAAAGTAAATATGAGAATGCAAGTTCATTTTTAAATCTTCAAAGAACAAAGCAAATTCACCTATGGAATCCCTAGAAAGAGAAGAGTCGAGAAGAAGAAAATGTAGAGAAATGTAGAGAAAGAAACCTAGTAGCCTAAAATGTGCAACAAAAACTAAGGTAAAAGTTTATGTTAAATCCTGCTCCCTAAGATAGCCCAAAGTAGAGCTGAAAAATAGATAAGTTCTCTGCAATCCGTTTGTCGCACAAGCATTATAGCACTAAAATGAGCATTGCAGTGTTCACCCAAGGATGAACTTCCATGTTTTTTCTTCCTTTTGTCTCCAAGCTCTTTCTAGAGATCCCAGCCTTGTTCTTGACACTTTGCACTTGTTCCAAAGCTCCTACACACAAAACCATACTAAAAAAGGCAAGTCAAATGCAACATAGTGTAATTACAAATTATTCCCAAAATTAGTGAAATAATTAATGATTCCATCTCTCACAATAAAGACTAAATCAAAATTCTAGTATTGACATTAATAACTCATTAAAACTTATGCAAAAAGCTAAGGTTTGGTAGCAAGAAAAGTGGCATAAATGCCCCTTATCAGTCGTTGAACAACACATTCCTGATTTAAGATACCTATGAATCCAGAGCTTTCTTCCATATGCATTATAAGTAAGCAATCTGATCTTGCAAAGCTAATTAGACAAACAACAACTGCTATTTGGGATGAGGCACCAATGGCAAATATATAGCCTTTGGAGGAAGTAGATAGTACATTAAATGACATTTTAGATTGTAATGCTCCATTTGGTAGAAAAGTTATGGTCATGGGAAGGGACTTTTTCCAAGTACTTCCTATTGTTCGAAAAGGGGGTAAGTCACAAATGATAGTGGCATGTATTGTGAATTCTCATTTATAGGCTAACACAAAAGTCTTACATTTGCGCCAAAATATGTAATCCCTACAAGATCGAGAATTTGCGCAATATCTTATGTGCATTGGAGATGGTACTGAACCTACCTTAGATAATGATATGGTACAAGTTCCCTCCCCTCCCAAATAGGTACCATGGGATGGAGAAGGTGCAATACAAAATCACATACATGAAACATTTCCAAGTCTAGAAACTCATGGTTGGGATACATCTTATATGGTTAAAGAGCCATACTTACACTAAAAAATCAAGATGTTCAAAAAATAAATGATGTTGTTATAAGTCGTTGTAGGTAGAAAAGCACACGAGAAAGGGGGGTTGAATCGTGCTTCACCTTTCTTCACTTTTCTTTTTCTGAAAAAACTTAAACAATAACTATCAAGTATAAAACTTGAAGTACAATAGAAACAGTGTTAGCGATGTAGAAAGTTACTCACTCTAACAAGTATAATAAAATACGTATAAGCTATATATTAGAAATGACAATATAATAGGCACAAAGCAATAAAATAAGGGAGAAGAGAGATAAGGAAGAAGAAGAAGATATTGCACAGGTATTTTTATACTAGTTCGACCAACCTACCTACATTTAGTTCTCAAACTAGAAAGTTGGATAGTCTTTATAGTAGCCTTCCCAAGCTCTTACCAATGACCAGGAGCTCACTCTCCGTCACACCTAAGTAATCTTTGACTAGCCTCTCCAAACTAATACCATGACCATTGTTTACTCCTACTGTCACAAGCTGAGTAGTCTTTGACCAGCCTTTAAGCCAACACTGTGACTAGTAGTTCACTTCTACTATCATATTACAGCAGTCTTTGCTTAGCTTTTCCAAGCTAACTCACAATGATCACCACTGGATTAGGATTACAAAGGTTTTTGTTTGTGTTTATCACTCAAACTAACTAACAGTCAAGTTTTCATAAGATGAGCAACAAGGACCTGCAAAACTTGAATGACTTCTTTCTATCGATTCTTTCTAGGAAGAACGTATGATCTACTAAGAACGTAGAAAGAAGATTTTTATATGCAAGAAACTGATTACAAGATGTAATGAAATTTACAAAGAATGAGGGAGAATTTTTTCAGCGTTTCAGCACTATGTTCGTCAAAAGTCTCCTTGATGTAAGCATGGCATCTCTTATTTATAGATGATCTGCATTTATGACTATTGCCCTTAATCTCGTCTTCCAAGTGACATGTGTTGATCTTCTTTTTGTGTCTTGGAGATGCAGTCTAGAAGAGTAGCTAAGCACTATCAAAGCTATTGCAGAAGCCGTTGTGAAATAGAGGTTTCTAAGATCACCTTCATAAACTACTTTTTACTTTCTAAACGAGGTTTTTGAACTTTTCCTTCTAGAAGCTGGAGCAATTGACTAAGTTAGCAAAAGAGATGTCATGTTAGTCTATGATTGGGTTTGCTTTAAATTTGAATTTCAAAATTCCCTCCATTTTTCTATAAAGTGCACTTTTTCACTGTGAAAAGTCCTTTCTAAAGAGCGATATCAGTTTCTTGAAAAACTTCAATCTTTTAGTCTTCAATCAGAGCTTGTAGATGATGATATGATTACGATCATGATGATTAAAGGTTCTAGTACACACTTGCTTCAAAGTTTAATTGAAATCTTCACTTGAAATGTACCTTTCGAAGTTGTGTGCTACTTTCTGAATATCTGAGCCTTGGTTTCTTGTATATGAGAGTTTTCTTCAATGCATTGAGTGTATATACGTTCATTCCACAATATGTTTTTCACTTTCATTAAGTCTCAATCTCTTCAAACGAGATTCAACATGTTTGCACATGCCATGTGAAAATATTTTCGCTTTAAGAAACATGTTATGCTAACATAATCACCTGTTGTTGCTTCAAGAAACTCAAAGTCAACATTAGTCATTCTTTAGAATATTTTCTCCAAATTGGTTGTGTTATCACTCAATATTTTGCATTAAGGCTTTCTGAAGGGTTTTGGAACTAACAATCTCCCCTTTTTTGATGATGACAAACTAATTTCTAGAAAATCTTTTAAAGATATTTTGAAAGAAATATAATAGGATATATAGTATGATAACCAATACTCTTTCAAAACATCATATGATATGATTTTTAGATAGTATTTTTCTTAAGACATGATATGGATAAATTCAAAACGTTTAATTATCTTAAGTGAATGAAATCAGAGTTGTTTTTATTTTACATAAGGTTTTTGAAGTTACTCAGAGTGCTTTCTGAGAGGTATCAGAGCATTCTAGAGGCATCTGAGCAAATTTAGGAAAAGATATGAGCATTTAAGCTTTCAAAATAAACACAGCTTGATTTTTAGTCATTTTGAATTTTTTGAAAATACATCAGTTTGAATAAAGTGAGTAATACTTGTGATATATAAACTTGACCTTGAATCTAAACTTAGCATATCTTTATCCAAACAAATTTTTGAAACACGATGCAGTTTTTGTTCATAAAAGCATGCAACATATAGACTTTGTACACACGAGAAGTTTCTGAAGCTTAATGAAACTGATCATATTGTGTTTCAGAGCTTGTGATTTAAAAAAGAAAACTTCATATATGTGTGACAAAGCATATATGTGTTTTAAAAATCTCTTCTAGATTTTAATTTTTCCAAGATACACATGGATCATCAACACATGTCACTTGGAGATCTGATTAATGGCAATAGTCACAAGGAAGACCATCTATAAATAGAGATGTTGTGCTCAAATGAACCAAGGGATTGTCACTGCACAAGAGTGGAAACTCTGAAAATCTCTCCTTACATCCTGTAAAGTTTATCTCATCAAGTGATCAGATTCCTTACTTGTAAAAATCTTCCTTCTACGATTCTTAAATAGTTATACTTTCTTCCTAGGAAGAAATGCTAGAAAGAAGTCATTCAAGTTATCCCAGGTTATTCATGTATATTTTAAGGAAACTTGAGTGCAGGTTAGTTTGAGTGGTAACCTAAACACAAAACCTTTGTATTCTCAATCCAGGAGTGATTGGTGTGAGTTAGCTTGGACGGCTAATGTAAAACTACTTGCAATGCGACAGTAAGGTGTTCTTACTGGTCACGGTTTAGCTTTAAGAGGCTAGTCAAAGACTACTTTCAACGGAGTAAAAAGTTGTTTACTTGTCTCGATTTCAGTTTGGAAAGGCTGGTGAATAACTAATCAAGTTGTGACAGTAAGGGTTATTTACTGGTCATAGGTTTTAGCTTAGAAAGGCTAGTGAATAACTACTTAATTTGTGACAGTAGCGGTTGTCTACTAGTTGCAAGTGAGAGCTTGGGAAGGCTAATATAAAGACTATCCTATTTTTCTTTCTAAGGTTGAGAAAGATGTTTAGTGAAATCTCAACAAGTGTTAAGTAATGGATGTAGGTAGGTTTCGCCGAACCAGGTATAAAAATATTTGTGTTAGATCTTCTTCTCCTTAATCTCTTTTATTTTTACTGCTATGTGTTGTTATTCAATATCCGCTTAAAAAATCCTTTTGCTATTTCGAATACAAATGTTATACTTCATAAAGTAACTTATTAATACATCTAACCTTGTTTCCGTTGCACTTCAAGCTTAATGTTTGATAGTACTTTTGTTTAAGTTTTAGTATCAGAAAGAAGAAAAAATAAAGCAAAGTATGATTCAACCCCTTTCTCGTGCACTTTCCTATCTCAGGTATAGGACTATATAGTTAAGGATGACTTATATTAATTGATTGGTACTACCTATACTAACAAGATGCATCGTCTTTGGTAGCCCATTACTAAAGAACTCCATAGTTAAGTGTGCTTGACTTGGAGAAATTTTAGGATGGGTGACCACCTGGGAAGTTTTCCTAGGGAGCGTGTGAGTGAGGACAAAGCACGCTGAGAAGCCTGTGTTGGTTTGTGAGACAGTCATCAATCCATAAAGCCACATAGGATGTTACATATCAGAGCATTATCAGCATTATCTTGGCTTACATAGACCGCAAAAGGATATATATGTATCAAAGCATACAAATAAGATATGTACAGAGCTAACCATACAAATAGGTTATTGATGTAGCTAAGTATCAGAGCATGCTACTAATTTGAGCAAATATAAGTGAACGCTAAGACTTATAAAGCATACATCTCAACAAGATATTCTGATTAGCTAAGGAAGATATATATATTAGAGCAAACAAATAATATATGTGCCATGTATCAAAAGAAACATCGTATCAAACCAAATCATAATTTCAGAGCAAATACTAAAAACGAGTAAATGTATGTATTAAAAAAATTATAATAGAGCAATAATTAAACCAAAAGCTAATTGTTTAAAATAACAAAAAATATATGCAAATACTAAGAAAAAAATCTCTAAGCTCCCCCTCAACATGGTGCTCCCCAGTTCCTCGCGTAAGATTTTCTTCTTTTCTTCTTCACTTCTTCTTTCCCTTTTGTCATTAATAAAAGGAGTTGTGTTGGAAACCAGGAAATACCATTAGCATCCCCTCCGCCTCAATTCTCGAAGGATCTCCAACAATAAAACTTCATGTCTTCACGCTGAGCTTCTAATTAGTCCAATTAGTCAGTCATGAAGTGTTGATTTCATAGTAATATCTGAACTTCAAATAGCTTGGTTGTGCTAAGGTTGAGGTTGACTTCATGAAAGATTAGCATCCTGAGCGAAATGGTTCAAGGACAGAAGGAGCTGGGATAGGAGGCTTGACATTAGGAGTAGGGTTCAAAGCAGGTAGCATGAGGTGAGCCAGTCTCCAGGACTTCATTTGGCTGCTTTTCCTCTAAGGACTCCATCAGAGAATATGAAAGCTCAAATGAAAAGGAAAGTTCCTCCATTATTGGCTTGATTTTTACAGTGTGAATAGACTCAAATGTGTCTAAGCTCAATTCCTCCTTAGATTCTTGAGAGTCCTCTGAGCTACTCTCAATCTCGATCATCTTTTTTTCTTTCCCTCCTCTCCTCATCCACAACGCCTTTTCAAGAATTGCATATCTTATCCTCAAACTTTCTTTCCTAACAGGTTATGCTTGCACTAGTAAATCTTCTTAGAGTCTTCAAGGAGAGTATGGTGTCCTCAATACCTACAATATACTCGTACCACTCGTTTGTTAATGAGTGGTTCAACCATTTGAAGATTTTAGTCAGCAGGATTCCATAAGGAACAACAATAGTTCTCTTTTTCTTGGGGAGATGGTACTCAACATGTCATCAAAGATTAGTCTGGGCAAGTTTACCTTCCTTTTGCCAACAGATAGTGAAGTAACATGCAGTCAATTCCAATGAGAAGGTGGTTGCTTCCAGTCTTGGGAGAAGAGAGAACTAGACAAGGGTGAAGACTTGACGTGCCCTAGACTTAGTAGTCCAGTTGTTATCTTATTAGGTTGGTACCTGGGAAAGCCAGGTAAGACATCTAGAGACCTTCTTAATCGAGACTCCAATAGTCGTAAACCAGTCTTCTTTAGATGAGAATCTAAGTTCTACGTAAGGTGCTTGGATGATGTTGGAGAAGTTAGTTATGCCTAACTCCATGTTAATGTCCCTAATAGTGGACATCAGCACAGATTAAATACCTGCACCAGGCTAGAGGTAAAAGGCAGTCACCATCCTAGTGAAGACTCGATCAGTAATGTTGAAGAACTCTTCCTATCCTTGGAAGGGGATAACATGCAATAGGATGATAACCTGAGTCATCATTTGCTTACTCAATCTTTTCTCGGAGCTACCTTTTAAGAAAAGTTTTTAGCATAACGTTCCTGATGGAGTGGTTCTTCATACATGAGAAGAGTTCCCATGTTAGCAATGTTTTTGTTGAAATGTTTGCCTTCAGCCATTGTAGTGTAAAAGAGGATTGAGTGAAGGTTGAGGGTTTGAGATACAATGATGCTTGCAGAGACGGAGGATATATGAGAAAGAATATGAAACGGTTGAGGTTACAAGTGTATAAGGTTGAAAATGAGGGATTAAAGTGTGACGCGTAAGAAGTGGGAGGTTATTTAAGTTGTGGGACGTAAAGACTGAAAGTAGGGCAACGTAGGAGAGAGAAACTCAAAAGAGTGGGAATTGTCCCACCTTTTTGCTTTTTCAAAGAGAATGGTTTCTGAAACATGGAACCACTTTCTGAACCTTGTCTACTTTCTAACCCATCAAGATAGCACTGTTTTGACACCATATACATTTTTCAGATTCTAAACCCATAAGGCCTTATACCTAGTTTCTTCTGTCCTTCTTTCTGACCTTGCAAGCTGATTCTCTAGTCTTGCAAACTGATTGTCTTTGTTTGCACTTCAGTTAAGAGTCATGAAGGGGAGAGTCAAGAGATGTTTATGCATGAATGCTTATATAGATTTAAAAACTTTTTAAGGTTCAAAAACATTTTAAAACACAAAAGCATACTTCAACTAATGGTTTTGTGACACTTGGTCTTCAATATTCACAAATATTAACTCAACATCTCCTTTCTGAACATGATCTCAAATAAAATGATGCTTAACATCGATGTGCTTGGATCTGAGTGCTGGATAGGATTCTTAGCAAGATTAATAACACTAGTATTATCACAGAAGATAGGGATTTTGGAATACCTGAGGTGATAATCTTCTAGCTGGTTCCTTATCCGTAGCATATGGGTGTAGCAGTTTGCATCAACTACATATTTAGCTTTAGTTATAGAAAGTGCAATAGTATTCTGTTTCTTGCACAACCAAGTAATGAGGCTCTTTACAAAGAAATAGCAACATCCACTGTTTTTTTTTTCTCTCTACTCTATCTCTATCAAAGTCAACATTAGTATCTTATAATCTTACAAAATGTACCTTTCTAGTACCATAAGTTAAGATTAGTAGTATGGATAAGTATCTTAAAATACGTTTAACAATATTTAAGTGTGATTGCTTTGGGTTAGATTGGAATCTAGCACAAATTCTCACATGTAATTGAATGTCTGGTCTACTTCCTAAGATCCAGAAGTGAACCAATCATTCCTTTATAATTGCTTTTTGATACTTTCTCACCATTCTCATTGTAACATCCCCTGCTACTTTATGAATTGATGACTGCCCACAAACCAACATGGTTCTTTTCAACGTGTTTTGTCCTTGCTTATATTCTTTTTAGGAAAACTTCCTCAGAGGTCACCCATCCCAAAATTGCTCCAAGTCAAACACACTTAATCGTGGAGTTCTTTCATGATAGGCTATTGAAAAGAAGATGCATCTTGTTGGTATAGGTAGTACCAATCAATTCATATAAGCCATTCTCAACTGTATAGTGCCATACCTATACAACCTCCGGATCCCTCTCATTCTGGTGTATAATCGGTTCATTCATGTACCCCTCCGCTTAGAGGCCTTGCTAGGAGCCACTCTTTGTTTGTGCCTTCTCACCGGCAATCACTCATGCCCTTGTCACCAGGCATTACATCCACCAGCTTTTGCTTGGTTCGTCCTGAAACTCAGTGCTAGAAGAGGTGCAGGCTGATACATCCCTGCTACTTATACATTGACGATTGTCCCCACAAACCAACACGGGTCTTTTCAATGTGCTTTGTCCTCACTCACACACTTCTTGGGAAAACTTCCCAAAGGTCATCCATCTCAAAATTGCTCCAAGTCAAGCATGCTTAACCATGGAGTTCTTTCATGATGGGCTATCAAAAGAAGATGCATCTTGTTAGTATAGGTAGTACCAATCAATTCATATAAGCCATTATCAACTGTATAGTGCCATACCTATACAACCTCAGGATCCTTTTCATTCTGGTGTGTAATCAGTTCATTCATGTACCCTTCGCTTAGAGGCCTTGCTAGGAGCTCTCTTTATCTATTCCTTTTTGCACGGCGATACTCATACCCTCATCAGGGCATTACATGGTCACACACATAAAAGATTATAATGCATGACATCTACTAAGGAAGCATAGCTAGTCCATTCCTCAAGGTCTTACAAGGATGAACTACTTGATACTATAATGTAACATCCTCCCATGTACAACTTCATCCTTAAGTCATGATATCGGACTTGAGAGTTGTTACTTATAAATTTGTGGACTTTTCTTAAATATCCATAACAAGATCGGTTAATTCGTATAATAACTGAGTTATAATTCAATCGAAAACATATAAAAAGAAAATAAAATATCCATTAAGTATAAATACAAATACAAGGAAAAGCTCTACTATGAGCTCTTATATATGTTTGTCTATTTACATAATTAAAAACATATGTACATAACAAAATAAAGTTAAAGAGAAAGTACAACAATTAAGATTCAATGTATCTGATTCTTCTATGACAGCGGCTTCATATCTCCCTGAGTAATTCTGGAGACAATCCAGAAACACAAAACATAAGGGTGAGAATCCTAAAATTTTTAGTAGGGCATCCCCAAAGGTATAGTAAAATAAAGCCATGTTATTGTCATCATCCCAGCCACTTTAGTTTATTAAGAAAATGTGAGCATGCAACATATGTCAAAGGTTCATTTTAAAGTTAACAAACCAATTCTCCGAATTAGGTCTCTTTAATTATTCAATCACTTAATATACACATGTTATACTACTCAATATCATAATATTCCATTCTCAATGTACGTGCCCTCCGTATTTTGAAAGGGGTCTCATATACATCATTCCTATCTCTAGTGCCCTTGACATAATAAAGGGGTCTTTTCATGCCCTTAACATACTATAGGGGATATCTCGATGCCCTTAACATATTATAAGGAATCTTTCCATGCCCTTAATACACTAAATGGGATTTCATTCTTCACTCAACACCTACATCATCCTCAAGCTCACATATAAATGCATCACATTTCTATATGCATTAATATAAATATCTGATTTCATAATGCTTCAAACCTATATATATCATTCATTCATTCCTTATAAAACAATTTTTAAATTCCATAGCATGCATTCATACATGAATCAAGGTCATTGTATCATTAATTCAAGGCATTATCATAATTCCAACACATTGGCAGATTTTTCACTCAAGTAGCACAATTTATTTTTCATACCAAATAACCAATCCAAGGGCTATAAAAATTCCCCATGGCACCTCACCTAAGCTCCTATAAAAATTTCAAAGCAAGAATTATTCTCTAACTTTGGTAACAAAATTAGACAAATTTAGTGGTCAAAGGCCATCTAATCTAGCCCAAAGCCAGAATTCCATAATTTTTAACCTTAGTAAATGAACCCAGAAAATTTGAAATAAAAATTTTAGTAAAACCTTAAGATGTCTCTATCCCTTGTAAAAATTTCAAAGGAAAATTCAATCATTTGCTATGATAACAAAATTAGTAAAAATTACAACTTCAGGTTTAGCAATTTAGTAGCAACATGTATTGCTTCGGTTCCTGATTTATTTTCAAGTAGTAAGAGTCCTTAAAATAATCCAAGAAAAATCATAGAGTTGCATTATGATGTTAGCTTTAACATATAATTTTTCAGCTCATAAAAATGCCTACAATTGTGCTAGAAAATTCGTGAACAATCACTGCAGTAGGGAAGTGAAAATGCAGCAAGCATAGTTCAACACATCTTTAGCAAAAATGATTTTTTCAAAACACCAAACTACCCACCCATGCAAATACATCAATATCTAGGTGTATCCTCACATTACAACCAGAATTTATCAATTTAGAATAACCCAAAACTTGCAAGAATAGAAAAACACAAAACAAGACAAAAACCTTACTTTTGGTAACTTGTGGATCCTTGGCTCCAAGGTGCTCTAGGATTGATTTCCTTCACTTCAAGGCTCCCTATTCAATCCCAAACCCTTCCTAGATTAGTAAGGTATGGGGTAGCAAGGTGAGGATTGGTGATGAATTGAGATTTCAATTGGTTAGATTTGTAGGTATTGATGTGTAGAATAAGTTTAGTGAAGGAAGTTGAAAGTTTTAACAACTCTAGGCTTCTGTTTTTTGGATTTAAATGAAAGCTTGCTGCTCATGGAGATAGAGATGAAGCTGCTACTTCTCTTATTGATGGCCGAAAGCTTCTTAGCTTATTAGAGAAGAATTAAGCTTGTATTTATCTTGCATTTAATGTATGAATATTATAATATATATTTGGATAATTCTTAATCTAAGAAAGTAAAATGGATGGCTAGGATTGAATCTTGTAATTCAAGATTGAATCTTAGCCATTCATTTGATATAAATGGATAAGCTCCTTTATTTTGTAAAGATTAAATTAGCTTCGTGCTAGAAATTGCACATTGAAATTTCATCGAACGGTGAAAACCGTACCTGGAAATCTATATCACCCGAAATTTAATTCTAGATATAAAAATTTCATTTCTAACTATTTTTAACCTCAACCCTCTCTTTTCTTAGCCTCGGGCATTTCTTGATCCTGATCTGGGGTTTAGATGTCCTGACGGGCCCATGGGACCCACAAGGTTACTATTCAAGCTCGCCCTGAAATTTTTTTTTAACACGTCCATTGGGCCATCATTATCATTGCTAAACTGTCAGATTTTTGAAATTATGGCTAATAAAACTCAAATTATTTTTTAAATAATTTTTGGGGTATTACACTCATCAGTATCAATCACTTGAGATGGATGCATGTGGGTACTCATGGATTTGGCTTGATCCATATTAAACCTTTTCAAAAGCTTTTTTGTATACTTTTCTTGATGGATCATGGTTCCTCCCTTTTGTTGTTTTATTTGAAGACCTAGGAAAAACTTGAGTTCACCCAACATCTCATCTCAAATCCACTCTGCATTAATTTTGAAAACATTTAATAGAGAGAATGGTAGATGGCGCCAAATATGATGTCATCAACATATATTTGGACTATCAAATGTGATTATCTTACTCAAGAGTAAAAAGAATAGTGTCCACTTTACCTCTCTTGAACCTATTCTTGAACCCATTTTTCAACTAGAAGGTACTTAGCCTTTCATACCAAGCTCGGGGAGCTTGTTCAGAACCATAAAGTGCCTTTGTTAGCCTAAAGACATGGTTGGGAAGATTTTCACTCTCAAAACCAAAAGGCTACTTTACATATACTTCCTCAAAGAGAAATCCATTTAGTAAAGAGTGAACCCATTGTAGCTGCAAAAGCAAGTAGCATTGTTATGGCTTCGAGCCTAGCTATTGGTGCAAAGGTTTCATCATAATCAATTCTCTATTGTTGATTATAACTTTGTGTAACCAATCTTGCTTTGTTTCGGATGACCTTGCTAGGTTCATTCGAGCTTGTTTCTGAACACCCATTTTGTTCCGATGATGGTCTTCCCTTTTGGTTTCCCATTGAGTGTCTAGACTTTGCTTCTCTCGAACTGATCAAGTTCCTCTTGCATAACATCCACCTAACTTTGATCATTCAATACTTCTTCAATATAGTCAGACTTGATAGTGGAGATTAAAGCAGTTAGATAAATATTTGAAGGAGGATCTGGTTCTCACACCCTTAGAAATGTATCATCGAACTCTGTTATGAGAACTGCTCTCAATCAGAAACCCCTTTATACTTTCTATAGCTTTGAAGTTCTTCAATTTCTCTTTCATCTTAAACTGCTCTTCTTTATGCTAAAAAAATATCACTTTTTGATGGCTTTGGAGTAATCCATGTTCTAGAGCTTAAGTAATATCTCAAAAATTATTTAAAATTTATTTGAAATTTATTAATTATAATTTTAAAAATCAGACGTAGCAATGATGAGGACAATCTAATGGATGAGTTGAAAAAAAAATTCAGGCCAGGCATGAATAGTGATTTCAAGCCTAGGTGTGAATAGTAACTTTACGAGCCCATAGGCACAATAATAACCCTAGAATTGAGACCGAAGACCCCTGGGACCAAGGGAAAATAAGATAAGGATTGGCATAGAGTATTTGACCCAAGGTTAATCTTGGGTAATATTCTAATTTACCGAGTATGTTGTTTTACCCATTCGATAAAGTTTTGATGTATAGTTTTTAGCACCATAAAAGTTACTTTGTGGCCAAATAGATCTACATATAACATCTTGCCAAGTTGATGGCAAGGATTAAAACTTGGAAAGCAAGTTTCATTATTCACCATTCATTTATTATTATTTTACCCTAGGGCCAATATCTCATCCGCTCGATAGAATTTCGATGTACGATTTAATCAGAAAAAGTTAATTGCTCACAAGTTAAAGTGAGCTACTTATCTTAAGCCAAGTGGATGGCCAAGATTTATTCTTGGACCAAGAAAACCAATCTTAGCCATCCATCTTAATTTTTTTTCTTTTTAGAAAGAAATTTATACTTTACTTACATAATTACTACATCTATACCAAGATAAACATAAAACCACCAACCTTATCACTCCACCTTTAGCAATTTCGGCCAAGAAGCTTGAACATAACCTCCTATAGTGTTTTCTCTCAAACCTTAACTTCCAAGCCCAAAACCTTAGTTTTAAATCACCAAAACCCCAAATCTTCTTCACAAAACTTCAACTACTCATCACAATCTACCAAACCAATCGATTGGAAAATCCATCAATTTCTCACTTTGATATCTTGGGTTTGAAGTGGATTTGAAGAGCTAGTGGTGAAAGAAACCATTCTTAGAATATCCTTTGGAGTTAGAAGTCCTAAAGCTTCACAAGTAGGGATTTTAAACCTTTTTGTTTCAAATATATATTTTTTAATTTAGTTACTGAATTAATTGGATTTTTTCATTGTGTTAGTTGATAATATATAGATACTGAAGTGTCTAATTTGGTGGAGTGTTTGTATGATATTAGAAAACCCTTTTTGGCAAAATAAGTTTTAACCTAGGTTGTTGGAATTTTTGGATTAAGCAAACAACTTAACTTTTATGATTTTATTAATAGATTTGAGAGTTTATTATGAGCCAAAATTTTTATCTGGTGAAACTAACATATGAAAATGTCTCTAATAATTTTTTTGAGCTTTTTAAAATACATTTGCTATGTTTAAAAATTCAGAAACTAAGAGGGTTAGGGTTCCTGCTGGACATTAAATTCTGGATCACTGAATTTGTTTAATTTTGTTCTATACCAAATGATTGAATTTTCCTTTGAAATTTTTACAGGGTGTTGAGGACATCCTGAATTCCAACCCTAAATTTTTGTATGATTTTATATATTCATTTGATATAGTAATAAAATCAGGAAATTCTGGCTATTAGCTATAATCGGGGGTTTCTGACCTCTGAATTTGAAGAATTTTGTTAACATAGCTAAAGAACTATTTTTACTCTAAAACTTTTACAAAACCTTGGGGACATATTGAAGTGTCATGGATAATTTTTGTAGCCTTTCATTTGATTGTTTGATATGTAAACTAATTTTTGCTACATAAGTGTGAAATTGACAATGTGTTGGAGTTATGCCAATGCCTTGAATTGATGATATGATGACTTTTGATCCAAGTATGATGTGTATGAATGCATGCTATAGACTTTGAAGATTGGTTTATAAGGCATGATTGAAATTACTTGTGAATGAATGCCTATATGTGCTTTAATGCATGCATTCGGAAAAAGAAAAGTACATGATGCATATATGTGACAAAAGAGAATTATGAACTTCAATCATGCATGTTCTGACTTATGGACAAAAAAGAAACAAGACTTATGTTGAATGAGGGGAAGGCAAAAAGAGGAACTTCTCTAGAGATATTATGAGTCAGTAGACGTATTAGATAGGAATAGATCTATGTGTGATTTAGAAGGAAAAAATGAAGTCCGATGATGATGTATAGGAATGAGTTAAGTCCTGATAGCGTATATTACCCATGTGTGGTGTTATCCAATATAAATATCTTTTGGTATGAACTAAGTCTTTCCTATGTTGATGACACTAGAAAAATGCATGGAATTGAGTTCTATGGTCACAAGAGAAATATGAGATCCTTTGACTTATCAAGGGCATGAAAAGATCACTACATTTATCATATGCATACTCATGTCATATTGAGTTATTTGCATATGATGATTTACTATGTGCTTAAGCATTTTGATATATGTGAATTAAGTGTTTGAATGCTAAAATAAACCCATTTTGGAGGTATGATTTTGAAAGTTAAAACTAAATCTTTGGTATGTAATACATGATCACATTTTTCTAATAAAATGAAATGACTGGGATGATGATGATGACATGGATTTTATTATGCATTTTGGGAATACCCCTGAGAATTTTATAATTCTCACCCTTATATTTGTGTGTTCTCATGTCATTTCCAGATTGCTAAAGGGAACAATGAAGCGGTTATCATGGAAGTGCTTGATCTATAGTAGCTCAATGGCAGAAGACTACTATTAATTTTCTTTTGGTATATGTATATGTATGTTAGTAAATATGTAAGAAGACATATGTGTATTAAAGCTCATAGAAAAGCTTTTCAATGTATTTGAGTATGTAATCTCCAGATATTTGGTTTCCTCTTTATATATTTACATGAAGTTATGGAATATTTATTGCTTAATTCGCTCTAATATGCTATGATACTTAGAAAAGGTCCACTAATTTATAAGTAACAACTCTCGAGTCCGATGTCATGGCTTAAGGATGATGTTTTAAGGGTGTTATAGCCAACTTTATGAAGGTTGAGCTTTCATTCTGCTTGCTTTCTAAGGGTTCCTTGAGGTTTAGTGTCCCAAGGTTTTCTTCCAACTCTTCAAGATGATCAACAAGGTCCTTCTTGAGCTCTTTAAACTTGATATGGATAGTCTCTTCAACATATAATGTTCTCTTGTTGTATACCATGTAAGTTTTGGAGACCAAAGAGTACCCTAAGAAAATTCCATCATTAGACTTAGGATCAAACTTTGCGAGTTTGTCCTTGGTCTTAAGAATAAAATAGGATAAGCCAAATATATGAAAGTGAGATATGTTGGGTTTTCTACCCTTCCATAGCTTATAAAGGGTCTTCTTAAGGATTGGCCTTAGAAAGATTCTGTTTTGGATATAGCATGGGTGTTTATAGCCTTTGTGTAATCCCCTAACGTATAACGAAGTACGCTCGAGTCGTATTTGGTTTAACGTTAAAGGATCACTCATTGGGACCTTAACCTTGACTTTAGCAGGAAATACGGGCCATTTTTTCGTTATTTTGAAAAGACATTACTTTCAAAAACAAAAAATAGAAGCCTTTGTGTGTAAATAGTATTCGACACTAAACCACATAATTATAAGAGAACATACAACATAATATTATCATCTAAACACCAAGACAATCTTAAGTCCATCACATGAAATACCTCGATATATATAATATGTAATCTAGCATAAGAGCCTCAATAGCTCACAAGATATCTGAATATGTATAATAGTGCCAAGTGCGCAACCACCTAACTTCTACTAAAGCTGAGATACATAATGGTAAAAGTGTAATAGATAAGCATGTTAATGGCCATATGGGTTCAGTATCCAGTAATCCAAACCAAAATGATAGTCATATGTCAAGAGATATAAGCAGGGTAAATATCTAATAATCCTAATGTTGTCTCCAGCATAGCTATCTTTATTCGTCCACAAGCTCAAACATCAATTGACATGTCCTGATCGTCTAGAAACGTACATGGAAATTTGAAAGGGGTGAGAATCCTAATGAATCTCAATAATAGTAAAACATACATGGTGTCATCATCATACATCTCCGACCCACTTGGTTTATTGTAGAAAAGGTGTACATGCCACAATGCAATCCAATTTTAGAGTTTTCACAAACGTTATTATCAAGTGGACATTTCATTTTAATATGGACTTGATCATGAATGCATCAAGTTAGTTATATGTATGTATTTATATGCATGAGAAAAGCTTCGCATTAGAATATACATTTCATAAGGGCATACATGCATGGAAAAAGCAAACATATCACTTAGGCCACATGCATGCATGAAAGAGTGAAACATAATCTCATAAGTACATGCATGCGTGAAAAGAGACTAACATATTCCTATACACTCACATGCATTCATGAAAGGCGCGAACATATACAGTAAGTAGACATAGGACTTTCAACTTTCTTCGAACATAGTTCATTTTCACTTATCCGTCAACCTCTTAAGGACCCTAGGTTATAAGCTCATAACTAACATATGTAATGCGATTGACCATTACTAAACCTCGATTAGTACTAAACCTCGACTAGTCATAGATAATATTCATCATCATGATGTACAAATGCGATCATCGTCCTAAACCTGATAAACTGAACCTAGTGTAAGGGGGTGTGAGTTCTCTTTTAGACATATAAATATTCATACTTGTGTTCACTATGGTTCGTGCCATGGTGTAACACTCTGTATATCCAGCAACCCTTACTTGCTCCACTTTCCTTACTTCGAATGTGGGCCTACAAATACACTATGTGGTACACCATAGCAGTGTCCTAAGCTCATGATTTCCTTTATCCATGTCTAAATGCATACTTGACTCAACATATCCCATTAATGAGACTCATTCAAGAATAATCACGAATAATGCTTAGAATAAAATACATAAGTGACCAGTCAGCCGTCAATATCTAGTATAACAATTAATATCACATACATCACCAATGCATCTCAGTCAAGTATGTCACAAAAATAATTCATAATCCGATCAAATATAACAATCAACTGCAATAAATAATCATATTTCACCCAACAGATATTCAAGAGTCATCGTGCATTTGAAATCAGTTATAACTCTCTTTTGCTAAACCAATTTGAGTCTGATAATAAGAGTATTTTGAAAGAAACATTTTTCCTCTTCCCAAGATATATGGTTACCATGGCCCACCTTCCTTTATGTTACAAGTTCTAAAAATTTACTTTTAAAGACTTTACAATTTCTAGTTTTTACTAGGTAGCCCCAAACTTTATAAAATTTACAAAATAGTCCCTAATTTAATTTTTCATCCAAGAATATAGTTTCCACCCTAATTCTCCTGAAATTATAGCCTGCATTAGAAATTTTAGAATTTGTACAAAACCCCAAACTTTTAAGAAATTATATTTTAACCCCTAAACTTTACTAAAATTGTAAAAGAATCCCAAAACTTTTTTTTTTCTTCCAAACACCTACATTACTATTCCAAAACCTATTTTTAAGCTTTACACCCAAAAACTCAATTTTTGCATATAAACCCTTAAACTTTACTAAAATTGTAAAACAACTCGAAAACTCTTTTTTTTCTCTTAAACACATACTTTACTATTCAAGAGTTTATTTTTTTATAGATTTACACCCTAAAAATCTAGTTTTTACATAAAGTCTCTAAACTTTGTAAAATTGCATTTTGACCCCAAAATCTCTACATAATCACAAAAATGCCCAAATCACATATACCCACTCCATTTTTCATGTAGATTCCAAATACGTGGTTAGTTTTAAAAGAAAATTTTTCCTTCTATGTGAACAAGCCTTGGCTGAACCTATATACCCCAAAATCCAAACTTTTTGCAAAACTTTGAAATATGCATGAATGTGCTCCTTTTATGTGTAGATTATAAAGATGAATATGGTTTTTGAAACAAACATTACCAACATAATAAACGCTCTAAAATAGTGACCTAACTCAAAAATATTAAATCTTACTCAAAAACTTCATAAAATACATAAAAGTGACACTTTCAAATAGTAGAACAAAGTCATGGAATTAGATTTTTGAAAGGAAATGATAAGCTTTCCAAATATTTCTAAAAGAAAGGAATAGCTTTGAGCAAAATAGCCAACTTTCTAACATAGACATTAATCAAAACTCAAACTTTTTTAGCAAAAATTAGAAAATAAATTAAGAAAATAAGTTTGAACACAAACCCCTACCCAAAATAGGGTCTTTGTTGGAGAGTAAGGTAGTCACAAGCTCTTTGAAGCTTAAGCTATCAAGAAATGAAGCAAAAATCTCTTCCTTGTTTCTCAACAACATTTGGCGTATGCTAGAATGGGTAGGAGGAGGCTTTTTCTTGAAAAACTAATGGTGGATTTGGGTTTTTTTGGGTGGAAGAGCTATGGAAAAGTGTATTTGTTTGTTGGATTTGGTGGAGAAATGAAGAAGTTGAGGTTGAAAGTGATTGAGGTAGATGGTGAAGATAAGAGAAAAATGAACAAATTGGGGGAGGGGTGGGTTTCTTCAAAGAAAAAGGGGTAGTTTGTTTAGGTTTAAGGGTAATTTAGGGTTTAGGTGAAAAATGTGGGGGTAGTTTAGGTAGAAAATGTACTAATTAGGATAGTTTAGTAAAAGCAATGATCAAAGTAGGATTAACTTAGTCTAACTAAAATTAATTTGAATTAATCATCATCAAGGAGTCATTAGTCATAATAAAGTGGTATTTGTCTTTAATGGTGTCATAATGTGTAGCCACTATAAGACAAGTGTAGTGGGTGGTGATATCATCATGTTCCTCCTTTGTCTTCAAGAATGAGATTAAGTTTCTCTAATCATTCTTGGACCTCAATTAACCCAAAATAATCATTTTGACTCAAAATTAATTAATAAACATAATTTATTTTTAATTAGAGTCTAATATTTTCTATATGTTCGTAATTACTTCAATTAAGCTTAATTAGCATGACCAAGGGTAAAATGGTAATTTTAAGAGACTCTTCAAGATTCACCCAAACATCAAATATCCCGTCAAGCTAATATATCCAACTCCGGGTGATAACAACTTCAGTCATCACATAATCTTGCATTAAATTATCTTAAGGGTATTATATTAAACTAACCCTTTGAGGATAGTTAACCAATAGCCCTCGATTCTTGTACAAAAGTGACATTAGGAACATTTTTGTCATTTTGCATAGAAGGAAAATCGGGCATTACACTTTGCCCAAAATCCTTTTGATAAACCACATTCTAAAAGCATGGTTATGGCCATTTCTTGTGAGCTTCTGTTTTTCCTTTTAGCAACCTCATTTTATTGGAGAGTTCTAGGAGTAGAAAACTTGTGAGAGATGCCATGTATTTCACAAAACTCTTCAACAACATAATTTTTGGATTCTACTCCGTGATCTGATCTTATAGAGGTAATTTAAGATCTTTTTCAGGACAAACATGTTTTTCAAAACTTTGAATATTTTGACCAACTTATCCTTAGAAGCAAGGAAGATAACCCATGTGATGACAAGGCAATATCTTTTCCAACAAGACTTGTAGTCTTGGTTGGTCCAAGAGATCCATGTGTAAAAGCTCAAGTGGCTTAGTAGTTGAAACTACATTTTTGTTGTGGAAGAAAGCTTTGGTCTGGTTGTCTTCTCAGAAATCATAAATTGAATCCTTATCAAATCTAATCTTTGGCAAACCTTAAACAAGCATTTTCTAAGATAGCTCATAAATAAGCTTCATATGAGCATGTCCAAGCTTCTTATGCCACAGCCACTGATGCGAGACATTTTACATCTTGATCTATAAGGTCATCCAAGAATAACACATAAGTGTTATAATGCTCTTGCCAGATAAGATGACTTGTCCTGAAGTGGGATTTACAATATTAGGCATGAACATTAAATAAAATATTAAAGCCTTAGTTATAGAATTGATTGATACTTGACAAATTATGAGCTAAACCATCAACAAGTAAAACATCAAAAATTTGATGAAAATCATCCTTACCAACATTTCCTATGCCTATGACCTTGCCCTTACCTCCATCAGCAAACTTGACTGATCCAGAGTTCTCGACTTTAGGTTTCTGAACCATCTTCTGGACCTGGACATGTGTCTGGAGCAGCCACTATCCATGTACCACTTGTTATCCTAATCAACGTGCATTCTAGACACACCTGCACTAAAAACAGTTTTAATTTAGGTACCTAAACTTTCTTGTGTCCTTTTGGGTTATTTTTTTAAGGGCAAGGTGAAAGAGGCTGTCACCTACCTCCTCAAATTAGAAATTATTTCAATGCTAAGTTGCACCAAAAATATAGTAAAGGGCACAACCTAAGTCTTCTCTCAAGGAGGCTTCAATACTTAGTTGGGAAATTAGGGGTTTTGGAGAATTAAAATTTAAAACAACTAGAATTTAAAAGATAATAGCAACGAGATAATAGCAACAGTGAAAAAGGCACTAGTGCAAGGTATTCCTAAGATTGGAAATTAATTATCATTGACCAACTATTAAACCATCGTGGCTATTATTAATAAATTATTAGCAATTATACTATTGATCGACCGACCTCTAGAATTTGACCAATGCAAGTAACTGATCAACAATATCTCAATTTATTTAGAAATCACATTGATTTAATGAACCAATTGCTATAGCCTAATCGCAATCGAAAAGTTAATTCTAATGTTCTCTGTAACATCCTCCCAAGTACAACATCATCCTTAAGTCTGGTATATACTCAAGAGTTGTTACTTATAAATTTGTGGACCTTTCTTAATTATCTATAACAAGAATCGATCGAATCATGTATTAACTAACTTGTGGTTCTATCAAAATATATAGCAAGAAACAATGTATTTATTTAATACAAGTCAAGTACAAAAGGAAGCTCTTCTAAGAGCTTTATAGTGCATATGTTATCTTTTATATTTACAAACATATGCATACACTTAAGTACAACAAACACAGGTTTCCGCTACTAACTCCTGCAAATTCCACTTTATTCTTTCTTGTAGCGGCCTCATCGGCTTCTAGATCAACCTGGAGATGAAATGGGAAAACAAATACATAAGAGTGAGAATTCTAAAATTCTAGTAAGGTGTCCCCAAAAATATACTGAAATTCATGCATCATCATCCTAACCACTTCGATTTATTAAGAAAAGGTGATCATGCATTACATAATAGCTGTTCATTTTTAAAGTTTAAAATCAATCTTTCCGAAGTGGGTTACTTTTTAAAAAAATCAATCACTTAGTACACATCTATCATAAGCTCATAAATCATAGTAAATAATGGTAAACAAAATTATTCAATATGTATAAATATGCATATGCCCAATGTAGTGAAATTATCTTTGATTGCCCTTGATAAATCGAAAAGGATCTCATCTCTCTTTATTTGCCCTCAATAAGTCAAAAGGATCTAATGTGTCTTTATTTGCCCTTGACAAGTCAAAGAAGATCTCATTTTTACTTATGGCTATATAACTTAATTCAATGTGCCATTCACTTTCCTTTTTCCAAATGCATGGATAAAACATATATAGGCATTCATTCACAATGTGATTTCATTCATGCCTCATAAACCAACCTTTAAAGTCACTAGCATGCATTCATATACAATATACTTAAACCAAATGTCATTATATCATCAAATCAAATCTTGGATTCAATTCCGCAGTTGGCAAATTTCACCCATTATAGCACAAATTTATTTGCACACCAAACACCCAATTTAGAGGCTATAAAAATTCTCTAAGACACTTCAATGTGTTCACAATGTCCTGTAAAAATTTCAGAGCAAGAAACGTTTTCTAACTATGCTAAAAAAATTAGAAAAATTTGGAGGTCAGCAACCCCCTATTTACAGCCAATAGTCATAGTTCCCATTTTTATTACCCTATCAAATGAGCATATCACATCATACAAAAATTCACAGTTGGACTTCAATATGTCCTCAACACCCTGTAAAACTTTCAAGTGATAATTCCATCATTTGGTATGGTAAAAAAATTAGCAAAATTTACAGCTTCTATTCCAACATTTCAGGTAGCACATAGATCACTTCGGTTTCTAATTTTTTTCAAGCAGGAAACGTTCAAATCACAGCTCAAGAAAATTCGTAGCACTAGCTCAAGATGAGCTTCAATATATAATTTTTCTAGATCATAAAAATTCCTACAATTGCACTAGAAAATTTGTGAACAATCCCTACCATAGTAAAACCAAAATTCCAGCAACATGGTTCAAAATCTCTTTTGACAAAAATGATTTCTAGCATCATCCAAACTCTCCCCAAAATTAATACATCAATATCAATAGATCTTTGGCTGGAACTTGCTCCAAGATTGATCCCTTCCACTTCAAAGCTCCCAAATCAACCTCAAATCATTCTTAAATAAGTGAGGGTGAGATAGCAAGGCAAGGATTGGTGAGGAATTGGGATTTTAATCGGTTAGATTTGTAGGGATTGAGGTGTAGAACAAGTTTTGTGAATGATGTTTATGGTTTTAACAAGTCTAGGCTAATGCTTTGAGGATTTGAACCTTGTTTGAGGTTGTTTGAGAAGAAAGAAATGGAGATTTAGAGGCTGTTGCATTTGGCTGAGAAAACAAGGAAAAAATGACAAAGTTAGGTGGTTTGAAGTGATCTTGTTATAAAATAGCATTTATGTAATCAAAGTGCATTTCTTTTCCTTTTTAAAAAGAAACAATGGAATGGATGGCTAGGATTTAATCTTGTTAGTCAATATTAAATCTTGCCCATCCACTTAGCTTTAAAAGATAAGCATTATCATATTATAAGGATTAAACTATCTTTCGTGTTAGAAATCACACACCAAAATTTTACCGAATGGGTAAAACACCATACTCGGGTAATCAAACATTGTCTAGACAATTAATTCTAGGAATAAAATATGTATTCCTAATGATTTCTAACCTTAATCCTATAATTTCTCAGTTTCAAGCATCTCGGGTCCTAGTTCTAAGGTTTGGACAGGAGGCTGCGACCCGCAAGTTACTATTCAATTTTTTTTTTACATATTCTTGGGGCCTCATCATTACTACATGTATTAGACTTTCAAAATTATGACTAACAAAACTCAAATTAATTTTTTAAATAATTTGTGGGGTGTTACATTCTCCTTCAAATATAAACTAATAGATCTATCAATTTATGCCCTACGGGTTTCCCTAAATGATGATCACCAATTTAGTTATCCCAATAAATATTATAGTAATCACCACAACAATTATAAGAATAGAAACTACAGAACATTACGAAAATCAATGCATTTAATATCAAAAGAGGTCTCAAACATCATCCCAATCCATCCAAAATCCCTACACTAGTAAAGAAATCTACTTCTCCACCTCGAGGATTACAACAATGAAGATAAAAGAAACCTGAAAATAATAACAACAATCCTATCACAATTTCCAAGACAAAGCAATTCACCTATGGAGTTACTAAGAGAGAGAGAGTAAATAAGAAGAAGATAGAGAGAGAGAATAATAGCAACTAAAAGTGGCAGCCTAAAAGTGAATCAAAAGCTAAGGTAAAAGTCTGTGTTAGTCCTATATATACTGCTCTCTAAAATGGGCCAAAGTGAGGCCCAAAAACAGATTAATGAACTATAACTCCACTATTGCATGAGTGCAGGAGAGCTAAATGAGCACTATAGCGCTCGCAGAACGATGAGGTCAAAAAATTAATGGTTGTCACTCTCCGAGCATTGCAGCACTCACCCAAATGTGAGCTTCTACACTTTTCTTCCTTTTTGCTCCAAGCTTCATCTAGAGAGCTTCCAACCTTGTTCTTGACACTTTGCACTTGATCCAAAGCTCCAATGCACAAAACTATACTCAAAGAGACAAGTCAAATGCAACAGGGTGTAATTACAAATTATTCCAAAATCAATGCAAAAGCCAATAATTCTTCCAAAATAACACAATAAGAAATAAATCAAAATCCTAATTAATTACATTAATAACTCAGTAAAACTCATGCAAAAAACTATGGTTTGGTAGCAAGATAAGTGGCATAAATGCCTCGTATCAAACTATCCTACTCTTAAGCTTTCACATGTCCTCATGTGAAACTAAGATCAAATCAAGGCATGGATAAGAAACGAGTATATAAAGACTAAAGTAGACTTCTAATCTAAAATGCATGATGCATGAAATTAAATAACAATACACCAATCCAATGAACTTAGAGACACAACAGTAAGTTTTGACACTAACAATTAAGTGAATTACAACAACCAAGGCATGAATAAGGACATAGCACACAAGGTAGAATCCACATATGATGTATGGACCAAATACAAAAATCCTCCCAAAGTTAGTGTTTGCCACTCATTCACTCAAGTGTTTGGGGTTACGATGCACACTTAATCACCTTAAATGAAAATACATTATCATGGCTTGCCACGGGTCTTATTCTCCATTTTGTCACACACACATGCATACCAAATCAAAAGGACTTACCTTTGGTTGTAATGGGGCTTAGGTGAAGGTGGGTAATTATATAGGTCAATGAGCTAAACCTCAAATCAAAGGAGAGTATATGCATACACAAAGAGCACAAGTGCCTAAGGGTACACTTTGTCCAACTTAACACAATTACAGGCCTTTCTTTTGCAATATGGCACACCTTCGACCCAAACTTTTCCAAAATTCTTTTTTATCAACCTTTCACCCTAATTTCTTTATTATTATTATTATTTTCTTCCTGGTGTGCCACTTGTTGTATTTGTTTACACATTGTTCCTCCCCCACACTTAAATTGGGGCATGTCCTCATGCTCTCCCCATACTTATGCTCAAGCACATATAAGAAAGGCACAAATGCTCTCCTAAGCCTAAAAGGCTAGGATATTTCATGGTTTTTCACTTTTGGGTAAGGATATGCTAAAACAAAAGAATGGGCAATAAGGCTCAAAGGGGAAAAACAATGGTAACATGCAAAGGTTCACTATATGGGCAAGTGGCTAAAAATAAGGAAAAAAATGCTTCAATCATATTCAAGCATGCACATGAAAAACATATTTTCAAACAAGACCCTAAGCAAGCTCTAGAATACAAATCCAAATAGGGAAATACACATGAATAAACAAGGATATATAAAAATCTCATAGGTGAAAATTATGTACTCAATCCAAACTACACGATGAATCTACCAAGCATGCAACACAAAATAGTCAATGCCAAGCAAGTCAATAAGGTGCACTTGGGTGGTAAATTGGGCTTGATAATGAAGGAGGCATTTACCCCATGGTCACCTTCACTTCCCCACTGCCCTTGATCTTCCTCCTCCTGGTCCATAGATCTTTCAAGAATTTAGCATATTTGGTAATTTGCTTGATTGCATCCAATAAAGGTATGTTTACTTGCACCTTTGGAATGTTTCCAGGGTGTTGGATCCAAATCTCCTGTAGTAGCTTTTCTGGGTTGCATCCTTTGTGGGAATGGCAGGGGAGTGAATTTTGGAACTCTTGTAGCTTCTGTTGAGCGCAGCTGAGCACTGGTGCTCTTTAGAATCTTTCTCGCTATATGATTAGTCTCGGCTAAGTGCTACAGCACTGTTTGAACACTCCAGTGCTAACCCGAGAGGTGCTCTTATGCCAGTCTTCCATCTGATGGTTCTATGGAGTGTTGTTTGACCACTCAGTGCTTTCCAGAATGCTCTTCAAACTCATCTTCAACTTGCTCTTTTCTCCTATGCAAGCCTAGTCACTTCTGGATTTTCATCCCAAACCTCAAAGTGATAGCATAGACATTTCCCTTGGATTAGGTATGGTCTGAAAATGTAACTAGGAAGCTGGGGACGGTGACTCTTATTTTACTTTATTTGAGTCACTTTTTCTCTCAGTTGGGCATTCTCTTTTCTTATTTCCTGCATTTGCTCCATCATCATTTTCATCATTTCAGTCATAGTGGGATATGAGGAAAGAGGTACAGAAAGGGTCAATTGTCTTTGATAAAGTGCCAAATACTTTTGCTGAAGGTTGGCCCCTTGTGAATTATTTCCCACTTCAAATTGGGGTGATTCTTCCAGCTGGAATTATAAGTCTTCCGAATGGGAACTAGCCTACTTAACTCTGAGGTGGACTCTGGAAGGGTTAGTTATTGCTACTCCAGTGGTTGATTCATCTTGTAAGGCTAGGCACATGTCAATGTGATGGTCATTTCAAGTACATATGCCACAGATCTTGGAAATCAATGGAGTTGCTACCTAGCTAGCCATCAATTGCTACATAAGGCCAGAAAGTTGTAAAGTTCGGGTCAACATTGGATTCTTTGGTTGGCTCACTCCATGAAGGCCTCTAATAGTTATGGCTGCCTTAGAACCAAATTGCTAAAAATTGGCAACCATATTCTCAATTAAATCATAAACCTCTACCAAAGTCTTATCAAGAAGTGCACATCCACTAGCAACATCTATCATACATCTAACGCAAGTATCAACCCCTCATAAAAGTCCTGAAGGAGGAGTTATCTAAATCTGATGATTGAGGCAACTTCCATAAAGGAGTTTGAAGTGCTCCCAATATTAATGTAGGTTCTCATCAGGATGGCGGATTCTGAAGATCTTTTTTTTTTTTATAGAAGCCACTCTTGAGGCAAGAAAATATCTTTCCAGGAAAAGCCTCTTCATTCAAGTCTAATAATTATTAACAACACTTTTAGGAAAGTTGAAGAACTAATTTTCTGCTGCACCTGTAGGTAGAAGGGGAATGCTCTAAGTTTAACATCATCCACCCCCACCCCATTGGGTCTCATTCAGAACACACCATGTGCAGTTTCTTCAGGTGTTGGTGTGGGTCCTCTCTAGATAGCCCATGGAATTTGGGCAAAGCATGTACCATATACTCTTTAAACTCAAAATCATTGTCTAGTGTACGGTATGTAATGGCTAAGGCCTCCTGGGTGAAATCAGGAGCAGTGAGCTCCCTAAGTGTCCTATCCCCATCTCCCATGTTATCTATATTTCCTGGAATACTAAATAGAGGATCAGAATGCTAGATGGTTCCACATGTTGACATTTTGGCTGTCTAATTTTTCTCAAGGTTTCTCAATCCTAGAGTCAAGAGGTATCAAATTTCTAGTAGATAAGGAACGCCTCATACAAGGGAATAGAATTTTTTTTTTTTTCAGAATAAAATAAATAGCAAAAAATAAAAAATAGTAAATAAATCAATAAAAATAAAATAAAATAAAAATTAGAAAAATAGAATAAAATAGAAAAGTAAACAACTAAGTTTCAATGTCTTCCCAACAAACGTGCCAAAATTTGAACGGAAAATTCGCCTACCTCCTCAAATTAGAAATTATTTCAATGCTAAGTTGCACAAAAAAATGTAGTAAAAGGTACAACCTAGGTCATCTCTCAAGGAGGCTTCAATACTTAGTTGAGAAATTAGGGGTTTTGGACAATTAAAATTTAAAACAATTAGAATTTAAAGATAATAGCAACAGTGAAGAAGACACTAGTTCAAGGTATTCCTAGGATTGGAAATTAATTATCATTCACCAAATATTAAACCCATTGGTGGTTATAAGTAATAAATTACTAGCAATTATACTATTGATCGATCGACCTCTAGAATTTGACCAATGCAAGTAACTGATAAATGAGATCTCAATTTATTTAGAAATTACATTGACCAATAGATTTATCAATTTATGCCCAAAGGGTTTCCCTAAATGACGATCACCAATTTAGTTATCCCAATAAAGATTATAGTAATCATCACAATAATTATAGGAGTAAAACTGCAGAACATTAAGAAAACCAATGCATTTAATATAAAGAGGTCTCAAACATCATCTCAATCCATCCAAAAATCCTTACACTAGTAAAGAAATCTACTCCTCCATCTCTAGAGGATTACAACAATGAAGATAAAGAAACCAGAAAATAATAGCAATAATCATTGCCACAATCTCCAAGATAAAGCAATTCACCTATGGAATCCTTAAGAGAGAGAAAGAGTAGAGAAGAAGAAGATAGAGAGAGATGTAGAGAGAATAATAGCAACTAAAAGTGGCAGCCTAAAAGTGAATAAAAAGCTACGGTAAAAGTCTGTTAGTCCTATATATACTACTCTCTAAAATAGGCCAAAGTGAGGCCCCAAAACATATTAATGAGTTGTAAGTCCGCTATCACACAAGCGCCAACATTCACCAGAATGATGAGGCTAAGAAATTAATGGTTGTCACTCTGCGAGTGCTGCGCTCACCGAATGCGAGCTTCCACGTTTTTTCTTCTTTTTTGCTCCAAGCTTCTTCCAGAAGAGCTTCCAACCTTATTCTTGACACTTTGCACTTGATCCAAAGCTCCTCTGCACAAAACTATATTCAAAGAGACAAATCAAATGCAACAGGGTGTAATTACAAATTATTCCAAAATCAGTGTAAAAGACAATAATTCTTCCAAAATTACACAATAGAATAAATCAAAATCCTAATTAATTACATTAATAACTCAGTAAAACTCATGCAAAAAGCTAAGATTTGGTAGCAAGATAAGTGGCATAAATGCCTCTTATTAGGAGGTTTCCCAACCTTTTTGATAGATTTTTTTCTCAAGAAACACTTGTCAAGTAGGTATCCCTTCTTATGACATAAAGTACAAGAAACTTTGTTCTTTACTTTCTTTGGCTGAGTTGCTTTTCCTTTCTCCTCCATCTTATCCTCATATCCCAGCCCAATCTTTTGAAATATGGCCTTTGACCTCCAAGCATTAGTTCAAGATTCCTTGAACCGTTTACCATCTTTTCAAGGTCAGACTTGAAAATCTTTGAAGTCCTCTCTAGTTCAAAAATAACTTTTTGAGTTTTCTCATTTTTGCTCAAAGACTTCAGCTTTTAAGGCATTGAGCTTGATATTTAAAACTTTTATTTTCACCTTTTATTTCTTTCTTCTCAAGCCTTAGATTCTCAACATCTGATTTTGCCTTTGGAGTTCTAGAATCACTTTATGATGGCTTTTTTTCAGGTTGAGATAATGAGAGGAGAAAGTTTAGAATTTTCTAGCAACTCATCATATAAAACAAATAACTCATCATAAGAAAGATCGGGTTCAAATGCTTTTACCTCAGGTTCTCCTTGAAGTATAGTTAGTCATGAAGCATAGATTAACAACATCTTTTAGCTCATTTTGACTTTTTGATCCTTAATTTTCTTCTCTGCATAGTTCCAGGTAGCCAGCATACCTTTCTTCTTAGAGGTGAACTTCTTTTGTGAGCTCTTGAGCTTAGGACATTTAGGTGTAAAGTGTCCCTTCTTACCGTAGTTGTAGCAAGTGACGTTTTCCAAGTTTCCCTTGCCTTTCTTGTCCTTCTTGAGGTTAATGTCTCTTCTTCTCTTTATTCTGCCTCTCTAAGATTTGGACATCTTCCTCATTAGCATGGAGATCTCATCTCTATCCTCATCTTCAGTTTCTTCATCAGAT
The DNA here is from genome assembly GCA_030441495.1 of Dalbergia oliveri. Lineage (NCBI taxonomy): Eukaryota > Viridiplantae > Streptophyta > Magnoliopsida > Fabales > Fabaceae > Dalbergia > Dalbergia oliveri. The sequence goes on along the minus strand of JAMLFY010000004.1, from coordinate 42,510,543 downwards.
TCTTCCTTATAATCAAAGGTCTCAGCAACTTTCATTACAATGCCCTTATTTTGTTTTTGATAAGATGACTTCAGGGCCATGAACTTACTCTTCTTAATAGATTCACCATGTATTTCAGAGAGCACAACCTAATGGGTTTTGAAAGACCCAATGAATACGTCCAAACTAAAAGTTTGAAGGTCTTTGGCTTCTGTAATGGCTATGACCTTGGGCGCCATTTAGCAAGGAGGCTTAAAATTTTTCTAACCATTTCTAAGTTAGAATATCTTTTGCCTAATCCCTTTAGTTGGTTTATAATGTGTATAAACCTCATTGTCATGTTATTAATACTTTCTTGTTCATTCATCTTGAACATTTCGTATTGATGGACTAACATACTAATCTTTGTTTCTTTGACTTGATCAGTTCCCTCATGTAGCATGTGTAGCCTATCCTAGATATCCTTCACCGAGTCACAAGTAATAATTTCATCATATTCAGCTTTGCTTAGTGCACACATGAGTAGGTACTTAGCTTTAAAGTTCCTGAACTTTGGCTTTTTATTGCTCTGTCCACTTACTCCAGGGACTTCTCTAGATGTTGAAGGTGCATCATCTATTCAGGAACTTCTTCCGTTGGAACATAGTCTTCTTCCTATATGATCTCCCATAAGTCAAGACTTGTGTAGTTAATGAATATCTACATTTTATCTCTCTAATATGCATAGTCTCCACCATCAAAGAATAGTGGTCTATTGATGGAGTGTCCTTTGCTATGTGGATATTTTGTGCCATTTTTTCCTGGGATCTTTGTCCTATCAATCGTTAGAGTGCTAAACCCTTAGAGACCTAAGCTCTAATGCCAATTATAGGTCGAAAAGTGCACGAGAAGAAGGGTTAATCGTGCTTCACCTTTCTTCACTTTTATTTTTTGAAAAAACTTAAACAATAACTATCAAGTATAAAACTTGAAATGTAGCAGAAATAGTGTTAGTAATGTTAGGAAGTAAATTTCTGAACTCTAACAAGTATAATAAAATGCATATAAGCTGTTTATCATAAATCACAATATAATAGGTACAAAGCAGCAAAATAAAAGATAGATAAGGGAGAAAAGGATAGTGCACATATGTTTGTATCCTGGTTTGACCAACTTGCTTACATCTAGTTCTCAACCACCGTTGAGTTCTCTAAAAACCTTTCTCAATAGAGAAGTTGGATAGTATTTCCAGTAGCCTTTCCAAGCTCTTACAAGTGACTAGTAGCTAACTTTACTATCATACCTGAGTAGTCTTTGACCAGCCTCTCTAAGCTAACATTGTGACTAGTAGTTCACTCCTCCTGTCACAACTTGAGTAATCTTTGACCAACTTATCCGAGCTAACACTGTGACCAGGAGGTCACTCCTCCTGTTATGTCACAAGTAGTCTTTGCTTAGCCTTTCCAAGTTAACTCACAATGATCATTACCAATTGGGGTTACAAAGGTTTGTGTTTGGGTTCATCACTCAAACTAACTAACACTCAAGTTTTCGTAGGATAAGCAATTTAGACATAGAAATGTTCTTTTTACGCTCTTATTAGATCATACGTTCTTCCCAGGAGGAATCTTAGAAAGAAGTCATTCAAGTTTCTCCTAGGTCTGTTATTATACATATTACGTAAACTTGAGTGTAGGTTAGTTGAGTGGCAAACCTAAACACAAACCTTTGTATCCTCAATCCAATAGTGATCGGTGTGGTTTAGCATGGAAAGTCTAGTCAAAGACTACTTGCAATGCGATAGTAGAAGTGAACTACTAATCATGGTTTATCTTCAGACTAGTCAAAGACTACTAAGGTTTAGCTTGAGAGGCTGGTTAAAGACTACTCAGGTTGTGATAGCAGAGTGTACTTGCTAGTCATGGGTTCAGCTTGAAGAGGCTAGTGAAAAATTACTTGGTTTGTGACAGGAGAGTTAACTACTAGTCAAGGTAAGAGCTTGGAAAGCTCCTAAAGACTATCCTTCTTTCTAAGGTGAGAAAGGTTTTAGTGGAACTCAACGGTTGTTAAAAATTGAAGTAGGTAGGTTGGCCAAACAGGTATAACAACATCCAAGTATCATCTTCTCCTCTTAACTCCTTTATATTCACTACTTTTGTGTTTATCAAACTGTGTTTACTAAATAACTATCTTTTGTGCATTTTATCCTTTTCATTGTAGTTCAGAAATTAGCTTTCTAAAGTAGCTAACGCTATTTCTGCAGCACTTCAAGCTCATCGCTTGACAGGATTTTGTTTAAGTTTTCTGGCTAAAAAGGAAAGGAAAAACAAAGGACGATTCAAACCATTATTCTCATGTGCTTTTCTACCTACACTATCTTCCCAATGACACATGTTAATCTTCTTTTTGTGTCTTGAAAATGAAGTCGAGAATAGTAGCTCTATGTGTTAGAGTTACTTTTTGCAATTGCAGAAGTCGTTGTCTAATAGAGGTTTATAAGTCTACCTTTAGAAACTAGTTTTTGCTTTCTAAACAATGTTTCTGAATTTTTCTTCTAGAAGCTGGGTAGTTGACCAAGTTGAAAAGAGATGTCACTATCAGTTCTTGATTGAATTTGACTTTAAATTTGAAATTCAAATTTTCCTTTCCATTTCTGTAAAGTGCACCATTTACAGTAAACGTGCTTTCTAAAGTGTTGTTTTAGTTTATAGACTTCCCTTTTGATATTCTATGCTTTAATAAGAGCTTGTTGTAATTGATATGTTATGATCATGATGATGGAAGATGGTAACCACATTTGCTTCAAAGTTGGATTGAAATCTTCACTTGAATGACATTTTCTAAATTCGTAGGATACTTTTTGATGATCTGAGTCTTAGTTTCTTGTTTTTAATAATTTTCTTTCATGCTCTTACCATACCAACATCCATTTCAAGCATTATTTTTCACTTCAATTAAGTTCTAAATCTATTTGAATGAGATTTAACATATTTACACATGATTTCATGAAAATAACACTTGTTCATGAAGTTGTATGATAATAAGAATGAACATGTTTGTATATTGAAGAAACTCAAATAAACGATTAGTCCTTCTACAAAGTATTTTCATGAAATTAGTTTTGTTATCACTTAAAACGTTAAATGTTGATACTTGAAAGGTTCTAGAGCTAACAAAGAGATGCAACTTTATCTCATGGTTATTATGTTCATGATTCTAGGTAACTATTGGACTTTGGAAAGTGTTTTGCAGAACCATTTTTAGTTTTTAAAAACAAAAAATGAAAAAAACTTATTTCGATGGTTATTCTTTTCATATTGATTTTAAAAACAAAACAATGAGTTTTGTGTTTTAAAAGTAAAAATTAGAAAACAATTGAAAGATGATTTTGGAATTCTATTTTTTAAAAAAGAAAGAATGTGATGACACAATTGTAATTAGTTAGTTTCATTAATTGCTACAAAACTTTCAAAATATTGCTTTCAAAACAATTTTAAAAACAAACACAAAAACAAAAACAATTCCAAACAACCCCTATATTTTTATTGATTATTCATCTCATAGTACAGTTGCAATAATTATGATAATATGATAATATTAATCTAAATACATTTGTTTGAATAAGGGAGTTCATGGAAAACGGATATTTGTATTCTTCAGGTGAATAGTTTATTTCGTGGCATTTACTATGTTAACATATGAAGTCTATTTATTTCATTCATTATTTCTAATACACAATTTATTTTGTAGTTTTTCAAAACACAGGAATTTATAGATGATGAAATGTATAAAGAGTTTACTAGAATCCTTAGAAGGTGAAAAGTTTTACATATGTAAACTTTAATTAATTTCAACTAAACTTATTTTACAATAAATATACTTTATTTGCACAAAATGCAGTGAAATGAAGAATGTTTTAGATATTTGATCACTTTTGGCCTCCCAATTAAATCGAGTATTATCAAGTATAATTAAAATGACATTTGAAGAAAACATGTTACATAACTTTGGAAAATACATTATTTGAGTGTGTGAAACTAATATTCATTTCTTTTACTCTCTTTTTGTTTGATATTTGGACATGTTACACTATATTTAAATATTTATTTTATTGAGGTAAAGTTATCATATGTAATATTTAGCACTAAATACAATAATTCTCAAAAAATAAAAGGCGACTAGACATGATGAGTCACTAGTAGTCATTGAAGTCGAGTGATTCCTCTTTGGTTTCACCTAATGTAAAACTAAAAATGGAATATAATTAATTATTAATGATTTAGATTAAATATTCCTTTATTGAGTCAATTCCAAGCAAACTACTGCCAAACACCAACTACAATTTTCTTGGATTAGATTAATTATTACCATAGATGAGAAATATTTGGGAATGTTAATTTAAATGGTATCTTTAACTTATTTAATTAATGTTATTATCTACATCTTATATGCATGTATTAAAATAATGTCAAATGTATGATTAATTAATGTCTAAAAATGTTGATATTTTGTAGATCTGAAGCCATGATGTTATGATATTACAGTTAATTATCACCATAAAGATGATAATTAGTTATGGTTATCTTTTCTTCATAATATGTATGCTAAATGAATGGTAGAAAAATTATTTATTTATTATTTTACTCCAATTTTTTCTAATTGTTTATTTTGGATTTTATTTTATAGAAATTAATACAATTATTTAAAGAAATGCAATTATTTTTTTAACTCATAAATATGTATGGAGTATTTTTTTAAAAGTAAGTAAATGAATGTAATATTAAATATATTTTTTATTACTAATCATCTATGCATTGCATAGGTAGTAAACTAGGTATTTAATTAAAAAAGAGTATGTTTGTACTTATGTCTATCCTTTTAAAAATTGGTTATTTGATCTACTTTTTGCTTTGTTCTCAACTCTTCACCTATTATTATTGTACAATTTATCAGAGTTTAAATGCTCAAGCAACATCAAGGTAGATAATTACTAAATTAAGCATTATCTTTTCTATTAGGTAGTATGTTTGCTTCTTATTAAAGAACTTGTTTGTTTTGCTCAACCAAGTATAAGGATTTGAAATCTTAGTTAGAATAAAAATATATGAGTCTTACCTTTTTTTAGGGCAATAAAGTATATTGAAGAATGTATCAGCAAGCTTTGGATTGCATTTCTTCCTTCCATGTTATGTTTTTTATGTCATATGTATAGTGGCTATTATCTACAAGTCTTCCCAAGTATTTGATATTATGTACTTAACGTATAGGTATAGACTACAGTTTGAGTGTCTTGAGAGAGAGAGAGAGAAAGAGAGAGAGTTCATTGACATTGGTCATTGCCTCCATTGAGAATAACCATGAGCCAGTTGATTTTGCAAAGAAACATTAGAACGTAACCATTAAGGTAAAAATTGTGGATGATAAATCTCCTCTATATGTACATGAAGGTTGTTGTTGTGGGAAGTTGCACATTGACATAGTTAATAGATGATCAATATTTGTTTTAAATATCTAGTAATTATTTGTTTTTAATTAGTTAGAAAAACAATAATTTTAGAAAATAGTTAATGAGTGTAGGGTATTTGTTTTGACAAGGATGTGAAGTGGAAATCATTCATTCAACAATGCGGAGATGATGAATAATTTTCATCCACAAAGATATATTGATCGTGTTAGAAAGTTAAAGGAGAACTACCTTATTGAAATAACAAGTGACTGAAACTTACTAGTAGCAAAGTTCATCAATGTTGGGGAACTAATTCCTGAGCAATTCAGAGCTGCAGAAGATGGAATCTAAAGTGTCATAGGTATCCAAAATTTATTACTGGATATTGTTAGTTCTTTCTGGAAAAAACCTTATGATGGAGATATATCCATTACTTAGCTTAAGAACATTAATCTTGAGAAGGCTAGAAAGTTTAATATGCTATGAGACGTTGAATTCTGCTATGGGTTAGAATTTATATTAATGGGAACTCTTTCAACTTTGACTGGGCTTTCACTTTGTTAAGAGTTGAAGTTAAAGTAAAATCCCTTTTTTTTGTACCACATTTGTTTTTATTATTGTTAACCTTTTTTGTTATGGTTTGGCATTTACTAAGTCTGCAGCATAAAATTTGTTTTGTTGAGAGTTCCTATGAGTGAATTTGAAAAAATATATATTTTTAAAGGGAGTTTTATGACCATTCTATTATTTATTTCAATAATACTACTTACATTCTTAATTTATTTATGCTTTCAAATTTTTTTGAGGCATTTTTTTAATATTAAATTTTTGGACACTATCTCAATTAAGGCATCCAACCATTACCTTATCAAGATAGACAATATTACTTACTTTTTTATTGATAAAATACCATACAATATATTTAATGGCTTGAAGAAGTAAGGGATCGTGAATTCTATAAACCTTTATCTTATATACAAGTTCATTTTGAAAATCTTATTTAAGACTATGATCCTCGCTTGACAAAAGAAATTGGTTACAAAATGAAATTTTTTAAAAAGTGATACCTAACTTACAAGTGATGTTAGGCATATATATTGCACATACTTTACTTATGTATTTATTTTTTCAATGGAGCCTAATCCCCAAAATAAAGTAACTGATAACAAGTATGTCATTACACAAGTAATGATTTACACATACTATATAATTATTATCAATTTATATCATTATTTTTTGTTAGTATTTGTGCTCTCAAATATGTCTTAGTATATAAAAATAATATTAGAAGTGCAGAAATCTATCTTTTTTTTCAATCTAAATGATTTTCAACTACAGTTTTGTTTTTCACAATGAAATTAATGCTTAATAATATTTTAAATTTTATTGTAGACCTTACCTACTGATATGGGAAAGGAAATTTTAAAATTTGGTGGAACTGGAAACTAGAATTTGAGGGTTTATAATGGTAATGATTTCATCGATTACACTTGTAAGATTCTCATTTCCAATCCAACTTTAGTCAAATTTGGCAACGGTTGGAAACATTTATGTGAAATCAACAAATTGAAGAAAGGTCAAACCTATGTTTTTACATTCCTAGTGGACAAAATCGTGTAACTAATGTTCATTTTGAGCGAGCTTGACTATGATAAGGTTGTGTTCTAAATGTTTTATTTATATTAGAGACATTGTATTATTAATTTCTAAAATGTTGGTCTGTAAAACAATTAATGGTAAATTCAAATGCTCATCACTTTACCAATAATTGTAGGTATAAAAGTGCATGAGACGGGGGTTGAATCGTGTTTTGCTTCTTTTTGCATTGAAACATTTAACAAAATACTATCAAGCATTAAGCTTAAGCACGCAGAAATGAGATTAATTGATTCTAAAGTAGATCTCTGAAGCATACAATATGTAACAGGACCACTAAACCGATATATTAAGGTTTAATTAGCATAATAGAAAAGGTAAAAGAGATCAGGGAAAAAGATGTGACACAAAAGTTTTTATACTAGTTCGGCCAAAACTACATCCAATACTCACACACGTTGAGGTTCCACTAAACATCTTTCTCAAACCAGAAAGAACAAGGATTGTCTTTACAATTAGCCTTCCCAAGCTCTCACGTGTGACTAGTAGACAACCCTTACTATCACAACCTGAGTAGTTATTCACCAACCTCTCCAAGCTGAACCTTGAGTAATATTGTACTAGCCTCTTAAACTCATGACATGTAGACAAGCCCTACTGTCATGTTGAAAGTAGTTATTCACTAGCCTTTCCAAGCTGAACTCGTGACAAGTAGACAACCCTCCTGTCATATTGAAAGTAGTTATTCACCACCCTCTTTAAGCTGAACCAAGTAGTCTTTCACTAGCCTTTCCAAATTAAACCGTGACCAGTAAGAGCACCTTACCTTCACGCAAGTAGTTTTACATTACCTTCTCCAAGCTATCTCACACTGATAACTACTGGATCAAGGATACAAAGGTTTGTGTTTGGGTTACCACCCAAACTAACCTACACTCATGTTTCCTTAAAAATATACATGAATAACCTGAATAACTTGAATGACTTCTTTCTATCATTTCTTCCTAGGAAAAGCACATATCTAATCAATAATCAAGAACATAGAAAGATTACAAGTAAGGAAACTGATTACATGATACGATGAACCTTGCAGGATGTGAGGAGAGATTTTCAGAGTTTCCACTCTTGTATAGCATCAATCTCTTATTTGATTGAGCACAACATCTCTATTTATAGATGGTCTTCCTTGTGACCGTTGCCTTTGATCAAATCTCCAAGTGACACGTGTTGATCATCCATTTGTGTCTTAGAAAAGCAGTCTAGAAGAGTACCTCTTGTCATAGCTGTTGCAAGATTGAGGTTTCTGATACTACTTCAAAACTACTCTTACTTTCTTAACGTGGTTTCTGAACTCTTTCTTCTAGAAGTTGAGGTTGTTGACCAAGTTAGCGGAAGATAACTCATCAGTTTGAAACTGGATTTGACTTTAAATTTGAATTTTAAAAATTCAAATTTTCCTCCTTTTTCTAGTAACGTTCAACGCTCTAGTGAAGTGAGCTTTCTAAAGTATGGTATTAGCTTCTTGATGAAACTTTGTTCTTTTGATATTCAATCCAAGCTTTATGATGATGAAAGATTTGCGATCATGATGGTTGAAGATTGTGTATCACGTTGTTCTCAAACTTTGCTTGATATCTTTTTTGAGCATACTTTCTGATGTCTAGTGCTACTTTCTAAAGTCCCTGCCTTAGTTTCTTGCCCTTGTTTTGATTTTCTTTCATCCGAAGGCATGTATGCATACTTTGCATGATATAATATTCACTTCTATTAAGTTCAATCTCTTTATATGTGATAAATCATGTTTGCATATGCAAAGTGAAATTATTCTCACTTCAAGTCTGTGTTATGCAATCTGAAATACCTTATGCTATATCAAGAAACTCAAGGTAGACATTAGCCATTCTTCAAAGTGTTTTCTTTAAATTGGTTTTATTGTCATTCAAAACATATTGCTTTAAAGCTTTCAAAAGGGTTCTGGAGCTAACAATAATGTGCTTATCTACTTTTCCAGATGATTGAAAACCATGGCTTCATGATAAGGGATCTTGATGGTGGGGTTGATACCACCATGTGCCTAACCTCTAAGCCCAATGTTTAGTTCTTTTTCGTTTTAGAGAATGATGAGTTTAGAATACTTGTTAGTTCTTTTCAAATATTTTCCTTTCTTTGATGTTCAAGGTCATAGCTTGATGATGAAGGTTTCTTGATGTTAGTTGTGAAACCATCATGTGTTTAACCTCTATAGCTCAAGGCTTGATTTTTTTTGGTTTCACAAGAGTATGAAAAATGATTTGTTGTTAGTTGTCTTTGTCGGTTTTCTTTGACCTTGTTGGTGAGTCTAAAGAAATAAGATTCTTAGAACCATGGTGTCAAAAGACTCTAAAGCTCATTTTCATTTTGTTAAGATTGATTGGGGTTGAGAGTTTGATTTTTAAAGTCTTGAAATGAGCTCTAGCAAGATATAAAAATCTTTGTATCATGTTTATATTCCAAGCTCTTGCATCTCACACTACTAGAAAAAATGTTACCGATGGATTTTTTATTATTACCAACGGAAAATTTTGTTTCTACGGATTTTTCAATGGATTTTGACCATCGAAAATAACATAGTCGGAAATAATTATCGACGAAAAAAATCAGTCAAAAATTATCACTAACGGAATTACCGACGGATTCTATTTAACAAAATCCGTCAATACTGAGTTGGAAAATTCGGGGAATTCGTCAACTTGATTTGAATTATCGACGGATTTTCTTAATTATCGACGGAAAAATCCGTTGATAATTATAAAATTTAAATATTTTATTTTTATTTACGACGGATTTTTCCATCGGTAATTGTAATTTTTTAAAAAAATTTTTTATTTTTTAGGTTACCGAATAAAAAATCCGTCGAAAA